>CAUYUJ010022381.1:570396-681122 GCA_963575745.1 Prorocentrum cordatum
CTACAATGGGAACTGCATGTGGTGGTAGCGGGAGCTACGATGGCCCAGGAGGCCCGCGGTGCCCATGGCCTAGTTCCCTGGAGCGCTGGGCCCTTGTGGAGGCCACTGGGCTCGCTTCCTGTGAGTGATCTCTAAAATGGGCAGCGCGTCGCCCTGAGCCTTCCTGCGCACGCTGTCGCCGTATTCCCGTGTGAGCACTGGGCCCTTGTTGAGGCCGCTTGGCCCCTGCTAGCAGATCCTGTCCTAGCCTGGGTTTCTGGTAGCGGTCACCTCTCCGAAAGAGCCTCTGTAGCCAAAGCTCTCGTGGAGGCGCTCGCGGGCCCAGGAAGCGGCCTCCAGACCCGACCCATAACCCCAGGATGATCCGACCCAACCTGTTCGGCCTCGGCGTCGTCGTCGTCCTCCTCCTCCTCCCCCTCCTCCTCCTCCCCCTCCTCCCCCTCCTCTTGCTCCCTCCTCCACCTCCTCCGCCTCCTCCTCCTCCCTGCTCCTCCTCCTCCTCCACCTCCGCCTCCTCGCCCTCCTCCTCCTCCTCCTCCTCCTCCTGCTCGTCAGTCTCCTCCTCTTCCCCCCTCCTCCTCCCGCCATCTCCTCCTCCTCCTCCTCCTCTTCCTCATCTCCCTCCCCCGATTCCTCCATCCCATCTTCCTCCACGTCCTCTTTTTACACAGTCCTCCTCCTTCTCCCTTCGACACGGCTCCGCTGGCACAAGGCTGACGCTGTTGCGCTGGCACAAGGGTGGCGGTGACGCGCTGCCGCGGTGGCTCAAGCTGCTGCGCTGGCACGGTGGCTGAGGCTGTTGCCCGAGCAGGATACCTGCGTTGCTGCGCTGGCACTGTGGCTGACGCTGGAAGGAACTATATTCAAAATAGTTTCATATATTCGGAACGTTGAACCTCGATCTTCCAAGAAGAGGAGCAGCAGGGGGCCAACTGGAGCTGGAGCACTTAGCCCCTTGCAGAACACCGTGGGGTTTCCGGGGCCAACGTGGCCCAAGAGACCCGCGGTGCCAATGGCCTAACTCCTTGGAGCGCTGGGCCCTTGTGGAGGCCACTGGGCTCGCTTCCTGTGAGTGATCTCTAAAATGGGCAGCGCGTCGCCCTGAGCCTTCCTGCGTATGCTGTTGCTTTATTCCCGTGCGAGCACTGGGCCCTTGTTGAGGCCGCTTGGCCCCTGCTAGCAAACCCTGTCTTAGTCTGCTGGGCTCAGAGCGCCTGAGCGTCCAGGCGCTCGGGCTCAGAGGCATCGCTGGGGCCTGCGCAGAGCGCCCAGGTCCTCGGGCTCAGAGGCATCGCTGGGGCCTGCGCAGAGCGTTCAGGCGCTCGGGCTCCAGAGCGCCCACGTGCTCTGGAGCACTTTTCAGAGCGACCGCGCGCCCTGGAGCACTTTTGAGAGCGCCGACTTGCTCTGGGGCATTTTTCAGAGCGCCCACTTGCTCTGGGGCATTTTTCAGAGCGCCCACTTGCTCTGGAGCACTTTGCGGAACGCCCAAACACGCACGGCCACTGAGCTGGTTGTAAAGTGGTCCGTTCTGGTTGTAAAATGGCCCGTTCTGGTTGTAAAGTGGTCCGTTCTGGTTGTGAAGTGGGCCGTTCTGGTTGTAAAGTGGTCCGTTCTGGTTGTGAAGTGGGCCGCTCTGGTTGCAAAGTGGACGTTCTCGATGAAAACCATACTTTCCAATCCTATGTTGGTTGTAAAGTAACCCATATGGTTGTAAAGTGAACCTGAATGGCGCCCCCCCCCCCCCCCCTCCTTGCTGGGCCTGAGTGCCGTCAGCCCCATCCCCCTCGTCCCTCCCGGGCCTGAATGGCGTCGCCCCCCCCGCCCCCCCCCCCCCCCCCCCTCCCGTGACAGAGCGAAGCCCCGGGGCCCCTCGTCCTTCCCGGGCCTGAATGGCGTCAGCACCCCCCCTCCCCTTTCTCCCGGGCCTGAATGGCGTCAGCCCCCCCCCCCCCGACAGAGCGAAGCCCCCCCCCTCTCTCGTCCTTCCTGGGCCTGAATGACGTCAGCCCCCCCCCCCCCCTCGTCCTTTCCGTGCCTGAATGGCGTCAGCCCCCTGCCCCCCCTCCTCACTCCCGGGCCTGAATGGCGTAAGTCCCCCCCCTCTTTCTCCTACCTCGATCCCAGGCGTGAAGGGCGTCAGCCCCCCCCCCCCCGACAGAGCGAAATTATCTCCCCCCCTCTTCTTCCTCGCGGGCCTGAATGGCGTCAGCCCCACCCCCCCCCTCCTCCCTCCCGGGCCTGAATGGCGTCAGTCCCTCCTCCCTTCCCTCGTCCCTCCTGGGCCTGAATGGCGTCAGCCCCCTCCCCCCCCTCCTCTCGGGCCTGAATGGCGTCAGCCCCGACAGAGCGAAGCTTGAGCGAACTCAAGCCCACGCTTTCAGAAACTAACACGCCAGATCAGTTGGCGGATTCCTTGAGGAGCTCTCATGGGCAGTCTTGGGGCTGCCTTTGGCTCATGTGTGGCTGGGCCCCAGATCCGTATTGGTCCCTTTCCTTCTTCCCCCCTTCTCGCGCCATCCTCCTGTTGCCGCATCTGCTTGCGCGGGCGGGGGCGGGGCCGCGCGCCGTCGTCGTCGTCGCAGTCGTCGTCGACGCCGCCGCGGAGATCGATTGCGAACGCTTTTCTTCCCCATGTGTGGGCGCCTCGCGAGTCACGGCTGCGCGTGTGTCCGAAAATGATCGGGGGCTTGGCCGCCTTCAAAGGTGAGCCGGGGCCTTTCGGAATCAATCGCGGAGTTAGTCCACACTGTCAAGAAGCCCCATTCCATAGCTTCGGGGGGGGGGGCTTCGGGTCTTACGGGCCTCTTGTGGGTCTCGGCGATCATTTCCCTTTCGAGCGCCAGATGTGCCTGCGGGCGCGCGGGCGGGCGGCGGGCGCGCGCCGTGGGCCTCCTGCGCCCCCCCCCGCCGCGGCGCGTATTGGTCAGGCCGGCGCGGCGAGCACCGGCGGCGGCCAAGGCTCCGGCGGCGAGACGTAGTTAGGTAGAACGAGAGAGAGAGAGAGAGAGAGAGAAAAAAAAAAGGAGAGATATGGAGAGAGAGGTTGAGAAAGAGGGATGGCGATAATGAGAAAAATAGAGACAGAGGAGGCGGCGACCGCAAGGGGCTGGCGCGAGGGAGGCGGGCTTCCAAGGGGGCTGCGGGGCTTCCAAGAAGGCCCGGGGGGAGGCTCGTAATCATAAGATCGCTTGGCGGTCTAAGTGACCTTTTTAGAAGCCTAGGGAGCCAAAACGCCCCTGCCTTCTAAGAGCCCCCATTCAGCCTTCTTAGAGGGGCACCCCCCTCGCGCCACCCCCCAGTGGGCGCCGCCAAGAGAGAGAGGGAGAGAAAGTCGGAATGGGCTCGACGTGTACACCTCGTCTTTTTTGTCGGTTAAGGAACCGAGGAACTCGGCGAAGGAATTCGGTGCGCAACTCCACCATCCCACACATTGGGCGGTTGGGGCAAGTATGCACCGAGCTCCCTGGCCGACCAAACTCCAGCGGCAGCGGGGCGCCTCAGGAGAGGGCGATGGCGGAGGTCTGGGGCGATTGGCTTGAAGGGGAGTTTTTGAGAAGTTGTTCGAAGGTTTTCGGAATCTGGGGTGATGTCCATGAGCTGCACCTCGTCGAGAGCGTTCTCTGGGTGCCAGAGTTCCCCGAACCGCTGCTGGAAGCCCGAAGTCTGACCCGCAAGCCCGACGACGACAATCATTTGAGTTGGACGACGTGGTGGGATCAGGGGCAAGGTAAGAGAAGAAAGGGTCAGGGCGAACGCATCGACCTCCAATCCTCCAGTGACCCCTGAGAGGGACCCGATAGTCTCGCCCGCCTTGGACCGTGGTTACGTTATCCAGAGCTTATCGTCGATCTATCGGCGATGTGTCTCCGATTCCAGATCGATGTTCCCTCCCTTGAGCCAGTGATCTCTGCCCATCAAGAGAGCGGAAGAGAGAGAGAGAGAGATAGAGAGAACAACAACATGAAACACAGACACAACAAAGAGAGACATTGGGGAGTAACGCATGGCATGCAGAGAATTTCTTGAGCTCCAAAGGGGCCTCAGACATATCATGCTTATGCCGATGCTGGTTCTTCCAGAGGAAGCCACCCGCGCGCCATCATTCTCCTCCAGATCATGTTCTGAGTCTTTCACATTCATATCGGGTCGTATACAAAGTCAGGCACTTCCAGGCCCACTCACACTCACTCATGCTCAGGCGAATTCGCGCGCAGACTCTCTCATCTAACACTCGGTTCTGGTCAAATTCATCCAAAGCCACGCCACTGCACTCAATACCACCCTTGTTCATATTACTCGGAGCCCTGTGACCACAGTGGTGTAGACCGCATTGCGCTCGGGCCTCCCACGAGGGAGCCGCCGTTGGGCCTGACACGATGACACGGGCATGCTAGTGCCAAGACTGCGGGGACCTCTAATGAGAAGCCCTCGTTTTTGGAAGTAGACGCGTCTCTTGTCAGCACTTTTTGATGTCCGCCATGTGGCACGCCTCGCGCTTCGGCCTCCCAAGCAAGGGGGGGCAGATAACCTCTACAGCGAAATGGCAGAGCAGACGCGTCTCTTTGTATTCCCCCTTGACACAGATATGGCAGACATGGCACTTGGACCTCCCGAAACGGAGAACCGCCAGGAAAGGTCCCACTGGCCCGCTCACGCCCAGGTTGCGGACAGGGTCTAAGGCGCATCTCCAGCTTCGGGAAGTTGGCAATTTTCTCTATGCATTTTGATGTTTCACGGCGACCTGGCAGGCATTGCATATGGTGCTTCCCAAAGGCGGCCGCCAAGGTTATGACACGGGCTCGTTCGTGCCCGGGTTGGCGGGTCCCCTCAGGCGAAACGCCAGTTCGGGGAAGGGGACGCGTGTCTTTTCCCAGCCCCATGGTCACCGCGATGCATTTGGGCCTCCCCGATGGTCGCCGCCGCAGGTTACGAAACGGCCCCGTTCGCGTCCAGATTGTTGGAGGCCTCTCAGGCAAAGCGCCCGCCGCTTGGGAATTTCCACGCATCTCTCCTCACAGCTCCAAGATTACTGCCATCTAGCAGGCTCTGCGCTGGGGTCTTCCAAAGGGGAGCTCGCAGGGTGTATGAAACGGGCCCGTTCGCGTCAAAATTGGGAGACTCTCGGACGAGTTGCCCGTTCGGAGATCTATACGCCTCTCTTTTCATAGCTCCATGGTCACGCTCATAGGAATTGCATTTAGGCCTTCCTTCAGGGAAGCGCCAGGTGTTCGACAAGCGCTCGTTCCCGCACAGACAGCGAGAGACTTCCCAGGTGACGTGCCCGTTTTTGTGAAGTGGACTCGTCGTTTCATGATCACCGCGATGTGGCGGGCACTGCACTTGGATTTCCCAAGGGAGAGCCGCCAGGGGTATGGTACTGCTCGTGCCTGCCCCGCTCTATGGTGACCTCCCCGGCCAAACCCCCATTTTGGGAAGTAGACGCTTCTTTTTTCTGACTACCATAATGCAGTAGGCATGTGGGCATGTGTGGTTGTCATGCATATGTCAGCCTCCCCTCCACCTTCGCCTCCGTCCCACCTCCCCTGTGTGCCACCGTTGTGGCTCACAAAAGGCCCTTGGGTGATCTGGCGCGCAGGTGACGGGCGCGCCCTGGCCCCCGTACAAGGAAAGAGAACGTTCTCTCATATAGCACGGGTCTCCCTACTTGTGTTTCGTGTCTGTCTGTATTCCAGACAGCTACTCCGGTACATTTCACAGTGGCAGTTGAGGCCGACTCCCCTGACACCCGAATCTCGGGTGGCATGTTCCATCGTATTCTCCCGTTCGTCCCGCTCCCCACCCTTTTGCGACGAGCGCCGCCATGGACCGTCCACTCGACGGTCAGCCTGTCGAGGAACTCCCGGATGATCCTTGGGTACATAGGAGGCGGAGGACGAGAAAACGTTTTTTGGGACGGTGATGACGAAGTGGGTTGGCCATATGAAGGCTGGAACCGCTGGTTCCCGCAGACCGGAACGGAGACACAACTCAATGCGCACTCGTCTTCATCAATTTGGAATGCGCGAGGCCGTGGTTTGCCTGCTGCACCAGTTCGGTTGAACACGCCTATCTCTGCGGGGACAGGCTGCGCCGTTCAGTCCGACTAATTGGGGAAATGCCACTGCCAGATTTTCAGGTCGCCAGAAGTGAGCAATTTCCTGAACACCCGGAAGCCCTAAGTATACCAAGCGACTTACTTCCCACCTGGGATAGGAACGATTCTGATTTACGTTTAGCTCCTTACAGGAAGGAACTGCAGACGTGGCTCTCGACCCCGAGCCCTGACGAGTCATTCGCCGCTACCTCAGAGACGGCTTCAATATTTGCAGCAACGAAATCGGCGAATACCAGCTGCTCTCGGAAGGCAGCGGGCAGGAAATGGCCGAATTGATTAAGAAGGATTTCGCACACAACCAAGATTGCAATATGCCGAAAGCTTTTGAAGATCTTCCATCCTGACGACGCCAAGCGCAAGCGAAACGAATTCCTGGTCAGTCCTATAGCTCGCAAGGGGGTGCTCTTCCGAGAGCCCGAGAAGCGCGCGATCCTACCAGAGGAGCTGAGAGGGCACGTGCTTGTGCAGTGCGTGGGATACGTTTGCTGAGCAATTGACTGAAGTATCATAGGACTTCGTCCGTGCGCACGAGAAGCATATCAGGCTTGGGCGACCACTACCCTCGGGTGAAGGCTGCCAACGCTTCGATGGAAAGAGACCCGCCTCGCAGTTCGTCGGGCACCAAGGAGTCGAAGGCGGATGTGATGACCAGGTTTTTGACCATGGTGAGTTTGACGGCCCTCCTGGGTCAGTATTCGTTCGCCTTGCCCGAGTCCGACGAGGAAGACGACGTCCTGGTTGAGGCTCTCAGGTGCAAGGGCGACGAAGACGTATTTTTTGCAGCTGGAGACATCCTCGAGGTCGTGTGTTTGGATGAAGACGACGACGTCGCCATCTATGCCAACTACAGTCGGGCGCGACAGTATCTACGCAAGCGGAAGGTCGGGCGAGGCTCATCCAGACAGTCTCTTCCAATTGGCAAGTCCATGGGCCGCCGCAAAGGGAAAACCGCCGAGGGAGACGGACTGAGCGTGCTCGACCGAAGCGCTGGAGCAAAAGTAAACTGATGAGCCGCTCGATGCGCGCCCGACTCGGGAAGATGCGGCGCTGGGTTCGGGGCTGCGCGAACGAGCCAGACGAGCGATGGCGCAAGAACCAAGCAGGGTTCGGCGTTTCCAGGCTGCCCCTCGCGGAGCAGACGACGCTCTGCAGGGCGAGCGTCAATGGGAACGTGCGACCCAGTTTGGAGTCAGTTCTTTAGCCTTGCACTATTTGCGCGACTGCCGACGCAGGCGAACAGTCTTTCATCGGGCTTCAGGCCCAGGTGGGTTTCGGCCCACTGGACGCTGGAGCTCGGCGCGGAGTCTGCGGCAAAGGTCAGTTTGAGGAGCTATTGGGATTTTTTGCAGATGATTATGGCCTGGAGCCCGCGCGCGTGCTCACTCCTGAAATGGACGCCATGGGCGTTCGAGGATCTACCTCGTTTCTCCCCCGCTGGACCTCGCAAGCTGCCGCGGCATGAACAGCGCTCTCGCAGTGCACCCGATTGCCCGTGACGCGCCCTTGCGGCTTCCAGTGGAGATGCCCCTGCAGATTGGCGCGGATCTTGGCTTGCCAGGGGGCGTTATCACTTGGATCGCGCTCGGCGGCAGTCAATCGAGGGCGCGCGAGGTTGGGGCAGGCAGACGCACTGCGATCCATATCTTTGATTGTCCCGAAGATGGCTGGCAGAGAAAGGGGAGTATTATAGCAGCCTCTCCGAAGACTCAGGAATGCTGCCGGGCCGTCGAGCCTGGGCGCGCCACCTCCCGAATGAATCCGCAGGCACCCTCGGCTCGAACCAGTGGTTCTCAGCTTCCTCTCTTGACGTCGCTCGCGACGTTGAGCCGCGCGGCGCGCGCCCCCGCTGAGAGAGGGCCGTTGCCGGGGCCCCGAGCACCGGCAGGCCTAGCCAGCCTGCGATGGCCCCGGGAAAGCGGACGTGGACCTGGTGCCAACTGTGCCCCAAGGCACTCACCATCTTGGACCACGTGGCCACGGGGCGCCGGGCGAAGGCGCGCGTCGGTGCGATCGCTTGCAGGAGACTGCTCGGGGACGCCAAGAGTCTGGGCAACGAGGACAACGAGGCTGCGCCGTCCGCGTCTCGGACGCGCGACCAGAGGCCTTTCTCTCGAGTCCTGGAGTTCTTCAGCGGGGAGAGGTTTGCGGTGGGTAAGAGGCTGGGGCCAGACGGCGTGGGCGCCAAGAAGGCCGATCCTGCCATCCGCGCACGTCCCGAGACTGCCATGCGCCGCCGGGACAACGCCAGGACCCCCCAGTGGACTTGCGACGGCTGCCAGATGCGCTGGACGAGGCCTCCGGTCGAAGGCTTCATCCGCGCGGGCGTGCCATGCCACCAGTGGAGGGTGGCGCCGGGATGTACGCGGGCTACGCCTTCAAGGAAGTCCACGAGATGGACTTCCAGCTTTGCGAGTGGCGCATGAAGACAACAGCCAGGCGAACCAGTGACGCATCGCGGACTCAGACGCCTGGCGATGGACGCAGCAGAACGCGAGAAGTGCGATGACAGCATGGACGGCGACGGTTTCGAGACGATCGTGGGGGAGAGCGACGTCCGAAGCGTTTGCTGGCAGAAGATGTCTTCGATGGCCACCAGTCCGAATGCATCGCGAGCCCCGCGACAGGCTGTCTACCCGCGCCGGCTCCGTCGGCTCGCATGTAGCCAGTGATTTGACATGCGAGCGGATTGCGGAATTTGTTACCCAGATGACACTACCGATGCCATCCAGGACCTTTGGTCCGACTTCTCCCGCGGCCGCGCCGTGGCCGAGAGGTGGATTGGCTGTGCCCTATCTCGCCAAAAAGCCGTCGATGACACGATGTTCGCTGGAGCCCTGCTGGCGAGCATTTGACCTCGAAGTACATGTCTCAGTCAGGTTGGGCAGCTTATCCAGGCGCTTCCAATGGGAGCCTGGTTGGTTTAGTATTTGGCAAGCGCGTGGCCGTGCGCGGAGGCGCTCCAGGTGGCTCGCGGCAGCCTGCCGTTTTTCCGGACTTGGTTGAAGCGGCCGCGGCCCGCGAAGGACAAAGGCGATTGATTTTGCAGACCACCAGTGGGGCATATACTTCACCTAGGGAGCTCGATGAGGACGGCGCTGGCACGGTCCCATCAGCAGGCAAAGCGAAGCAAGCAGGCGCTCTCAGTGAACAGCGCCAGCCACAGTCTTCCTTTAGAAGCGGTTCCTACAGCAGACGGGCCTGGATAAAGCATTGCCGATGACCCTGGCTCCGAACCGGATAGCGATGATGAAGCGCCAGTCAAGCCCGATTGGGCGTCGTTTGCTCGCAGCGTTTGTTTTGAGACGGGGCAGCGCTGAACTTGAAGTAGCACGCTTGGTACTGACATTTTTCAAGCGCGACGAGTGCGATGCGCGCGAACGGCCCTATGCTCGCCGACCTGCTGCTGGCGCTAAGTCTCATCGATTCGATCATGTTGTTGGCATTGATTTGGCGGGGGCCGCGCGCCCACTTGATGACGCACCCCTTGTTTTGATCAGCATTATTTGTTGGGGCGCGCCCTCTCAGTTGATTGGACGTGCGTGGACAGACAAGGCAGCATATGTAGCATGGCAAGGGTGTGTACGCAAATGGGCGCGTTGTCTTGGCACGCTGGATTTGTTGCCGTAGATCCTGGAACGGAGTTTCAGATATCGATCGCCGACAACATGCAAAACAACGGCGCGTGCCTTTTTTCCGATGGGTGCTCGTGCGCCATGGCAAAACGGTTGTACTGAATGTTGAAAAATTAATGGAAACGACAGCTCCGTTTGGCCGTTCGTGAAGTAGCTCCATAGTTTGGCTGAGTGGTATGCTATGGGGGAGTTGGTTGCTCTGCCCGGAACCGTTACCAGAATCGGAGTGTTTTTTCAACTATATAACGGATTGTTTGTTTGTTTTTCACCGCTCACCAGCGACACTGGTCCCCGATGACCCCATCGATCCCGAGCGCTTGTCTACTGATCTGGTGCAAGATTTCCACCGAGCTGAAGGCCTACGCCGAGCCGCCATGAAGTCGAACGCGGCTACTCCGAGTCCTCCGCGCGCGAGATTGCACATCCCCAACTTTCCCTGAAAAAGCCAACTCGTGTTTGCACGGAGACAGGGGGGAGTGGCCTCGGGGAAATGGTTTGGGCTTGGTGCGATTATCCTACCCGCTTCTGGCGGGGGTCGGATCAAAGTGCGCGGAGCGTTGTGGCGCGTGGCAAATGAACATATGCGGAGTTCCACCCAGGACGAAAATTGAGGCATCGACATGGCCAATCGTTGTCTTCGCGACCTCAGAATTGACCTCGAGCGCGCGCGTGGCGTCCGTCGTTATTGCGACGTCATTAGACAAGGCAAACCCATACTTCTTGAAGACGAACCTCTACGCGACCCGGAAGCGGCAGAGGCCGATGACATTCCCGACGACTCCGACACTGACGCAGATCGGGGGCCACAACCGCCACAGCCATAACATTTTGAAATACAACCAACGGCGGAAGCCACCTTGAACCTGCGTCTGCACGTGCAGCACTCCAAAGGCATGCGCAACAAGCGCGACCTCGATAGGACTCCGCGCCGTCTGCTGGACCGCAGAGCGAGCCAGGCTTGCGACGGTCCGCTACGGCGGACGCGCCGGGGGGGGCCTTCAGCGCAAACGCGCGAGGCTCAGGCGCGCCCTGTCCCGCGCATGCGGCTTCTTACTTACCGCCGCCGGCGCCCCCTACGATTGCGCCTCCTACATTTCCATCTGCGGACTCTGCAGGTGAACTGGCTACTTATTACGTGGGCAGCAGTCGCGATGTTCAGGTGGCAGATGATTTGTCGGGGGCGCGCAAGCCCCCCGACCTGGAGAACATCTACGCGGCCTGTCAATCAGAAGCGGCCTGCCTATACACCTCGAGATCACTCTTTATCAACAAGATGCGGGCTCTGGATGAAATCAGCGTCAATCCGTTACCTGATCATCCTTAACAATTGTTCTTTGTGCCGAGTGGTAGCCGTCTCGCAGAATGGTCTATAGCACGCGCTGCGGGACCCAACGGCGTCAATGCAGCGCGCATTCACCGAGGAGCTGCTGCTGCTGCATATATCTGCCAAACATACCCCAAACCTATCATCCCTTCTCGCTGGCACGACAAGTGGAAAGATAAGGGGGCACATTGCGACGACGAGCTTGACGATTCTGCCGCCCCTCAGAATGACGACGTCAGACAGAGATGGATGATTCGAGGATTTCACTGTGCCGACATTGCTGCGTTGGTCACGCCTGCACAGCAGATGTACCTCTTGCTCAACAACGTCTGTCCGCTATCAAGGCTAAGGCGTGGGCTTGCGACGTCACTTCCGCCTTTACTCATGGATTCTGAGATTAGCGGGAAGTTCAACTTTTTGTCCCACCCCCTGCAGGAGGCATTCCTGGCGAGGACCCGGACTTTCTCGTGTTGAACTGCCGGCTGAAGTTTATGGGATTGTCGCCGGCCATCCTGGCTGGCGCAGAAGCCTTCTGACTTCGTTCAAGGAGCATGGTTTTGCCCCCCATTTTCTGTCGCCCTGCGTCATGCTCAGGCACGAACCTCTCGACGAAAGTCCTGGGCAGTTTTCCGGGCCAGTTGTCATCGGATCATATGATGTGTTGGGGCGGCACTGGAGAGATTTGTCAATGCCATTTCCCGCATTCGCAAAGGGTGAGCATTGAATTCATGGAGGGCGCTACCGAGCATGGCGGGGGCACTCTGCGACGACCCAGCGATCTCTGTGGCGATGTATTTTGCAGCGCAAGCTCGACCTATCAGTCCCCCACGGGGGCGCCGCAATGCACCTGAGCTGCCGGCCGCGCCAGAGGAGATTGCAGTTGCGCGTGGGTTGCGCGGGAATTGCCGAGAAGGCATGCCCGACGGCTCGGGGGACCCATCTCATCTGAACAGCACTCTGCCCAAGTCGATAGTGACATGCCCCGTCGAGGCAGATGCCGCGTTTCGACGCCTCAAGGACGCCAGCGCCACGATCACCATCAAGACTATACCCCTTTTCTCGTCTCCGACTGGTCCCTCTGTGCGCTTCTGGTTTAGGTCTCGAGGGCGCCGGGCAATGGCGCTCTCGGACAGGCCGCGCAATCTGCGCGGCAGACGAAGGCTTCTTTTTTGGGAAAAGAAGCCGATGTCAATATCCCCACGAGGCATTCCCACAAGTCCGAGCGCGCAGGGAGTTCCACCCTGGTGGTGCAGGCCAACGCCATGCCCGAGGCTTTGGCTGAATTCGCGCGGCTTACTTCGTGGGCTCTCATCGCGGAGGGCTCTCGACGCAAACTCCGAGACCGATATGTCCTGAACCGAGATACCGGAGTCGCGGCGATCATGGAGTGAAGCTTTGGTTTGGATATCATCTCCATGACCGGTGCCAGATCTCTATGCGATTGTATCAATCGGGAACAGTACGCTTCGACCGAGGAGCGAGAACGGAGCGACCGTGATCCGGGACTCCCTAGGGAACCTCGGTTGTCAGCGTCGCTGCGAACATGACCCCGCGAATGGTTTGACGAAGCTGGAAAGAAACGCACAACTTCTCGTGCAACATATGCAGGCGGCTAAGTTACGCAGTACCGGGGCACAAAGAGGAAAACTTAACGGAGGACAACATATCGGCTGGCTTCCGGGAAACGCAATGCGCGACCAAATATGTAGAATTATATTCCTTCGCCGAACCTTGCCTCATCCCGTGCGCCCCCCACTGCGCGTCCGAAGCGTTCTGCCTCCTTCTAGTCAGCATGCTGCTGTCTCAGCTCTTTCGACGCGTGGCTTCCTCTCTTGCCCTCGTCGTGAAGTAGGTGCTTCAGCATGTTGCGATTTGCCGCCGCTGACAGCACGCGACCTCGGCTTCGTGGCCGGGGCCCCCCCTGCCCGCGGAGCCGCGCCGCCCGAGGAACGGGCGCCTGGACCTTTGATCCGCCCTTTCGACTCCCCAGCTTCAAGGGGGGGGGGCATGGTGGGCAGGTCGTTTTCGACTGCGACGACGAGGACTACCTCTTCTACGACTGCGTGGGACACAGCGACGCGGTGGACGAAGAGGAGGCCAGCGCATGCGGATCTCCGGCTGCAACGGCAGATGGCACCTTGGCTGGCCGTGGAAGCTCTCTACGTGCCAGGTTGTTCTGCTTCGTCCGCCGAGGGCCCAGCGCCGGCCGCGCCGGCCCCTGGCCACCCCCGCGCGTCTATCTCTCATGAGCTCCAAGAAGAGAAGAGAGCAGATGAAGTGCGAGAGGGACCTCGGGACTTCCTTCAGAGGACTCTGGAAGGGGACTTGCCCAGGGCGCCCTGGTGACCGCGGAGATCGACGAGGAGACGCGCGACGAGCAGCGCGCGCCCACCGCCGCGCGGAAAGCTCACGCCCTGGAACGTCTACAGTCGAAGGGCCGCGGCATCGCCCCCCAGCGAGGGCGACGAGAGCGACGCCGTGAACTTGGGGCCCATGGGGGGCGCCGACCCGCGGGGCCTCTTGCCCGAGACCGTGGGGCGCATGGAAGAGACGATGAAGCGTTGGAGCGAGAAGATCAGCAAGCGCCGGGGCGAGACCGAGACGAGGCGCGCAAGGTGGACGAGTGCAACGAGACCATCGACGAGCACGCGGGCCGCCTCGAGCTTCCTGAAGCCGCTCCCAGGGAATGGATGCCATCCGGATCAGTCCCAAATTTGCATCGTCTCAGAGGGCGCGCAGCGCTCTTGATGGCCACCAGTCAAAACCTCGAGGCGGAGCTACGTCGCCAGAATAGGGTGACGGACGAAAAAGAGCATATAGAAGGTGGTTTTGTTTTTCGGCGGACCAAGATAATTAATCTGCAGGCGGCGGGCCACGACAAGCGCAATGAGTCAGTCTCAGCGGCTCAAGCTAGAGCGGCACATGGAGCTGCCCCAGACCAGGAAGGCGTTGATCAGGCAACGAGGCGAGGCAGAAAACGCATTCGTTCTTTCTCGCGAATTCGGGGAAATCGAGACCAACGTCGTAGAGGTGCTGGAGCCCGCGCAGGGACTGCCGACTTTCCGTTACAGCTTGGTGGTTCGTTCGGAGATGCAACGCGTCTTGCGCGTTAGAGTGAACCACCTCGCGAAATCGAACCGCAAGTTCCACGCCTGGGCCTCCTGGAACCGCTACTTCAAGAAGATGCTGCGAGCACGGGCCCACAGGATCAAGTGCTTCCTGAAGGACAAGATGAGCAACTTCAGTAAATGCACCCCTTCCGCACCACCATTATTTCGCCCTGCCTGCCCTCTCTCCTTGCACGCGCTGTCCGTCTGCTGTGCTGATTGACTTCTTCTGCCCCCGCAGCCATATTTACTTTGGCTCTAGGGGGGCGGAAGTGGAGCGAGCTTGCGGCGCGCGCGCGCGTCGGCCGGCGGGCCGGCCTCTTCCCTCCAGCGTTGCCTTCGCGTATGCTGGGCGGCGCTATCCTTTCTTGCCCATGTCATCTGCGGAGCCCAGTGACCATCAGATATCATCGGAACATCTTGCAGGGATTACTTATATCCAGGCAAAAGATTTGTTATCTGCCGACGCGACGGCGCAGCCGTTCGCATCGCAGAGCATGGGATCTCAAGAAGGAGCGCGCGGGCGAACAGAAGATCGGAGACCTTCCGAGCTCAACGGAGGTATATGCGCTTCAACGAGGCGACAACATTTTCTGAACCTTCCGAGTAAGAAATCAGCAGAAACTATGTTCGACATGCTAGAAGGGGATTCATCGGTTGATTCAGTTATCAGATCCAGAGGAGAACACTCGAGCGGAAGGTATGCCACAGCGAAACTTCCCGCCGAGGGACCCTCTGAGTGGGTGTCGGCACGCTCCTGGCTCTCAGCCATCGGTCGACGTGGATCTCGACGTGGAAAAGTTGTCGGACCATATTCCCATCGAAACATCAGGCGCCGGAAGCGTCGGCGCCGAGCACGCCGTGCAATATGCGCTGCATTGGCAGAGTGAGGATGTGAGCGATCTACAACCTGAAGGGGATTGTTCCCACTCGATAGACATGAACGAGGCATCTGCCCAATTCCACACCTCGCCTGGTCCGTCGCGTCATCTCGAGCCTCTTCGTGATCTGCGGGTCGGTCTCGCTCCTGACAGTATAATGATAGAGGCAAGTCAGAAAGCCATCCTTGATTCGGACGATGACTTTAAGACGGAGAAAGCCCAAATCAAGGTGACTGCTCATCGGCACAGCCGATATCGAGCTACCCCGAAGCAGTGCGCGCAGTGAGAAATACGCGAGACGTTACAGGCATGACTCTCCATCCGCGCACGAAGGAGCCGAAGGGTGAGGATGGCGACTTGAATATCTCGCCCTTAACGCAGGGTTTTTACAGACCAGATTTCTCATTATCCAGAACAAACAGAGATAGAGTACCAGAACTTGCTGAGATCGCAATACAGAGCGAAAGAGACGACCTGGTAAGGAGCATGGACGTTGACACCATCAAGAGTGGCGTAAGAGCGAGAGAACAACACGCGCCTACCCTAAGCAGCGAAAGGGGACGCTCCAGTAATGTCCCCAAGGCCGGGCGTTCCAGTTCCAGAGGGTCTAATGCTTTTGATTCGCCGCGAACGTCATCGAATAGAACTGCCAGCGGGTTCTCGATGCGGGAGGGCTGCTGGAACGCCGGGCCAACGTGCCCCGCTCGGGCGTTGAATCGGTGCCTTGGGGAAGCGCGCAAACCGCTGGGTGCATGTCGAAGGCCAGTGTGCTCTCAATGTTCGAATGTTTGTTCCAAGTGTAGCCGAGCGTGGCTTTGTGATGAGTGCATCACGATGGAAGAGCACAACTGCCATCATTTCGCGACTCAAGAGTGGGCGGAAAGAAAGAGACAGGATCGAGAGCAGTTGAGGGCTTCGAGCGCGCACGTGCAGCATATTATCTCTGAGGCGCAGGTAAATAAGAAGGCCGCCGAAGAGGCTCAACGACAGCTTGCGGTCTCCGAGGCTGAGAGATAGGCAATTGCACAAATGATAGGCGTGAGAAAAACATCATTGTGGAAAACGCACAGAAACGGATGGCGGGCCAATCCCACGAGTCTCAGCAATAGTCTCGCATGCTTTCTGGACCCTCGTTAAAGCCTGGAACCAGCGGTGGAGGAGGAGAAACAGCGTTTCCTCCTCATCATCCCCCTTCTCCTCATCCTCCCTTTGAACAAAAATCCGGTCCTCCTCCTCATCCTCCCTCTGGTTGTTTCTGTTCTGGCCTGGTCTTGGTCCAGTGGCCTGGTCTGACCTGGTACAGCCTGGTCGGGCCTCGTCTGTCTGGTCTGGTCTGACCAAACCGTGCATGAGCTGGCCTCTGGTCTGGCCCTGTGCTCTTGTCGTTGCAACGTGTCCACAGCAGGCGATGTTGCCTGGTGTCAGGCCCTGAGGTTTCAAAATTGCCGCAGAAGATAGGTCCAGGGTTCCGATTACGTTTTCTACTATGCGTCCACTGTGTCAGTACGCCGGATTACAGAGGGGTTATATCAGATTTGTTTTGTCTGGTGTGGTTGGCCCTGAATGCTGCGGCCTGCTCTAGTTTGGTCTCGAAGTAAAGATGTCCACAAAGACGAGGAGGAACTCTCCCTTTACATACTTACATATATACACATATATTTGTATATATACATATATATATATGGCAGGATGGACAGGACCATATGTAGGCAGGGGGAGGACCAGGGATGAGGATGGTGAGGACAAAGAGGAGGAGGAGGAGGAGGAGGAGGAGGAGGAGGAGGAGGAGGAGGAGGAGGAGGAGGAAAATGAGGAGGACAGGAGCTGAAGGAATGCCAAAAGGTGTCCTGAAATTGTCTGGGTTCCCGAAAGTGAGAACCTCGGACAGGGATCGGCGGAAGAGTTTCGGGAGACTTCGGGTCACGGACGGCCAAGAAGGATGGTGGCGGGATTTGTAAGCACTGCTAACTCTCAGTCTTGTCAGGCGGTGGTGCGGCTGGCGCCAGTGGCATGGGTCAGGATCCTGAAAAGGAGATCAAGAAAGTCACCACCGAGACGAACAAGTTTGATGGCTGCAGCTATGCGCGCCGAAGCGTCGGATAATCCTATGTTATGGCATTCGTTCCTGTGTGCTCCAGTGTGTGTGTGTGTGTGTGTGTGTGTGTGTGCGTGTGGGAAGCCACATGAATACGTGCGTGAGTGAGTGGTATCTGTGTGTGGGCTGAATGACATTTTTTGATTTCTCAACCAAAACAAGGTCGTATGTGCGTCTGCATGTTTGAGATTGTGTTTCTGTTCTCGTGCCCATGGATCTGTGCGCCAAGGTGCCTGTTGGAGTCTGTGGCCATACGCGTAATTCTCTCTGGCAGTCGGTATGTGCAAGTGTGTGTGTGTGTGTGTGCGTGGGGGTGACGAGCGATCGCGTATTTATTAGCGCGCGGTTGTTCGCGGATGCCGTCATGCGAGTCAGAGATAAATGTGTTGGCTCCCTGATTATCAGGAAGCGGGACAGTTGCTGTGGCCAGCCCTTCATTTTTTCCAGCCCGTGCCAGTTCTCCCCAGTGTTTCCATTCGGGCAGCGCGATCGGCACGTCACTCGGCGGGGCCCTCGGCACGGGCAGCGGCCTCGGCGGTGGAAATTTCGCGGCCCTTCAGGGCACGGCGCGGGCCAGCTGGCTCCTCGACGCGGCACCGCACACGGGCCACCACCGCAGGCGGGCACAGCCGTGGCCCTTTGTGTGCCTTGCGGCCTTCTCGGGCCGCGCGCGTGCGTGAGCGCAGCCGTGCTCGGAGTCGGCGCGCGGCCCCTCGCGCTCCGTGGCGGGATGGCAACCAGATGACGCGTGCGGCAGGGTCGCGTCCTGTCGGCGCGGCGGCAGGCCCGGCGCTGGAGTGCAAGGCTGAGCGCCGACGGTCGCCCGGAGACGGCCGATTCCGAACTATCGATCGACAGCCGCCGATCGTTCAAGGAGGAAAGCTCCACGCGGTGTCAGAAGCCATAGCACAAGGCGTAACGGCATGCATCCCTGCCGTGCTTGGTCGTGGAAAAGGGCGATTCGTGCTTCGTGGCCGTCGTGGCTCTGCGTGGAAGGGCGCGCAGGATCGGAATCGGCGCCCCAGGTGGCCCGCTGCCCCTCGCGCCTCCGGTGGCACCTGCTTTCGTTGCGTGATATCTCCGGTCTTGCCCATAGCAGGAAACAAAATCAAGGCTTCGACGAACTATTTCTATATTGTGTCAATGTTTCTGTCGTTCGTGTTCTAGGTGGGCGCCATCGCTTATGCTTTCTGGCCTGGGGAGTGGGGCCCACAGGCACCCATGAAGCGCGTGAGTCGTTTTATCGTAATTTCTCGCGTGTCCCCTGCCATTGGCCAAACACATCTTTCCGTTCATGTCTCTGAGGTGTACCGCGCATTCGTCATTGTGCGTGTCACGCCGCGCATGTCGCATGCCACTTGCCAAAATTGTGGCGTTCCACGCTGCGCCATGCCCTGCGCCGCTGCATGTCAAACCATTGTATTGCATCTTCTACGTTCGCCTGGACACCGAAGGCACAGGTCCCACGACCGTAGCGCACGGGCCCTCCCCCTACCCCCATCCCTGGACCTGGGGGGGGTCGCGAGGCGTTGGAGCGTCCAAGTTGGGCCAAGATGGCTCTACGAGGGCCTCAGAGAGCCCGAGATGACCTCTAAGACGGCTCAAGATAGCCCAAGATGGCTGAATATGATTCCTTAAATGCTCCAAGAGCCACGACGCCCGCTGCAAGACTGCTGCGAGTGGTCCCGGGGCCTCCCCAGAAGGCCGCCAAGAGGGCAACATCGTTCAAAAATTGTTGGACAATCAATGCTGTTCGCCTTCTCGCCTTTTCGCTTCCGGTGGCCTTCCAAGGCTTCAGGACAGCCCCAAGAGCGCCCTTGAGGGCCCCACGACGGCTTCAAAAACGCCCAAAAGCGTTCCAAGAGCGCCCCAAGAGGAGCCCATTTCAGTTCAAATGGCCCCAAACACGGCCCGAGATGATTTCAAGACGGCTCAACAATCCCCCCAGACGCCGCAAGGCGGCTCCTAGTTCTTCCGCCTCCTCTTCAGACTCGTCCCCCCCCCTTCCCCCTTCACATTAGTTTCCTCACCTGCCCACACTCCGCCCCTACCTCCCTCGTCTGCCCTCCCACCATTCTTCTTTTCATCCTTCGCCTCCCCCTCCCCGTCCTATTCGCCCCCATCCTGCCCGCCCTCCTGCATCCCTTCCACTCCTGCATCCTCCGCGCTCAAGGACGATCCCTCTTCGCATCACCTTCGGTGCCTAGAAAATGCCCTCGCGCCGCGCAGCCCTAGGCCAGATGGAAGCTGCGCTCAGGGAACGCCCCCTGCGCCCCCCGAGCGGTTCCGAGAAAATGCCACGCGCAGCACGCCTCGCGACCCTGGAACCGATGGAAGGCCATGCCTTGGAAGTTGATGTGCCGCCCGACGTCGGGCTTGCCGTCGTGGAAGTGTTTCGGGCGGTGAACCGCTCCCCGAAGGGCCCGTTTGGGGGGGGGTGTTGAAGACACCGCTCTAGATTAGACCACCTGCGCCCAGGGGATTCCGTTGCCACTTGGAGTTGAAGCAGGGGCGGTCTGGGATCGTCCCGTAGCATGCACTAATCCATGTAGATGTGTATATCCATATTCGGATAAATGGAGCCATAGTGGAGGTCATCTTGGGCTTTCTGAGAAGCTGATGAAACCATTTGGGGCTATATTGGAGTTCCAAGTCGCCGCTTGGACCCTCTTAAGGCGCTCACGGGCGCTCGCGGGGCCGCCCTGGGGCGATGTTGGATCTCTCTTTGAGTCATCTTGTGGCCCTCTGGAGGCGCGTTGGAGGTCATCTTCCGCCAACTTGGAGCCTCCTGGGGCTGTCTTGAATGAGATCGATAAGACAAGGAAGGGTTTTAGAGCCGCCCGTCGATACCATTCGAAATTGCCTCAGTATACTCCTGTGGGGCGTTGTTGACACGCTTTTGGGCGCTCCTGGGGCCGTTCGAGGGCTCTCGAGGGCTCTCCTGGGGCTCTTTGGAGGGTGCCGAGGATGCTTCTGCTGGTTCCGCCTCCCCACGGTTGCGTGCATGGGCGCCTTTGGGGACGAGCACGTTTGTTGTCAACGCCGCGTTGTTGCAAACGCCTCTGAAACATGGTTGTCGCTCGCGGGGCGCAGGCTTGAAACAGAGCTTCGCTCTGCAGTTTAGAGATACCTGAACTCGGCCCGTTACCCGAGCTGCATTATTAAAACAACTTTCGGTTGTTGTTTTGCTGCTTCGAAGACATGTCACGTGCCTCTTGCTCTCGCTGTCGGCGTCGCCGCAGCAGCGCCTGTCCAAAAACGGCCGCTGTAGGTGTGGTCGGCGGCGCGCCCGGGGGGAAGTGAAAAGGAGCTGGCCTTATCAGAAGGCTCGGACAGGTCGCCGACAACATCGCGGCGACAAAAAAATGGCCCGGTGGGAGTGTCGCAAAACGAGTCTCGGCACAGTTCCCTGTGGGAGTGTCGCGAAAAAGCACCATCCCCTTAAATCGCAATGCACCCACCGTCCGGGATAATTTTTGTCGAGATATCCGTAAGGGCTTCGCCCCCTGCCGCCGGCCCCCTCTCTCGGAGAATGGGCCATGGAAGAGCTAAGTCATGAGGCTTTGGCGCTGTCATGCGAGGCCGATTCGCAATCGGCAAAACCAACTGATCACAAGAGGGGTTACCATACAGGGCGA
The DNA here is from genome assembly GCA_963575745.1 of Prorocentrum cordatum. Classification (NCBI taxonomy): domain Eukaryota; class Dinophyceae; order Prorocentrales; family Prorocentraceae; genus Prorocentrum; species Prorocentrum cordatum. The sequence continues at coordinate 591,192 of CAUYUJ010022381.1, forward strand.
TTGGTAAGACGTGCATGGTTTACGAGCTTGGTTACCACACCTTGGGATTAAAGGGCCGAGGGAGTACTCGCAGTTTGGGTTACCACGCCTTGCGATGGATGTGCGTGAGGGGTGGCACCGAATTTCAGAAATGTGGCAAATCCCCTGTGTTTTTGGACCCTGACCCCGCGGATCTGCGTGAGGGGTGGCACCGAATTTCAGAAATGTGGCAAATCCCCTGTGTTTTTGGACCCTGACCCCGCGGATCTGCGTGAGGGGTGGCACCGAATTTCAGAAATGTGGCAAATCCCTTGTGTTTTTGGACCCTGACCCCGCGGATCTGCGTGAGGGGTGGCACCGAATTTCAGAAATGTGGCAAATCCCATGTGTTTTTGGACCCTGACCCCGCGGATCTGCGTGAGGGGTGGCACCGAATTTCAGAAATGTGGCAAATCCCATGTGTTTTTGGACCCTGACCCCGCGGATCTGCGTGAGGGGTGGCACCGAATTTCAGAAATGTGGCAAATCCCATGTGTTTTTGGACCCTGACCCCGCGGATCTGCGTGAGGGGTGGCACCGAATTTCAGAAATGTGGCAAATCCCCTGTGTTTTTGGACCCTGACCCCGCGGATCTGCGTGAGGGGTGGCACCGAATTTCAGAAATGTGGCAAATCCCCTGTGTTTTTGGACCCTGACCCCGCGGATCTGCGTGAGGGGTGGCACCGATTTCAGAAATGTGGCAAATCCCCTGTGTTTTTGGACCCTGACCCCGCGGATCTGCGTGAGAGGTGTAGATTTGCAGCAATTCAGACAACGCGCCCAAGGGGTGCTAAAAAGTCATGTTTGGGCCTCCCCCCCTCGCGCGGTCAGTAACCAGGAAAAATCAGAACTGTAACACGGGAAACTACAAGCTACAACTGGTACAGGAAACCGCGAACCCGTGCCTACAGCCTGGTGGCCCCACAAGGGGGCCGGCGGATTTTATCCCAGTCATGTCGCGACTATTTTGTTTTGTTGCCCTGCCGACTTTGTTTGTGGGCCATTTAGTCGTGGCCTTTTTTCCCAACCATCCTGTGGTGTTGGGTCCTCGTTTTGAAGAGACGTCGACCCGCGTTCCTTCCTCCTCCTTCCTCCTCCTCCCCTTCCTCCCCCCTCCTCCCCCTCCCACACCCATTCTGGCACACCCCTCACACGTTTCGTGGCCCCATAGGGAGCTCCACCGAAGGCCCCAGTGGCTGCGCCCGCATGCGGTTCCACCCCCCATTTTGGCACACTTCTCACACGTTTCGTGGCCCCATAGGGAGCTCCACCGAAGGCCCCAGTGGCTGCGCCCGCATGCGGTTCCACCCCCCATTCTGGCACACCCCTCACACGTTTCGTGGCCCCATAGGGAGCTCCACCGAAGTCCCCAGTGGCTGCGCCCGCATGCGGTTCCGCCCCCCATCCTGGCACACCCCTCACACGTTTCGTGGCCCCATAGGGAGCTCCACCGAAGGCCCCAGTGGCTGCGCCCGCATGCGGTTCCACCTCCCATTCTGGCACACCCCTCACACGTTTCGTGGCCCCATAGGGAGCTCCACCGAAGGCCCCAGTGGCTGCGCCCGCATGCGGTTCCACCCCCCATTCTGGCACACCCCTCACACGTTTCGTGGCCCCATAGGGAGCTCCACCGAAGGCCCCAGTGGCTGGCTCACATTCTGGTTTCGTGGCCCCATAGGGAGCTCCACCGAAGGCCCCAGTGGCTGCGCCCGCATGCGGTTCCACCCCCCCGCACATCACACGCGTGGCCCATAGGGGCTCCACCGAAGGCCCCAGTGGCTGCGCCCGCATGCGGTTCCACCCCCATTTGGCACCCCTCACACGTTTGGCCCCGTGGCCCCATAGGGGGCTCACACGCTTCGTGGCCCCATAGGGCCCAGCATGCGGTTCCACCCCCCATTCTGGCACGCCCCTCACACGTTTCGTGGCCCCATAGGGAGCTCCACCGAAGGCCCAGTGGCTGCGCCCGCATGCGGTTCCACCCCCCATTCTGGCACACCCCTCACACGTTTCGTGGCCCCATAGGGAGCTCCACCGAAGGCCCCAGTGGCTGCGCCCGCATGCGGTTCCACCCCCCATTCTGGCACACCCCTCACACGTTTCGTGGCCCCATAGGGAGCTCCACCGAAGGCCCCAGTGGCTGCGCCCGCATGCGGTTCCACCCCCCATTCTGGCACACCCCTCACACGTTTCGTGGCCCCATAGGGAGCTCCACCGAAGGCCCCAGTGGCTGCGCCCGCATGCGGTTCCACCCCCCATTCTGGCACACCCCTCACACGTTTCGTGGCCCCATAGGGAGCTCCACCGAACGCTCCAGTGGCTGCGCCCGCATGCGGTTCCACCCCCCATTTCGGCACACCCCTCACACGCTTCGTGGGTGGCTCCATGGGGAGCTCCACCGAACGCCCCAGTGGCTGCGCTCGCATGTGGTTCCCCCCCCCCATTTCGGCACACCCCTCACACGGTTCGTGGCCCCATAGAGAGCTCCACCGAAGGCCCCAGTGGCTGCGCTCGCATGCGGTTCCACCCCCTTTTTCGGCACGCCCTTCACACGTCTCGTGGCCCCATAGGGAGCTCCACCGAACGCCGCAGTGGCTGCGCTCGCATGCGGTTCCACCCACCATTTCGGCACACCCCTCACACGTTTCGTGGCTCCATAGGGAGCTCCACCGAAGGCCCCAGTGGCTGCGCTGGCATGCGGTTCCACACCCCATTATGGCACACCCCTTGCACGTTTCGTGGCCCCATAGGGGGCTCCACCAAAGGTCCCAGTGGCACTGCCCGCTTGCGTCCGCCACCACCCAGCACAGCCCTTGCTCCCTGCGCTTCACCCACCCAGAACAGCGCTTCGTAGCCCTATAGGGAGCTCCACCAAAGGTCCCAGCGGCACCGCCCGCGTGCGTCCGCCACCACCCTGCGCAGCCCTTGCTCCCTGCCTGCGTTTCACCCGCCCAGTACAGCGCTTCGTGGCCCCATAGGGAGCTTCACCGAAGGTCCCAGTGGCTCCGCTCGCATGCGTCCGCCACCACGCAGCACAGCCCTTGCTGATCGCGTCTCACCCACCCAGTACAGAGCTTCGTGGCCCCATAGGGAGCTCCACCGAAGGTCCCAGTGGCACCGCCCGCATGCGTCCGCCACCACCCAGCACAATTGCGGCATTCACAACTGCATATGGTTGGGTCCTTCGCCAGGCTAATTTTGGTCGTCGGTACTCCCCAATCAGAGCTTGCCTCTGTAGGGGTCCTAGCGGATTCATTCCCCAATCAGAGCTTGCCTCTGTAGGGGTCCTAGCGGATTTATATGGTTAGGTTAGATTTGTCGCCGATTTTCGCTGCACGCCCGGGTGCCCGGGGGTGCCCGGGTGCCCGGGTGCCCGGGGGTGCCCGGGTGCCCGGGTGCCCGGGCGTGCCCGGGCGTGCCCGGGGGTGCCTGGGGGTGCCTTATAGCCCTATAGCCCGATAGCCCTATAGCCCTACAACTCTATAACTCTACTTTGGTGATGGCGTTGACGTATGTTACATGCTGCATGTATGTTACTTCTTCTTACTTATATCTACCATCTTCATCAAAACTAGTTTACTTATATCTTACTTATATGTAACTTATATCTAATTTATAAGTACGATAAGTCTGCTTATTCGTATGGAAAATGGGGGGCGGGGGCGCTTTCAAAAACGCGTCGGCGTCGCCATCGATCCGTGCAGCCTGCGGGGCCCCGCTCCCGTTCCCCTCCTCTCCGTCCCTCCTTTTCCCCAGGCGGGATGCCGCCAGGCGGGCTACCGCCGCGCGAACGTGATTTTTTACAACAGGCGGCCCACCGCCAGGCGGTGCACCGCCGCGCGCGCGCGTTTTACACCAGCGCGCGGACCGAGCCGTCCTCGGCTCGGCGGGTGTACGCCGCAGGCGCCCGCGGGGCGTCCTCAGCAGCCAGCGCGCCGCATCCTATGGGGCGGCGGCGTAGTGGGCCATCCCATCCTCCTCGTCCCCCTCCTCCTCCTCCTCCTCCTCCTCCTCTCCTTCCTCGTCCCCCTCCTCCTCCCCTCCTCCTCGTCCCCCTGTTCCTCCTCCTCCCCCTCCCTCCCCTCCTCCCCCTCCCTCCTCCTTGCACAGCTCGGTCCTCCTCGTGGCCGCCACGCGGACTCCCCAGGCGCAGGCCGCGACGCCAGGTCCAGCGGCTCCACGATGAGGTAGGAGCGCCCCGCGGCCACCGCCACGCAGTGGACGTGGAACGCGGCGTCGCCCTCGAGCCACACGTCCCCGCTGCCGTAGACGAGGCCGCCGACAGCAGCTCGACGACAAGTGATGGCGCCGTGCCTGGATAGGCCCTGGTGCACGTGCGAGCCTCGGCGTTGCCCCGAGAGGCGCCCCCGCAGGCGCGCCCCCCGTGGAGGCTCGCGCGTGCACCAAAGCCCATTTGGCCCCAACCGCGCTGCCCGATGATCCCGTCGAGCTCAGGGGTCGGCCACCATTTGTGCGACTGGCGCGGCGCGGCCGAGGACTCGTGCAAGTACGTAGCCACAACTTGGGTGATCACATCCTTGTCCATGCCGCCCAAGCGGTCGTAGTGCTCCGCGGTGTCCTTGATGAGCTTGTGTTTTCGCTCGAGCACGAAACAGTCGAGCATCAACCCATCCTCCGCCGCCTGCACAGCTGCGTGCCAAAGATAATGATGCTTAGGCACGATCCACGCGTCCGTGTAGGCCCGCACGTGTTTCCTGAGCGCCAACCCGACATGGCGCTTGAAATCAACATCGAACGTGTCTGGGCAGCCGCCGCGTTTCGCCGCCAGGTACAGTTCCAGGACGGCATACATGGCCTCAAAGGACCGCGCCTGGGGCAGGAACGGCGCGTGATGCGGCAAGAAATCCACGTGCAGCCAGTTCCTGAGGAACGGCAGGACGGCGAGGCAGTCCGACGCGGAGCCGACGAAATGCCCTGCCTCGACGCAGGCTTTCTTCCTGGCAGGGGAGAAGAGATGCACGGGAGCTTTCCCTCCGCCGCGGCCTGGAGCCCAGCGCTGGAAATCGGTTCGCCACCGATCCCACACGTCTGGAATCACGCGCGCCACTGCTTTGTGCAGGCAGAACACCTCCACCTGGAACGTGCCTCCGCTCGCCAGGATGATGTGCATCGGGTCGCGCGTGTACATGTCCAGCGAGCAAACGCGTCGGAGTTCGACGTCGGCCATCAACGAGAACTCGTTCACAGTGATGCCGTACGCGGATTGGAGATTCTGGAAGGCCACTGCACTCGCCGTGCGTTGAAGTTCCACGAGTTCGTCGTACCCCTTCGCGAACTCCTTGGCGGGGGCCGGCCGAGCGAACTCCGCTCGCGAATTCCAGGGAGTTCGCGAAGTCCGTTCGTGAACTCTCTGGACTCGCCGAGCGTCGGCCGCGCATTGCCCGCCCCCGACGCCTCCGCAGTCATCGGGTCGAACCTCGAGGCGTCGACGCAAGCGATGCCCACCAGGTAACCAGACGGGTCCCAACGGCTGAGGGTGCCAGTCCCCTGGTCGAGCACGACGTTCTTGCAGTTGCAGCAGGGCCGCCAACCGCTGGAGCCCTTGTACGAGAAGGTGTCCTTGCCCGCGCTTTCGTCCATGATCAGCCTGTGGCACTTGAAATGCAACCGAGACGCGCCGACGTCGAAACCGCCGCCTCCTGGCCCGAGGAAGAGGCGCCGCAGGATGGCCCTCACCACGCCCGCTGCGGTGATATCCTTCTTGTCCTCTGACCGAAGGACTCCCAGCGGGAGCCAGGCGCCCTCTTCTTGAAGGTATGTGCCCAGCTCCAAAAAACTAATGTACACAACAATGGACGTCCTGCGGTTTGCAGCTTTGAGCTGCGCGCCGACGACCACGTCGTCGTGGTAGAGCAGCATCCGCCACGGTTGCGATGGCGACGAAGGAAACACCCGCATCGCCGCCCAGAACCGATCACTCCAAGGCCCCGCCGCGTGGGCCAGCTTGGGGACGATCTTGTCGGGCAAACATACAGTCCACCTGAACGCTGGGCCACCGTCTCGGCGCGGCAATTCGATAACATCCAGAAGCGGCGCCACCGCGCGAGCCACGTCGGCGCCCACGGTCGCCGCCGCCACGTGCTCGTCGTCGTCCTGCAGCAGGACGCGAGCCACCCTGCGCGGGGAAGGCGGGTGGAGATCGGTTGGGCATTTTGAAAAGAAAAAGCCGACCAAACAAAACATCCTTCAAACACATTGCGCATTATGATTTTTGGATTCCGTGCACCTGTCCAGCGCCGCCCGCGATACGCCCCGCAGAAGCGCTGCCTCCTGCAGCCTCTGACGCTTGCCAGGAGGCCATCGCTCGGCCATGGCGCCGCCCCCGCCTGGCGCGCCGCCGCGGGCGCAGAAGCGCTGCCCCCTGCAGCCTCTGACGCTCGGCAGGGGGCCATCGCTCGGCCATGGCGCCGCCCCCGCCTGGCGCGCCGCCGCGGGCGCCCTTCGAGCCGTTGAAGTAGGGTGGGTGAGGCGGTGGAAAAGGTTGACAACGGATGACGGATGGGTGACAACGGATGACGGATGGCGGGGTACCGCCGACGACGGATGGCTGACAACAGGCGGTGCACCGCCAGAAGACTCCTGAGCATGGACAGGAAGCGGAGTACCGCCGACGACGGATGGCTGCACACGGGCGGTGCACCGCCAGAAGAGTGCGGGGCATGGACAGGAGGCGGAGTACCGCCGTCGGCGGATGGCTGGCAACGGGCGGTGTACCGCCAGAAGAGTGCGGGGTGTGGACAGGAGGCAAACTACCGCCGTCGGCGGATGCTGCCCATGGGCGGTGCACCGCCAGAAATAAGAGGAGCATGGCTACAAGGACGCCGTGCACGAGGAAAGGGAGGCGGACCACGGAGGAATATAGTTTTTGTCTAAGCGAGGGAAGTCTGCGCGGGCGGGGGCAGACTTCCAGCGCGCCTCCAGCGCGCCCCAGCGCGCGTCGCAGCGGCTGGGGACTGAGCAGGGCAGCCGCCGCCGAGCTCAGTCCCTCGAGGTGTTCTTCTTGCTGTACTTCTTGGCCTGTAGAAGGATGATCGGGACGCAAACGCGATCGATCGGCGGTCGAACGCGATCGATCGGCGGTCGATCGCGATCGAACGGCGCTCGATCGGCGGTCGATCGATCGATCGGCGGTCGACCGATCCGAACGCGATCGGTCGGCGGTCGATCGGCGAAATCCTCGATGGGTCGAGCGGTCGATCAGCAAAATCTTCGATCGATCGATCGGCAGTCGAGCGGTCGATCGGCGGAGCACCGCCATCCACGATGGATGAAAAGGCCGTTGAGCAGCTCGCGTGCTCGATGGCCGAACGCAGGCCACCGACAGCGGTCTTTGCGTCGGCGAGGGCTGCCTCCAAGGCCTTCGCCTCGTACGGCAAGCTCGCCCTGGGGTCCTCGAGCGCGGTCTTCGCGGCCTCCCTGAGCTTCGAGAGATCCTTGTGGCTGTCCTTCGCGTTCTTCACCGCCCAGGTCGGCACCCTGGAGCAGTCCTCGTCGTCGAGGAGCGATGCGAGCTGCACGTCCCAGGACCCCGTCTTTTCCAGCGTCTTCATCGCCAACGCCTTGCGGTCCTTGATGGCCTTCTGGACACGCTTCTGCTCGCTGCGTTCCCTCCTGATGCGACTGCGCGAGTCCCTCCCTTTCTTGCCGTGGTCGTTGCGGCTCCTCGAGCGCTGCTTCTCGCGAGACTGGGAGCGACCCGTCTTGCGGCTGTCCTTCTTGCTGTGCGCCCTGCGGCTCCTCGAGCGGGCCTTGTCCTTCTTGCTGTGCGCCCTGCGGCTCCTCGAGCGGGCCTTCTCCTTCTTGCTGTGCGCCCTGCGGCTCCTCGAGCGGCGGCCCTTCGCGTCGGCTCTGCGGGAACCTCTGGAAGAGCGGTGCTTCTGGCGGCTGTCCGCCCTGCGGCCGCGGCTGCTGCGCTTGCGGCCGCGGCTGGGGAAGCGGTCCGCGCCGTCGCCGCTGCTGGAGTGGCCCCGCTTCAGCTGGCGGTTCTGCGAACAGTCGCTGTCGCCGCTCCGACTCGTCGAACGGCGACCAGCGCCTGTGGGGCCCTCGTAGCCACCGCTCGGCGAGCGGTGCGTCTTTTGCGGGAGTGGCTCCACGGCTCTCTCATGCTTCGGTGGGGATGGCCTCGGCGGCTTCCTGTTCTGGCGGAGCTCCTGCCTCACTGTCTCTTCGATGTTCTCCTGCCTGCTGCCCTCGATGCGGATGCGGTAACAATCCTGCTTCAAGTCGGAATTGTACCTCACGTCGTTGTTGGCACGGACGGCGTCCGCGTCGTACCCCTCCTGGGCCCAGACGGACAAGGGCTTCCAATCCCCGCCCTTGGTCTCCGTGAGGCGTTCCTTCCTCGAGACGCTGAGGACCCTCACCAGCTCCTCTTCGAACTGAGCGTTGTTCTCAATGGAAGGGTCGTCCATCGAGCGCCAGAACGCCTGCTGGTCCGCCTTGCGCATGAGAGCGAACGAGCGCGGTGGCCAGTGCGCATAGCAGCGCTGCACCATCGAACTCTTGCTGTTGCAGCTCCCACACCACCACGTGTTGGCGCTCTTCTGGGCGAGCCTGAAGCGGACGCTCTCCGCATCCCGACCGCACTTGGCGCACGTCGGGCCTGGACAGGGTGGGTCGTAGCCCGTCGTGAAGCGGCCGTAGTCATCTTTTGCTTCGTCCGTGGCGGCCTCGAACGTGTCTGAGGGCGCGGCCTGCGGCTCCTCTGCTGCCGCCTCTGCCTCCGTCGGCGCTGCATCCTGACGCTGCTGCTGTGGCTCTGCATCCTCCTCCGCTGCCGGCGGTGCTTGCGAGGCTGCAACCGACTTCTTGTCGTGCTGCGTCTGGGCCTGCTGCTGTGGCTCTGCCTCGTCCGCCCCTGCTGCTGCGTCCTCCGCCGTCGAAGGTGCCGCCGCTGCTGGCTTCTTCTTCGCTTTCTGTTTGGCCTTTGCCTTGGGCTCCGCGCTCGCCTTTGCCTTCGCAGGCGGCGCGCCGCCGCCCTTCTTCGCGGTCAAGAACTGAGAAAGCGAGCGCTGCGACGGGGGCTGCTTGGCGGGCGGCACGGCGGCGGGGCGCCTGAGGAGAGGCCGCCCCGCCTTCCCCGCCTTTGGTTTCGCAGCGGCCGCGACCTCCTCAGGCACGCGCTGCGGGGGCTCCTGCGGAGTCGCAGGCGAGGAGGCCTTGGGCCAAGGCGGAGCTGCACTGGCCTCCGCCGAGGTGTCGCCTTCCTCGGCCTTCACAGAACCAAGCTCCTGCGGCCTCGAGCCTGCTTCCTGCGGCTCGCTCTTGAACGAGTCTGCTGCCTGCGGCCTCGAGCCTTCTTCCTGCGAGCTGTCTTCGGACGGCACGGGTGACTTGACGCCCTCGTGCAAGAAGGGGGGCGCGGGCGACTCCTCCTCGGCGGCCGCCATGGCCCGCGGCGCCGCGGCCCCCGCGGCCGCGCGCGCGGCCCCCGCGGCCGCGCGCCAGCACAAAACGGCTGTCGAGAACACGGCGCGAGGATGAAAGGGAACAAGGGGCAAGGCGGATGAGAGAGCAGGTTGGTTCTGGAGAAGTGGACAAGGCTGCGCAACACAGCCTACACAATTGGAACAACAGGCGGTGCGCCGCCGAAAACGCGCGGCGCGATGCGACAGCCGCGACAAGGAAAACAAATGATCGGCGTGGCGCTCACGAATATACATGCAAACAATGGGCGGTGCGCCGCCGACGACGAGGATCGATGGGCGGTGCGCCGCCGACGAACTTGTCTAACCATGCAATGGGCGGTGTGCCGCCGACAACGACGATCGAAGGGCGGTGCGCCGCCGACGAAATTGTGCAACCATACAATGCGCGCTGCGCCGCCGACAACGACGACCGATTGGCGGTGCACCGCCGACGAGATTGCCCAATCATAAATTGGGCGGTGCGCCGCCGACAAGTCCAACCGATGGGCGGTGCACCGCCGACGAAATTGTCTAATCATACAATGGGCGGTGCGCCGCCGACAACGACGATCCATGGGCGGTGCGCCGCCGACGAAATTGTGCAACCAGGCAATGGGCGGTGCACCGCCGACGGAAACGTCAAACAAAACAAAGGGCGGAGCACAGCGGACAAGTCCAACCGATGGGCGGTGCGCCGCCGACGACTACGTGGTGGTAAGGTTGTGATGCTGATGGCGGTGACGACGATGATGCTGGTGGTGACGATGATGGTGGTGGCGAGGTGCTGACGATGATTTCTGGTGATGGTGAGGTGGTGATGGCGAGGTGGCGATGGTGATGTGGTGGTGAAGGTGAGATGGCGAGATGGCGATGGTGATGGTGATGGCGATTCCGACGAATCGGAACGAGCTCGGCGCGGCTGCGCTGAGGGCTGCGTTCCTGCGCCGCGTATCGCGGCGTATCCTGGCGTATCCTGGCGTATCCTGGCGCATCCTGGCGCATCGCGCGACGGCGCGCCGCGATACGCCAGGATACGCCAGGATACGCCGCGATACGCCAGGATACGCCCGTATCGCGGCGTATCCTGGCGTATCCTGGCGTATCGCGCTCCGCGGCACCCCGCGATGCGCCAGGATACGCCAGGATACGCCAGGATACGGCAGGATACGGGCGTATCCTGGCGTATCCTGGCGTATCGCGGCGTATCTTGGCGTATCCTGGCGTATCGCGTCGCGCCGTCGCGCGATACGCCGCGATACGCCAGGATACGCCAGGATACGCCAGGATACGCCGCGATACGCGGCGCAGGAAACCAGCCCTCATCGCAGCCGCGCCGAGATCGTTCCCTCTCCTCCTCCTCATTTTGGCTCAAGCCATTTTGGCTCAAGGCGCTCAGGGCGCTCTAGGGGGGCGCTCTAGGGGGGGGCGCGGCAGCCATCGCTGCCTTCTCCGTCTTCTTCCTGTTCGGCGAGATCGCCTCAATTTGGGTTCAATCAGCAGTGGGATCTATCAGTGGGATATCACTTCTATCAGTGGGATATCGACTCAATTTGGCGAATTCGTGAATCTTACTGGGTTTTGTCAATTCGGCGTTTCATTTCCATCTCAAATTTTGGGTAACTGGCTCGTGCTTAACACTTTTGGCCATGCCGGCATTGCAGATTGGAGAAACCATGCAAAAGCTCTTATCGTTGGATATCGATAAGCAGAAAAGACTGAGAGACGAAGCTCGGACGGTAGACGACGACAAAGAAAATCAGCAAGAAGCCTCGAAAGCTATGAGAACCTTGGCGGCCAAGGGATCTGCTAAGGGTACGGGCTTGGGAGAAAATGGTTCGGTTCCTTCGGGGGCTGCCTCGACCGCCACCGGTGCCGACGGGTTTTTGGCGCAACTCGAGTCTCTCCTAGATAAAAAGATCGCTCCTATCAAGGACCGTATTGATTCCTTACAACTTGATGTATTGGGAACTCAAAAGGCGATGGCTCAGGAATTTTCAGTGGCCGTCACTTTGATCAATGACCATGAAGTAAAGCTTGCCAACCTTGAGGCAGGTGAAACCGAGGTGCAGAAAGCCTTCAACGAAAGGATTCTTGCTGTTGAACTGGAGCAGAAGTCCCTGCGCGCGGAAATGGCAGCCAAACAGTTAGAAAGTCAGTCGAGCCAGGGTCCGTCTAGGAAAAAGGGTCCGCCGTGGGCCAGCACCCCAAGAGCAGATAGAGACATCTTCATTCTCACCAACCTGGGCTGGAATCTCAAGAAGCAGGAGGCTCTGGAGAAGGCACGGGCGGTCCTTCGCCGGGCGGATGTCCCCCAGCCCACGCATATTGTTGCACCATTTGGGTATGGGAGTTGTGTTGAGATCAAATGGAGTTCGATTGCGGTGGGACTTCAAGCGGCAGCTGTGATCCGTGATCTCAAGATCCCTGGGCACTTGGAACATATGATCTGGTGTGGCCAGATTAGTACGAAGGAGGAGCGTGGCCCAGCAAAATTGTTCAAGACCGTTTCAGAAGCCCTGGAAAGGGCAATGGGGGATCGCACGGACAGTTACGTGGTTTGTTCTCGGACTCGAAAATTTTTCGTCTTGGACCGTCAGATAGGTGCTATCAAAGATGGGGAATTCCAGTGGCACGAGTCTCTCAAGGAGATCCCCGACGAAGCGCTCCGCAAGACGCTTAAAGACACAATCGACGAGGCACTTTCTCTCTGAGATGCTCACGTGAGGGGTCTCGTATGTGCACTCAATGTGCAGGGTAAATGGGCCGACGAGACTCAAATGCAAGCCAACCTAGATTTGCTCGAGCTGAAGTGCTGGGGCTTAATTTGTATCTTAGAGGCGGATTTCAAGGGCTGTCTTCAAAACGATGGGCTACTACGCCCTGTTTTCAATGGCCACGCTTACTACCGCCATCACTCTGGCCCTGGGTGTAGGGCCATGGGCGTGCTTGTGCACAAATCTCTGAGAAAACGTGTGAAAGACATTGTCTGCGATTGGAGATCTATCCGTGTTGATCTTCGTCCCGACTGTCTCGATGGATGCCACCATCATGCCAGATCCTTTCTCTTCTCTCATCTTGCCCACGATTTTTTCCATGATTCTCTAAACTGTGCCATCCAACTCGGTCGATCCCGCCCCGTGGGGTCTACTCTTTCTTGGTTGGGGGACATGAATGCCGATCAAGGTAACGGAGATCCGAAATTCCGATCGTTCTGTGAAGCTTGTTCATGCCTCGATCTCCGTTGGTGCCCTCTCAGGTTCCAAGAGACCTCCATGCAATTCACTAGGAAGCCTGATGGTGAGCAGGCGCTCTCTCAAGCCAACAGCACGATCGATCACATAGCTCTCGCCAGGAGTGATCTCACTTTTGATTGTTTCGCCCGCTGGGCGGGCGTCCCAGGGGACCATGCCCTTGTTGGCTGTGATGTGCTGGCCTTTCACCAGCAGGTGCGTAAGAGAAGACCTCTCTTGTGGACTCCTACAAACATTTTGGAGGTTAGGAAGATCGCCCAGGGTCTGTTTCCCGAATCAGCGGAACTTATTCGTTTAAATGACGAAGAACAGCCCGATTCATGTGCGGTCAGGTATCATGACCCAAGGGACCTCACCCTCTCCTTTGATTTCTGGGAAAACATGTTGGGCCAGGTTTATGAAGCGACTCAGGCTCTCCCAAGGAGTTTTAGGAGATTTGCCGAAGAGCCATTTTGGGTCAAGAGTCTCAGGACACGGTTCAACTCCGAACTTAATGAAGCCACGAGGGTCTCCTTGGGTCAGCTCCTCTTGAAAGCTCTCAAGATAACTAAACTTCAACGCGATTTGGCTCAGGTTGCGCTCAACGCCTCTCAAGGAAAACGGGTCTGGGCCTCCCGCAAGACCCTCCTACCCATATTGGGTTTCTGTGTAGATCAAGTCAAGATTTTTGAAGTGGACCGCTGTATCACACTGGTGGCTGAAGAATACAGCGAGAGGTGGGGACTCTCAGAATCGGAGCGGCAAGAGGACATCGCCTGGCTTCGCTCTTTGGGTTTCTTCAACTTCTACAACGACTCCATCATTCCTTCCCTGCTGGAAGACGCGCTGGACAACATCAAGGCATCCCGTAAGATCGACACAGAGTTCGCCTGTACGGCGGTAGTAAAAGCCTCGGGATGGTCCCAAAGGCTCACGGGGTGTATACAGGCCTGCTTAGGCGATCCCGAATTTTGGAACGATGTCACATTCGGGGGCCACTTGGGTAACAAGATCAAGGGTTTTGGAACCCCTTCTCAAACCAGAGTTGTCATTCCTCAGCCAGCAATTGCCAAGATTGGGCACGCATATGTGGCAAGGGCCATTCTGCCAGTTTTGGATTCATACACTGATTCTAAAGGTCTCAAAGGTCTTATTTTTGGGCTCAGCAAAGGTGGACAATTACAGGAACTTCATACCAGTGTCTATCACATTTTAGAATACGGCCGAGATCATTTTAACAAAGGAATGGTTGGGATTACTGACATCAAAGCTCACCACGATCAGATTCGTTATGGATTAGTCCTGCGGAGTCTACTGGGACGGGGGGTCCCTCTTTTCTTAGCAGTGGGCTGCATCAGATTGCATAGGAACCCTCGAGTCTCCATCTCCCTTTTGGACTCAAACACTGGGATTATCCAGAGAGACCGTGGGTTGATGCAGGGAGCTGGGACTGCATGCATACTGGCGCGCGTTTCCGTAGAAGATTGCTTCGCCTCCACCCTGGAGAAAATTACCCATTCTTCTTTGGGAATCTCTATCCGTTGTGAGCAGTTGGGCTTCGATTTCAGGATTGCCCTTCTCAGCTGGTCAGATAATATCTTCGTGGTGGCGTCCTCGGAACAAGACCTTGCAACTCTGACTGCACTGGTAGAGTCGGAGCTCTGGAATGAACATCGGCTCAAACTCAAAGACGATCGGGAAATCCTTCCGGCCTACCCCTATTTCTTTCAAGGATACAATTGGTCCGATCCCTTTGGGAAAACTTGGTCTGTTGTACCGGAGGCTAAGGTGCTGGGTCCGATTCTCTCTGCCACTGGATCCTGTCACGAAGATGTCAAGCAGGGTATTTCACAGATCAACAAAGCCTTTTGGGCTAACAGTAGGTTCTTGATCAACGAGCAGATCCCCATGTCTAAACGTCTCTCAAAACTTAACTGTATGGCGGGGGGGATTATCCGCTCCAGAGGTGCTGCCTGGGTCCCTTGTAAGACGACGGCGGATTTGATTACCAAGGCTCAAAATCAATGTATCAGGATCATGTTGAAACTCAAAAGGCTCCCGGGGGAATCTCCCGAACAGTTTAGTTTACGCAGAAATCGCAAAACCAAGGGATACAAAGATGTTTCATGGGCTACTTTCCATTTGGATTCAGCTATTAGTTGGGTTTCACACATGCAAAGACATCCAGAAGATTTTTCGTCGAGGCTGTTTCAATATTGCAAGCATTGGGTTATTCAGAATCGCTCCTTTGATAACTTTGGGGGCAGCCGTACCCACTCACGCTCGCATAGGGGATATGTTTTCAGGTATGACAAGGATGCCTGGACCACCTTATTCTCTCCTCAGGGCTCCCGGGACAAAAAGTTTCGTTTGGGTCTTGCTCAAGAAATGCTTGATTGGGTTCGGCAACCGCTTCACCTTCGCCTTCAGTAGCCATTGGCTTTGTCTGGCGTGATCCAGACTCACATTTGTTACCGTACTGCGCCCAGCGGGGCTACCTTTCTTTTCACCACGGACACCTGTTACTCTCAGGATCTGGATTTGGTTGGGAATCAGATTCAGCCGACAATTCCCCTTTTCTTTGGATTCGATCGCCACGCCTTAGATCGTTGGGCTCGGAAGCGTCTGGATAAGATGGAGCCGAAGCCCGTGCTTACCACGAATGAGAAGAAAGTCAAGCTGCAGAAGAAGCTCGAGCAGAAAAAGGAGGACCAAGCAAGGACGGTCGAGATCAAGAATCAGGGCCTCAAGGCCAAAGCATCGTCAGGTGCTGACCCTCGCGAATCCAGGGTGCTCCCTACCCCGCCTCCAGCACCTGTGCGCAGGGGAGACTCTTTGTCTCGGAGCCGATCACCGATTGCCAGGAAGATGCAGTTCTCAGGTGGGTTCAAGAAGCAATTGCAGGGTGGTGAGTCGGGGTCCAAGCCAGAGCCGGACGAGGCCTTGCCAGAGACACAGGACTACCGAGAGGAAGCGCCTGTCAGACCCTCCCCACCGTCTTCGGGGGGCTCAGACTCCAGGAGCTCTACCTCTGGATCTGAAGCGGAGGTCGACTCGCCTGACCGGAGGTCGCAGCCTGCTCCCAAAAGCTGGGAACAGGACAAGAAGCCCTGGATCAGCAAGTTGGGCCCACCAGTGCTGAAGTCTCAGTTGGAATACGACCACTCAGGCTGCCCAATTTTCGCTCCGAAGGGCGGCACAGACCACACGAGCTCAAGGCGTTACATTATGGTTTTCGTACCCCAGCTCACAGGTTTGAATACCTTCAAGGCCAAGGTCGGGGAACACTTCCAAATCATCACAGTTCGTGAGCTGACGCCTTTCATCATTGACAATCAAGGTCCCTTGGTTTCAGACAGTATTCCAGTCTTGGGAGAGCACGGATATCTCACTACCAGGGACGTCACGAAGATTCTTTGGCACTTTGGGCTCAACACATTTCGTTTCAAGGACATTCATTTGTTCAATGCGCGCTTTTACACCAAAGAGGCCTTCATTGGCCCAGAGGTCTGCCCAAAGAAGGAGAGGCTCCATGACAAATCGCAGATCTTTGCGGGCAGCTGCATTGTGGCCCTCCTCTTCATTAAGGATATGTTTGAAGATGTGGGAGATCTTATCACGGTGGAGTCTGGGAGTAACGGAGCAAATGTAAGGTGCCATCTGCTTTGCAAACCTCGCTTCCTGATGTGATCGAGGCAGTTCCGAAGATACGGCTCAAGTGCTTCAGTCCTTTGGACCCGCAGCTCATTTCTTGGTTCAATATGGGAATAATCTGGGATTACAAGGGCTTTCATTGGGCCCCCAGGTCATTTCTCTGGGGCTGGGATTACATCCCGTTCTCCTCAATTCGACTGTCAGGGCCAAAGTAGTGGGGTCGATTCTTGCTCTTCGCCCACAGCCTCGACGTGACAAGTCTCAACTTGGGCTTTGCGCTTAGTTTGGTCCTTCACTTCAGTTCAAAATGGGCTTGGCTGGGATTGTTAATTTCATCACGTTAGCCAGGGCGATGACTCTCGATTCAATCTGGGAATTTCTGGGATTACAAGTGCTTCATTTCATGGGGCCTTCAGGTCATTTCTCATGAGCTGGGATTGAATCATGTTCTTCTCAATTTGGTTATCGGGGCCAAGTAGTGGGGTTGATTCTCGCTCTTTGCCCACAGCCTCGAAGTGACAAGTTTCTACTTGGGGTCGCTTTGCGCTTAGTTTGCTTCTTCACCTCAGTACAAATGGGTTTGGCCTGGGATTGTTAATCTCACTTCGTTGGCCAGGACGATGACTGCCGTCCGATCCCTGATAAAGTGTACCTCATCTCTGTCTCACCATCTAATGGATCCACATCTGTCGGTTGTCTTGGTGTCCTGGTGCTTTTCTGTAGTCATTTTGGTTCAATCCGCTTACCTCGTTTTGCTGCAACCCCTTCTCAAGTTATCTGGGAATACACTCTCATGCTTGCCCCTCAGAGGGTCGTCAGGCCATGGAATTCAAAATCTCTCCAGTGTTGTGTCTTCGAGGCATGGGCATCCGCCTGCCCACGTGCACTGGCAATTGAAAGTTCCGAGATCGCTCCTGCAAATTCAGGTTCATACAATCCACAGAAATGCGTCACTCTCCACATGTATGAGAAGGGGCGTGAATTCGAGATACCTCTCAGGCAGCTATGGAATCTCTTTGAGGAATTCTTCTCAAGTGAAGCATGCAAGAACCTTATTGGGATCGTGGGAATCTTAGTGCGCTCTATGTCTTTTGTACAGATCAAGACGATGTCATACAAAGGCGCAGTGTTCTACGACAATCGCTGGTCGGACCCTGGGAATTTCATTTACACAGTTTGGTGGAATATATGGGGTCAAATGGCCAGGTATCTTCAAAGACGACAGCCTACCAGGGCCTCGTCTAAATCCATGAAGGAGCTTCGCTCAATCGCTGGTCGTGTCACCGATGTACAGAGGATGGTACGCGAGCGTTGGAATAGGGAGCCCGACACTTCTCGATGGCTAGAGCTTATTGGAGATTTGATGGAGCTTGGGTTGGGAGCGGGGTATGTTGACCCCGATCGGTTCTGGAACGTAATTCAGGGGATCTCTCCCATCATCTTCTCCATTCTGTCAATTTTGACGTTTGTCGATCAACATGGGTCTTTTGCTAGGACCGGGAAAGACCGTCGCCTTTTTCGTGGCCCATGTGCACCCTATACTCGGAGGTTTGCCGTGGCAATGTTTCACGGAATGCAAGTGCACAAATTTAATGTTACGGAATCTTCAGAGGTCTGGGTCTCTTACCTAATTGCGGCCTCAGAGAACAGGCTTCAATGCTAGTGGAGCCGGGGCATTTGACGCCTCACGGAATTTGCATTTGGGTCTGAATCGAGACCCCATTGGGATCTCCACTCCCTTCTTCTGCCTACCATCTAGTAGATTGGCTGACACCAGGAGATGTCACTTGTGCGATTCTATCTGGGACCCGCTCGATCCATTCGATTTTAGGGATACCGTGGCTTCGCAACAATCGTTTCCTCCTCAGGAAGCCTCTGAGTCCTTGGGCCTCGGCGTCTGTTTTCCTCCCTTGGGTTTGGGGGGATGGGCCCCTTCTCTCCCCATGATCCCTGTCGGCTCCTGCAGTCTCGGGCTCAAGCTTTCGGTATGCTACATCACACGGCTTCGGATCCTTACGTTATCTTTCAGGGGAAGCTTTGCAGGTCTAACCGCAAAGTCTGCTTCCTGTCTAAACGTGATCTTGAGGCACTTTCATTCTGCTCCCCGCTACTATTCCGAAGGGTGATCAAGTTGCCGGCTCGGTTTCTTATACCGTCGGGCCTTGGTGGTCCTCATTTCACATATGACTGGTGCAAAATCCCATACTTCAAAGCTTGCCGGGACAGCGGCTATCATGGTCTGTATGTCAACGTTCGGGGTCCCGATGAAAGGGTTCGTAGAGTTCCTTGGACAGAATTTGTTGCGGGTCAGTAGCCGTTTCGCCTCAAACCCTTACTGGAGCTCTTGTCTGAGACGGCTGGGAAACCTCCAACTCCAGGGGATGGCTAAACGCTGCCTTCCAGTCAAGCTTGCTGCCAAGAAGCGGCTCAAGTGGACACGCGGCTCGGGCGGAATGTGGAACTACTGCGAAGTAGACGAAGTCTACACCAAAGTGTGGAATACGGAGTACTTCGACGCGTGGATCGATCCCGATTCGGGCTGGCCTCACCCAGTTGTGTGGTACTTGTCCGATTACTGGTGGGATGGAGATTTCTTCGTGGAAAAGTGGCGTTGGAAGTACGGCTGAAGAGCATTCCTGGGACTCCCTCAGACTGGAATCTTCTGGTGTCCGCGGTGCGTGGGCCTGCGGCTTTTGGAGGACTATCAGTCTCTCTCAATCTCTCTTGCATGTATTTCTACGATGGTGGTTTGCAAAATACAAAAGGTTATAAACATTTCCAGCCACCTTGCGTTCTCCATATTCGCTTGAATTCACCCATATTCCATATTCCTCGACATGCCTGGTGTGGGTACTCACGGTTGGGATCTCATTCAGCTTTGACAGTTCATCTTACGTGCCTCCGTATCTTCTGGGTTCATTGCGTGCTTGGGACATTCAGTTTATCATTCAGATTCTCTTTTAGTCATATATATCAGCCTTGACCACTACTCATGTTCAATGGGTTTCATGGGACTTAATGGAAGTTTTCTTCACCTCTTACTTTAGACCTTGGGACCATGTGCTTCCAAGGTTGGGCCCCAATTGTCACTCAAGATCTTGTTAGTCAAATTTGGGCACCTCTTTCATTATGTTTCTCATCTTCATTCAACACAAGAGGGACCTAGTGGTGGGATTCATTTGGGATATTGGACAGTCTTTCATTCATGATTTCTTTCAGTATCATGGGTTTCAATCCTGGGTTGGGCTTTACCGATTCTCCGCTTCTTTCCTCTCCTTCCTCTCCCCCCTTTTCTTTCTTTCTCTACCGTGCGCACTTGGCGTATTGGTGGCTTCTCAGGTTTGTGTTTTGGGAGGACCGACCTTTCAAGGCGCTTCATCATCATCATCATCATCATTCTCTTTCCTCACCACTCCTCCTCCTGCTGCTCCTCCTCCTCCTCCTCCCCCTCCTCCTCCGATGGTGGTGATCGGAATGATGATGGTGAGAATGATGATGAAAAATGGTGGGGAAGGACTCCTCCCCCCCCCCCTTCCTCCTCCTCCTCCTCCTCCTCATTCCCCTCCTCCTCTTCCTCGCCCTCTCCTCGCCACCACTCCTCCTCTTCCTTCTCCTCCTATGGGGGTGATCGGAATGATGAGGATGAGAATGGCAATGCTACTCATGATGATGATGATGATGATGATGATGATGATGATGGTGGTGATGTTGATGACGATGATGTTGATGATGATGATCGCAGTTTTCCAAGAAAGAATGGCGGACCCGCCAAAGATAAGAGTGCGCGCACGGCCCGCGCGCGCGCGAGCGACCGCGCGGATGCGCCGAAGAGTTGCGGGGGTCAGAAGCCGACCGACAGCCTTTCCGCCCCACCCCGATTCTCATGCCCCTCCCCATGCCGCACCCCCCTCCCATGCTCCTCTCCATGCCCCTTCCCTCCGCACCTCCCTCACCGTGCCCCTCCCCGATCTGTCAGTCGGCGTCGAACCCCCGCGGGGCCCAAGGCGGCCTACGCGGCCGATGCAAGCCCTGCGCGGGCGGCGCGGCGGGCTGCTAGGCCGACGAGGCGGCCGAAGAGGGCGGCCGACGAGGCGGCCGAAGGGGGCGGCCGACGCCGCCGCGACGGGAGGACCCCAACGTGGCCTCACGACGCGTTGTTGGAGAGCCAGCTGGCCAGCGTCTCCTGCAGGTCGGCGAGGGCCGCCTGCTCGGCGCGGAACGCCACGGCCGACCGCTCCGCCACTGCCAGGCAGGCCGCCGAGCACATCCTCGCCCTCGTGACGCTGTCGAGGATCACCTGCGCCTGCGCTGAGTTCAGCTGCACGGTGGCCTCGGGCGCGATGTTGGCGCTGACGGGCGAGCTCGCTCCGCTCATGTTGAGCTGAAGCGGACCGCCCTTGCCGCTGCCCTTCGGGAAGGCCGCCGCCACTGCACTCTGGCTGAGTGGAGCGACCTGCTCGGGAGGCTGGTACGGCGCACTGCGAGCGCCACGGCGGCGGTTGTTCTTGCACCACTGCTCGTCGTTGGCCTTCTGCCAGCGCTCCCACTCGTCCGTGTCCTCAGTCCACTCCTCGACCTTCAAGCGCGCCCCGCGATCGCTCGCGCCATTCGTCGAACCTCGAAGGCGCTCGGACCTCGGTGAGCCGAGCGCCACCGAGGTTCGCCGAAAGACGTGGGCAAGCAATCGTTTGGGCGCGCCGACCTCGGCGATGGCCAGTTGAAGATCCGCGTCGACATCCTCGAGGAGGTGGTAGCTCGACTTCACCAAGTGCGTCTTGAGCCTCGACAGGGCCTCATCTCGCGACGCGCCCTTGAAGAAACTCCCGCGTTTCGAGCAGGTCCCCGACAACGGGCACGTGCACCCGAAGACGCTGATCATGGGCATCTCGCGAAGAGAAGAGCTCGATGGCGCGCTGGAGGCCCGCGATCGAGAGCGCGCCAAAGACGGCGCGAAGGGAGGCGGCCGCGAAGGCTGCGGGAGCGCGCCGAGGACGGCGGATGGGCGCCCGCGAAGGCGCGCGCGGGAAAAGCGCGGCGCAAGCGCAGCCTGGAGCCTGCGGCCGCGGAAAACATCATAAGAGGAATGGAGGAGGCGTGCAGGGAGCGTGGAGCACGCACAGGCGGTACACCGCCGAAGCTGAATGGGGGGGAGTGCTGGGAGTCCAGCGCGCGCGGGCGGTGCACCGCCGAAGTTAGGCGGAGTGCCGCCGACGAGAGCCCATGACAGGCGGTGCCCCGCCGATTTTTTGCTGGCGACGCGCGCAAAAGGATATTCGCGAACGGTCCCGCGAGCGCGGCGCACGCCTACCGCGACAGCCGCCAGCGGCGAAGAACGGCACCTGAAAATCGGAAAATCAGATGCCGACTGAAACTTCCACTCCGCTCTCTTTCCATTTGTCTCCTGGCTCACCGTCCATCACCTCTCCGCTCTCACGTCCCCCCGCCCCTCATGGATGTTTCAGTCGGCGTCTGACCTCCGAGGGGGTTGTCAAAGCCCGCGGCCCGCGAGTCTCAGAGGTACAGCCCGCGGTTCTTGGAAGGCATCGCCTTGACCGTCAGGGGCAGTGGAGGCGGCCGCACGGCCGCTGCCTTTGCCGCGGGCGCCGAACTCGCGGCCGTCGGCCGCGGGGGCGGCGGTGGCGGCGGTGGCGGCGGCGGCGTCGGCGCGAGGTACGGGCCGCCGCCGCTGTCCTGGAGCGAGCGGCGCGGTGGCGCGCGGCCGTATTTGGAGGCGTACCACTCCGACTTGGGGCCTGAACCACCACGGTTGCCCCAGCGCTTCCCGCTCTTGCGCCACGCCTGGCCGCGCCAGAATTGCGGGCCACCGTGCATGGGCGCGGGCGGCCCCCTGCTGGCGCGACCCCAGATGCCGACGTAGCGCTGCAGCAGTTCCAGTGGCCCCTGGACGCGCTTGGAGTTCCAGGCGATCGGCGCGCTCTCGCTCAGCAGCGAGCGCAAGAACTTGTACGCCTGCACCACGTCCTCTGGCGCCGCAGACGCTTTCGGCACTTCGGGTACCTCGGCGACGAAGGCGCCCACGTTGGGCGCGCCTGAGGCGCCCACGTTGGGCGCGCCTGCTGGCGGTTGCGCCTGGCGCCACGGCGGCTGAGGCTTCTCCGACGGCGGCTGCTGCTGCTGCTGCTGCACCTCCTGCTGCTGCTGCTGCTGCTCCGCCCGCCACGTGCCGCCAGCGTCTCGGGTGCGACGTGGCGGCGACTTCGGCGCCGCGCCCTGATTGTGGACGGGGATGAGCGTCGGTCCTTGCTTCGCCTCTGGCGAGGGGTCGCTGCTGCTGCTGCCAGGGCACTCCGCCGTCTGCCAGCCTGGCGGCGCGGGATCGGCGATGATGTCATCCATGCCTGCCTCCTGCGCAAGGCAAGGTAAACGCCGAGAGCACCGTCGCTTCTGGGCCCTGCCCCGCCGCCGCCTGCATCCAGGCCAACGCGGGCGAACGGGGGCGGGGCCGCATGGGCGTCGGGCGCGCTCGATCCGTTTCCCTCGAGCCTGGGCGAACATCTCGAAGAGGTTCAAGGCTTCGGCGACCTGCTCGAAAAGCGACTGGCTCGCATCTGAAGCCGCCGTGTGCACCTCAACAGGAATCCAGGAAATCAGCCTGCACTGCCCAAGCGGACGCTTCGGGCTGAGCAGGCGTTTTCTGAATTCCCAGCGCCTCCGCGGAGTTGCCCATGGCGCTGCTGGCCGCGCCCTCGCTCGCCATGCGCCCGCGAAGCGCCCGCGGCCGCTGGCGGCAGCGGCGCGGGGAGGGGCGCCGCGGGACCCGCGGGGAGGGCTGCTTGAATTGAAAAGGCGCGGGGGGAGCGGCGGAGGGAGGCGGGCAAGGGCGAGGCAGCGGTCAGAGAAATGAGAACGCCCATGGTAATGGAACCAGCGAAGGCGGAACACCGCCGACAACAGATGGAGGCGGTGCACCGCCAGGCAAACCTTCCAATAAATACGAAGAACCGCCTGAGCAGCGCAAGGACAAGCAAGGCCCGATGAGATTACGATCCGATTTCGATCCGAGTTCCTTGTTTTCTGAACGCAGGCTGCGCGCCCCACGCGCCGCCCGCGGCAAATCCGACTGAGAGTCATGCATCGCGCCACCGAAGCAGGTCGCCTCAGAACTCGCCCTTGCGAGCCTCCAGCTCGCTCTGCACCAGCGCCTTGGCCCAGGCGATGGCGGCCTCCTGAGTGGCAGATGAAAACCGTCATAAACGCAAAGTGGCCCGCGGGGTCTCTTTGCGCATATGATTGGAGCGAGGCCACGCGCGGCCGCAACAACGCGCTCCGCCGCCGCGCATCGAGCCCCGTGGCCACGCCGATTGGAGGAGATGGGACCCAAAAGTGTCCTTCTCCTTGCCGTTCCTGTACTTCTTGCTCTTGGTGCCGCCTGGCCCGCTGCGCCCGCTCCTGAAGAGAATCTGGCTGCGAGTGGTCTCGTCGTCATACCGCGGTGCTTTCAGCTTGCATGCTGCCGCCTTCGCCTTCGCAATCTTCTTCGGTGTTGCCTCGGCTTTTGCCTTTGCCTTTGCCTTCGCCGCCGATGGCTTCGCCGTGCCATCTGAAGCCTTTGTCTTCGCCAAGGCCGCCACTGCGTCGGACTTCCTCCGCTTCTTCTCGCCCTTCTCCGCTTTCCAGCCAGAGGAAGTACGTTGCCCCGCCGCTTGGAGGAGAACCAGGGCAGCGTCGGCAGGCAGCTTCGCCAGCGGCAGTGTCGGATCCACCTTGACAGCGGCAAGTGGCAATAACCAATCGCCGCGCCTGCGACGCCCCGCAGAGGGCGCGCCGCTGCCTTGGGCAGAGGCGCGCCCCCGTGAATCGCGGAGGCCGCGGAGGCGGGCCCAGGTTACCGTCCAAAAACCTTTGCCTTCTTCTGCGGCGCCCCCTTCGCGTCCACCTCGGACTCGCTCGAGCTCAGCACCATGACGTCAACGGCCGATGCCTTGACCTTGGCGCCACCGCCCAACTTTGAGGCCGCGGCCGCAGGCGCCGCTCCCGACATCGCGGCAGGCTTGCCCGCGGGAGCTGCTGGAGTGGGAGTCGTCGGCCCGCGCTGCGAGACGAGGGCGGCCGCCGCTGGGTTCGGCCACCCGCCGCGGGTGTTGTGCGTTGGGATCACCCCCAACGGCAACGCCGCTGGCGTCGCGGCTCCCAAGGGAGGCGTCGCGGCAATCGTCGCGGCTGCAACCGCAACGCTTTGCATCGGAGAAGGCGGCGGCAGAGGCGCGAAGGCGATCGGCGGCAACGCCGCCCGCTGCGGCGTTGCCTGGGCGCCGAGCGCTGCGTTCCTGTTGCCGCGCAAGCTGATGAGCTTCCCGAGGATCTGCGTCTCGAGAAGCCCAATTGTCGGCTGCGCGGGCCCCTCCGAGGCGAACGCCTGCTCGTACAGCGTCGGCCTCTCCTGCTGGAACAGCGCCGCCGAGGGGGAGAGCGCGCCGACAAACTCGGTCGCCTTGCCTCGAGCAGCTGCGTAGGCAGGGGAACGCCACGTGGTCTTCACCAACTGCAAGTACACGTCCAAGAGCTGCGGAGTCGGCGAATTCTTCTCGATGCCTGATCGCTGGCACGCCAGGAACATGAACGCGGCTAGCATGCCAAACGTCGGCTCGGAAGGGTTCCGGAGCCCGAGGCGCTCCAAGTGGCGCATCAACATGACAAATTTCGAAGCGAACGACTCGGTTGGGCTCAGCAGCACGTGCCACGTGGAGGCAGTAAGCAACTCCACGAAGCACTCGTAACTTTGCCCTTTGGCCTTCGTGCGCCTCCCGCAGAGCCACTCGGTCGCGGCGCCGACCAAATCGTGACTGAACCCCGTCTGCCCGAGCTGGGTCAGCAGCTGCCCTTTCTCCGTGGCCGTCCACCTGCAAAACGACGGGGGAATGTTAGACGGCGGGGAGGAGGGGGGAGCGGGCGGCGTTCCGCCGAACGGAGGCGGGGACCTCCTCGAAGGGGGAACGGATGGCCTCTCGCCCGTACGGGATCTTTGACCCGAGCCTCACCTCTGGCCTTCGATGAGCGCGCGCACCTTCCCGAAGTGCAGCTGCTCTGCAGCGCCCCTGGAAGGCCCGCTCGCCGCTGCAAGCGCCGCGGCTGCCTCGCCCAGGGCAGCCTGGACGCGCTCCATCGCGCCGCGGCGCGTCGGGGGGCGCCCGCCCCGCGGCCCCTCCAGAAGCGCTCGGTGGGACAGGGGCAGCGTATTGTGGCGAAGGGAAATGGCATGGCCCTTCACGTCTTCCTTCTGCTATCCTCTCCTCCCCCCTCTCCCCTCCTCCCCCCTCCTGGGCGGTGCGCCGCCAATGCGACCAATCAAACGGTATATGATGAAACGTGCGCCGAAGGCGGTGCACCGCCAACGAATGCAGAAACACCTCGCGCAATCAAGGTGACGTGGGCGGTGGGCCGCCAAATGCGATGACAAACTCGGGCGAAGCATGCGCCGCGGGCGGTGCACCGCCAACGCGAAAGAAACGCATCGCGCAATCACGGGGACGTGGGCGGTGTACCGCCAAATTCGATGACGAATTCGGATGAAACGTGCTGCGTGGGCGGTGCTCCGCCGATGCGTGAAGAAACGATTCGCGCAATCAAGGGAACGTGGGCGGTGCACCGCCAACGCGACGAAACTTCAATCAACATGTGCAAAACGTACAAATTGCAATACGCGGGCAAAACATAGCGATGGGCGGTGCGCCGCCAATGCGATAAAACTGCTCAGAATTTGCAAGACGTGGGCGGTGGGCCGCCGAAACGAATCACATCAGAACGCGCCGCGATGAGAAGTGCGGGCGGTGTGCCGCCAATGCGCATGGCATCCCCTCCCGATCCCCCCCCCGCCATTCCCGCCCCCTCTCTCCTACCCCCCAGGCTGCGCGGGTTGAGCTCGGTGATGAACGGCCTTCTCGGTCGCCTGGCGCCTGGCGAAACACTGTGCTGAAGAAAACCTGCGCGTTTTTCGGTGTCCGACCCCCTTTTCAAAAAGCAGACGAAAAAGCAGACTTATCGGACTTAAACTTATCTTATTTATAAGTATAACTACAAGTAACTTATAAGTATGGCAATTGGGTGCACACAAGTAACATATGTTCTACATGTGATTTAAGTATATATGTTAATGACTTAAGTTAGATGTGGATGGTAGTTGCAGGATCTTAACATATCTCACTACAAGTGATTTCAAGTTACTTACAAATAACTTCATATATAATTGAAGTAACTTATAAATGACTTCATCTGACATAAATCTCATATGTCAACGCCATCACCAAAGTATGCCCTATAGCTCAATAGCCCTATAGCCCCCTAGCCCTATAGCTCTGATAGGGTTTTTTCTCTGGTATCCTATGGTTGGGTTACGTTTGCCGCCGATTTTCGCTGCACGCCCGGGGGCCCGGGGGCCTGGGGGTGCCCGGGTGCCCGGGTGCCCGGGTGCCGGGGCGTGCCTGGGGGTGCCCGGGTGCCCGGGGGTGTCCTACAGCCCTACAGCCCAATAGCCTCATAGCCCTGTAGTATCAAAAAAGACTCTGATTGGGCTTTTTTCTCTGGTACCATTTTGTCGGCGTCAGTTTGCTTTTTGCTGCCGGGGCCACGCGACAAATCGATTTGTCGCGTGGCCCGGGCCCGGCAGACGCCATCCGCAGTGGGGGAGACGCCGGCGAGAGCGGAGGAAGGGCTGGGGATGGGGAGGAGGGGAGTGGAAGAGTGGAGGGGAAGGGGGGGCGGCAGGCGACCAGGGGGGGAGGGCCAGGAGGGCGGGCATGGGTTGACCCTGCCCGCAACGGCTGCCCCGAAGCAGCCACGGTGCCGATGCCGATCCCCCTCTCTGGTCATCGTTCCGTCGCGTCGCTTGCGCGGCATCTCCACGGCCGGGTTCGCTCCGAAATTTTGTAAGTTTCGCGTGACCCCACCAGCCCATCCAGAAACGATGCTCTGGAGTTGCCTCGATGCCACGATGCCCAGAAACGATGCCCCGCGTGCGTGTGAGCGGGCCCGGTTTCCTCTCTTTCCGTCTCGCCAGGGTCTCCTCATGACCTCACGCGCACTGCGGCCCAATTTACATTTAGCGCGCCCCACTGACGCCCATTCGCCAGAGCAGTAACTTTTGCCCAGCCGCCGACGCAAATAGTGCGTGCATGTGCGTGTGCGTGCGTCTGTGCGTGCGTGCGTGCGTGTGTGCGCGTGTTCGGCCAACGCCGCCTCGGGAACCGCCCCCTTGGAACCATCTGGACATTTCGGGGGAGACAGGCCGGGACGTGGGGACCCACCAATCCTCGTGCGCGAGAGGCTGTTTTTTGGGGTGCGTCCGAACAGGAGGAGGAGGTGGGGAAGGAGGAGGGTGGAGAGGAGTAGGAAAACGAAAAGGATAAGGAAAAGGAGGAGGAGGTGGAGGTGGAGGAGGAGGAGGGAGAGGACGGGGAAAGAAAAGGATAACACGGAAAAGGCTGAAGGGGAGGTGGGGGAGGGGGAGGAGGGAGGAGGAGGAATACGCGGACGAGGTGGAGGACGAGGAGGACAAGGAGGAGAAAAAGGAGGAGGACGAAGAGGAGAAGGGCGAGCAGAATAGCCAGAAGTCCCTTGAATGCGATGCTTCTCGGAGTCTTTTCAGATGTGTCGTGGAAGCCTCGTGGAAGTTTGTTTTTTTGTTGTTTGTTGTTTGTTTTTCTCTCGGAATGTCTTGGAATTTTCTTGGCGGTCCCAGAGGCCTCTTGGGGTGCTTTGGGTGTCTCGGGGAGCCTCTTGGGGCCTCTTGTCTTGGGGGTCTCGTGGGATTCTCTTGGAAGCCTTTTGGGCTCCTCTTGGGCCCCCTGGGCGCCTGTTGTGAATATCTTGATGCGCTTTTGGGAGCCTTGGGAGCGTTCTTGGGGCCATTTTGGAGGAGATCGATCAACATAGGGGGAGCTCCAGGAGCGTGCTTGGGAGCGTTTTCGGTAGCCTTGGGAGCCTTGGGAGCGCTCCTGGGGCCTTGGGAGCGTTCTTGGGGCCGTCTTGGAGGATATCGACTCAGCGCCATGTGCCCGCGCGTGCGGCCGTGCCCCTTGAACGCCCAGGTCACGTCCAGTTGCGCTGCCGCGCGACCCCCGTGCTGGAACGGCCGCCCGGGGAAGCCTTCCCAGAGAGCCCTTGGAGGGTTATTGGGGCCCCTCTGGGGCCTCTTCGGGGTTCCCTGGGTCGTATCAGGGCGATGTTGCCCCCTCTAGCGCCCGCGGGGGCCGCGGCCAGGGTTTCCCTGGGCCGCTGCGGGGCCCTAGAGGAGAGCTTGAAAAAAAGATCGGTGGGTTCTTGGATTGCCTTGGGGTCGTCGTCGCGTTTCCATGGAATCATTTCCGGGGCGTCGTGGGATATCTTAGGTTCTTTTCGGGCCGTCGTTGAGCCTTTTTGAAGGTCCCTTGGGCTGTCGAGAGTTTTCCTGGACGCCTATCGGGCCGTCTCGGGGCGTCGGAACTTTGAAGCGCACACTGGGCCGCATGTGGCTTTGCACTGCAAGCGGACGTCGCGCCGTTGATTATAGGTGTCGTTGCTGCCCTTACTTGCCGTTTCGCCCGCGGGTTCACCGTGCCTCGTGCGTGTTACAGACAAAGTGTTGCGTGGTGTTGTTATTCGCTTTCTGGGTGCGAGCCTCCGTCTTCGCCGTGCGTTTTTGACGTGCGGAG
This sequence comes from Prorocentrum cordatum, assembly GCA_963575745.1. Taxonomy (NCBI): domain Eukaryota; class Dinophyceae; order Prorocentrales; family Prorocentraceae; genus Prorocentrum; species Prorocentrum cordatum. Next base: position 620,172 of record CAUYUJ010022381.1, read on the forward strand.
CGCTTGTTCTCGCAACTCCCAGTGGTTTCTATATGCACCCGGCGCGTATCGTTCGCATCGCTATGTTATGTGAATTGCTTTCGATGTGTGTTTTTCTTCCAGCAGTGATGCCGTTGTTTATTGTTGTTTGCAGTCGGACGATCACGTCCGGCATTATGGTTATTTCCGTTCGTGTTTGTTTATTTCTGCAGCATTGATGTTACCCCAACCAACGAATTGCCACCAGAGGGCATGAAGCATATCGTTGGCACGCACGCCATCATGATCATACGAATGCGTTGACATAGTCGTTGCGCCGTGCATTTGCGGTTGAAGCGTAATACATGATGCAACGCGTTGTCTTCGAAAGCTCGGCTAGCTAAGCGCTGGGTTGGTTTGGAGGTCGCACCGGTAACCACGGCGGCCACAATTGGGGGCAAGGTCTTTGTCTCAGTGTCGCATGCCACTTTCCAGCCCACCCACCCGTTCTGCGATGTAGACGTGGTTCATGGTTAAGAAAGAGCGCGTTCGGTAGGCGCTCGGCGGAAGGGGGTTCGAATTCCTCCCCAGCCGGCGCCCGCGCCAGCCGCGGCCACTGGCGGCGCTGGCGGGGAGCGGCGACGAGGACGACGACGACGACGAAAACCGACGACGACGACGACAACTTCGACAACGACGATGGCGACGACGACGACGACGTCGACGACAAGGGCGACGACGGCGACGACGACGACGGCGACAACGACGACTCCGACGACTTCGTCGACGACGACGACGAAGAGCACGACGACGATGACCAAGAAGACGACGACGACGATGATGGCGACGACTGCGACGACGACGACGGCGACGACGGCGACGACGAGCACGATGATGATGGCGACGACGCCGACGAAGACGACCACGACGACGACGGCGGTGACAACGGCGACGACGACGATCACGACGGCGGCGGCGACGACGGTGTCGACGGCGACGACGCCGGCGACGACGACGACGAGCCGCACGACGACGACGGCGGCGGCGGCGGCAATGATGGCGACGGCGACGACGACGACGACGATGGCGTCGAGCGCGACGACGTCGACTTCGTCGACGACGACGACGACCAAAAACACAACGACGACGGCGACGACGGCGATGACGAGCGCGACCACGACGACGACGACGACGACGACAAGCACGTCGACGACGGCGGAATCGACGACGAGCACGGCGACGATGACGAAGACGACAACGACGACAACGGCGACGACAACGACGACGACGGCGACGACGAAGACGAACACGGCGGCGACGACAACGAAAACGACGACGACGACGGCGACGGTGAAGACGGCGACGACGACGGTGACGACGGCGACGACGGTGACGACAACGATTACTACGACCGGCGTCCACGACGACGACGACGGCGGCGGCGACGACGGCGACGACGACGATGGCGACGACTGCGGCGACGGCGACGACGACGATGACGACGGCGACGACGGTCACTACATCGATTACGACGACCGACGTCGACGACGACGACGACGTCGAGTACGAGGATGCCTACGACGACGACGACGACGACGGCGCCGCCGACGACGACGGCGACGACGACGACGGCGACGGCGATGAGCACGACGACGACGACGGCGACATCGACGGCGAAGACGACGGCGACGAAGAACACGACGACGACAGCGCCGACGACGACGGTGGCGACGCCGACGACGGCGACGACGACGACGGCGACGACGACGAGCACGCCGACGACGACGGCTTCGACGTTGACGAGCACGGCGACGACCGCGACTACGACGATGGCGACGACGACGACGACTGCGACGGCGCCGGCGACGACGACGGCGACGACGACGATGACGAAGACGACAACGACGGCACCTACGACGACGAGGAGTAGGAGGATGTCGACGTCGACGTCGGCGACGACGCGATCGTTCGTGAGAACAGTGGGTTTCTTCCCTCCTCGCAGCCTCTTCTCCCCCGTTGTCCTCCTCCGCTGCCGTGTGCTCAAGGCTTCGAGGAGCCGCATGCATTTTGGGGTGGGCGGGCGGGGCCATAGCACGCGCACTCCGAGGAGTGCTGGGCAGTGGCTGGGCCAGGTCCCCCCTCCAGTGCGGACGGGGGCTCCGGAGGGGAGCCCCGCGGTCCGCGGCGGGCGCGTGGACGCCTCGAGGGATCGCTCGAGGATGAGGCCTGTCCATGGGCTGGAGTGTACGTTGGCCTTTGCCATGGGCGCAGTGGCCACGTGGCTCGACATGTCCTTCGGTATCAACTGGTATGCGGCGGTCCACGCGTCGGCGACAGTGACGGGCCCCGAGGAGGGAGGTCATGAGCGCGCGGGACCCGCCGACGAAGGAGGCGAGCAGCGAGCTTCTCCGGACGAGATGCGTGGAGCTAGCTGCAGCACGGCGGACAGCGACGAGCTGCTAGCGGTGGAGGCGCCGGCCAGGCCACATCCATCGGCAGCGCTCCCTGCTCCGAGTGAGCCCTTGGTCACGGACCCGCCACCAGCCATGCCCGGCCCGGACGAGCGCTCTGCCAGGAGTAGCAGGAATGACCAGGAGTACTACCGCTACTACGGCTACTACTATGTTGACGTCCTCCCAGCGGAGGCGCAGCCTGAGCCCACCGCTGGAGGCTCTTCGGCGAAGGAGGAGACGGAGACGCCCAGGAGGCCGGCTCCGACACAAGACGAGGTCAATCAGGGGGGCCAGGCTGAGGAGGCACGAGCTGCGGAAGAGAGCCCTCCCCCGCCCCCCTCGGGGTCTGGTGGCGACGCCAACGCCACCGGGGTCGACGAGGCGCCACCGCGGCCGGGGGCCCCATCTCCTGATGCGGAGCCAAGGTCGCCTTTCCTCTCCAGGGGGATGTTCAGCGCAGGAGTCGAGAGCGTGCTGAAGTGGCCAGGCGAGGGGATGGGTTACGCTGTGGGTGCCCTCCACCACCACTTCATCGCCTTCATCATGGGATTGGTGGACTCCATGGGCCACTGCGTGCTCGGGGCCTACTGGGCCAGGTTGCAGCGGGCTGCTATCGCCTTGGTGGTTATCGCGGTGGCTGCTGTGCTGGGCTCTGCCCTGAGCTTCGCGTTTTGGTTCCTGAGGACAGCATGGAAATACCTGACGTTGTTGTCTACCACCATGAGAGGATTCGCGCAGGGCCACAAGTCAGGGCATGACGTGAAGCTGGCACTGGACGGCAACACGGCTGCAGCGCTCACCTGGCATGGCAGCTCTGAGGCCCTCGAGATCGGCGAGGACTACATCAAGACCGAGGTCAGAGGCCGAGGGGGAGGAGCTGAGAAGATGATGCCAAACGATCTCATCGTTCGGTCGGGAGGATCTGTGGCCAGGCTCGATCAGGGCCCCCTCATGGGTGGCCGGCTCACGCGCCACGTGTACGTCTACAAGTTTCGGGAGGTGACGGGGAGCTCGCATCGGCACCTGAAGGCAGACCTGGACGCGTCCCGCGACGATGACGGTATCGGGATGGTCCACTTGTGCGCCACTACTCCGCGTGCGCTCCCCATTGGGGACAGGTCGATGGTGCAGATTTGCTCGTCGTGCGTTGCGCCTCACAGCTCCCCGATCAACGTGGCGGACTTGGCCAAGCTCCCCCCTGCAGGCAGGGCCCGCGCAGGCGGGAGACTATGCTGCGCCTGGGCGGGGCGCGGCGTGGGCAAGGCGTTGGGGCGACTATTCAAGTGCTGCGCCCGGAAGAGGATGAGGCACCCCAAGCCGGGGCACCCCGCGGGCAAGGCCGAGGAGATGGACCCCAATTCGGAGACGGAGTCGGAGCCCAGCGTGGACGTCTGCCAGGCCGACCAGGTGGCCTACATCAACGAAGGGGGCACGCAGGTCCTGAGCGCCCAGCGCTGCAGGTAGAGGACGCAGCTGCATCGGACACCCGGGATCTGCAGGAGGAGGCGGGGACCTGGACCTTTCGTGCGTGCGTGCGTCATGCGGGTACCTGCAAGAGGCAGGCGGCTCGGCGGAGATGCGCGCGCTCGCAGTGCCACCGCGCCCACGTGGTCGAGAAGGACGGGTTCTCGCTGTGCACGGCCCACGCGGCCGATCGCGCTGTGGGCTGGCGTAGCAGGTCGACAACTCCCCATCGAGAGGACGACGATGGTGCTCAGCGCCCAGGAGGAGCGAGGCCGGCCAGGAGGAGCGAGGAGCGCGCGGCTCATCGCGCGCCAGCGGCCTCCAGTCGCAAGGGCAGCCCAGCCAAGGTCGAGGCAGAGGCGGTCTGGCTCATCCACGTTCGGGACCCTCTGACAGCGGGGGCCTCAGAGTGGGACGCGCACTACAGCTTCCCCGCCCGCTTCATCGGCCCGTCGAAGAACTGCGAGAGCGACGGCCCTCGTACGGACGTGGAGGCGGTGGGCCTGGGGCTGACCTTCTCCGTGCCAGACGGGGCTTTCGCCCCCCCCCCCAGGCCTGAGCTGCTCGACGAGTTCGTGGAGGCGCAGCCGCCCGCGATCTGCTGGCGGTCGGGCGCCGCGCTGCGTTTGTCGGACCACGGGGGCGGCGCGAACTACCGCGGCGACTCCTTGAGCCCGGCATCGGCCATCGCCCTGAGCAAGGACCGCAGTCGGCACCTCGTGGCCAAGCGGGCTCGGTCACGGAGTCGCAGCACTACCCCTACTCGTCAGGATGCCCACGACGACTTCGACGCGAAGCTGCGCAGAGCCCAGGCGCAGGACGAGGAGCAGAAGTGCCAGGACCCGAGGTCAATCCTCGTTGCAGCCTGCCGCACCAAGCGCGCCGACGGCCTCGCAGACAGCGCAGCCCGAGGGTTCATCTCGGCGGAGAGCGGGATGGGCAAGCACGAGCTGCTGGCGGAGCTCATCGAGGCGGCGGACACGCTGCAGGGAGGAGGAGTCAGCGAGGTCGGCGTCAGTCTTCTTCGAGGATGCCGTGACCTCTGGGGCCGAGAGCTTGAGGGCGGCGAGGGTAGCCCGCACCCAGGAGCAGCAGACGGGCCGCCGCGCCCCCCTCCAGCACGCGCTCCGCGCGCAGGGGGGGGGCCCGAGGCCGACGGCCCCTGCGCGGGCTTCTCCTGAAGGCCAGGCGGGCCCGACTCTGCCTCCGCCGGGGCTGGGCTTTCTCGGCGTCGGGCAGAGGCCGCCGCCGCGGCCGGAGGCGCGGCCAGGTTTCAACCCGAACGCGTTCTACGGATCAGGAGGAGCCAGCTCGACCACACCATACACGGCTCCACCGCCCGCGTCACCCTCCATTGTGGAGATGGCGACTCGCCCTAGGGAGTGGCGCGCAGGTGCGTCCTCCCTGCCGCAGGAGGAGACGGTGCCGGCAGCGCCCGCGGCGGAGCCTGAGGTGGGCATCGGCTTGCAGAACCTCGCGCGCGAGCTGGGGAGAAGCGCGCTGAGGAGGCGGGCGGCGCAGCCAAGGGCACGCTGGCCAGCATTGGGCGCGCGGAGGAGCAGCTAGTGTTCATGGCCAGAGGGTGCGACTACTACACGGTCACGCTGTGCCCAGAACTGCTTGGCAAGGACGCTTTCCACGCACTGAGGTCCGCGGGTCAGAACTCGAGGCCGCTCTTCAGGTCCATCAAGTTCCCCACCAACATCACCAACAGCATCGCGCACGGCTTCGCGGCATTCCAGCACGGGTGGCGCGATCACCTGCATTTGCCGGACTACTACTGCCTCAGCTGCGCGAACTTCCCGAGGACGACGGAGGCGGACATGGACGGCTACGCGCCCCCGAAGGACCACAAGTTAGAGGCGCGCCCGAGGCGCGCGTCCACCCCTCAGCGCTGGTTCCAGGATGCCGAGCGCGAGTCGCGGGCGCGGGCCTGTTTCTATTGCCAGGAGCACTACGGCCAGCAGGTCAAGGCCGCCGAACACTTGCTCAGCCTTAATGAGGAGGCGGAGTATGCCTGACCTCCCAACGTCATCTTCGGCATCTGGGCGGAGTTGCGCGGCCGCTGGCGCGAGGAACTGCGGATGAAAAGGGCGCGCATGTTGGGGCTTATGGGCGATGAGAACCCGACCTGGGACCGCGTCAAGTTCGCGTGCACGTCCCCCGCCAGCAGTGAGGGCCCGCGACCTTGGTTGCGGATGCCGCGCACCTACTTCTTGGACGAGCCCGACCAGTACTTCATGGCGGACATCATGGCCAGGCACCACAACAAGCTGGCGAGGTCGCAGTGGCAGGCAGCCTTCCGCTCCAATGCGCCCCCCCCCCCCCCCCCCCCCGCAGCCCATCCAATCCAGGTCCGGGCCCAAAGCGGGCAAGGCGGGTTCAGTGGGCTCTGGTGCCGAGGGAACGAATCGGATCGCAGGCGCCTTCATGCCGAAAAAGGAGCGCCCGTCCTCCTCGCCATCATCAGGAGATAAAGAGGCGAGGAGGAGGAGGAGGAGTTTTGAGGCGGCCTGAGGGATCTGGGCCCGAGGTGGGCCCATGTGATCACGATCCGCCCGTGGCCTCGAGGCGGAGAGATCAGGAAGAAACGGGGATGGCGACGAGGACTATCACGACGACGGCGACGACGACGGCGGCGACAGCTACCACGGCGACGATGACGGCGACGACTGCGACGACGACGACGACGACGACAACGACGACGACGAGCGCGACGACGACGACGACAGAGACGACAGGGGCGACGGCGACGACGATCACGACGACGATGACGACGACGACCTACGTCGGCAAAGACGACGAGGATTGCGAAGACGATGGCGACGATTACGATAACGACGACGGCAACGACAACGGCGACGGCGACAGTTACAACGACGATGACGACGACAGCGATGACGAAGATGCAGACGACGGCGACGACGAAGACGACGACGACAACGAGCGCGACGACGACAATGACGACGACGACGACGACGACGTCGACGACGACGACGACGACGACGGCGACGGCGACGGCGACGACGGCGACGACAACGATGGCGACGACGGCGTCGACGGCGACTACGACGACGACCAGGATGGCGACGACGATGACGAGGACGACGGCGACGACGACCAGCACGGGGACGACGACGACAGCGACGACGACGACGACGAGGACGACGACGGCGACGACGACGACGATGGCGACTGCGACGGCGACGACGACGACGACGATGCCGAAGACGACGACGACGACGACGGCAGCGACGACGGCGACGACGAGGGTAACAACGACGACGACGGTGACGACATCGACTGCGACGACCGAAGTCGACGACGCTTACGTCGAGTACGAAGACGCCGACAACGACGACCATGACGGCAACGACGACGACGAAGGCTACGACGATGGCGACGACGGCGACGACGATGGCGATGGCGACGACGATGATTACCGATGGTGATGTCGATGGCGAAGACGACGACGACGGCGACGTCGGCGGTGCCCACGGCGACGACGACGGTGGCGACGACGACGACGGCGACGACGACGACTGCGGCGACCGACGCGGACAAGTTGCCGACGACAGCGACGACGACGACGACGGCGACCATGACGACGACCAGCACGGCGTTGGCGTCGAAGACGGCGAGCACGATCACGACGACGGCGACGACCGCGACGACGGCAACGACGACAAGCACGATGGCGACGACGGCTTCGACGAGCAGGGCGACGACGACCTCGTCAACGGCGACGACGACGACGGCGACGACGGCGACGTCGACGATGATGACGACGGCGACGACGGCCACGCTTACGACGGTGACGACGGCGACGGCGACGACGACGACCCCGACGGCGACGGCGACAGCGATGGTGACGACGACGGCGACGACGACGACTGCGACGGCAACGACGAAGACGACGACTACGACGACGAACAACGACGGCCACAACGGCCACGACGACGACGAAGACGACGACGAAGACGACGACGAAGACGACGACGGCGGCGTCGACGGCGACGACGCCGGCGACGACGACGGCGACAACGACGACGACCGCGGCGACGACAGCGACCATGGCGATGACGACGGCGATGACGGCGAGGGCGAGCGGGGCAACGACGAATGTGACGACGACGACGGAGACGACGACGACAACGACGACGCCGACGAAGACGACGATGACCAGACCAACAATGGGGAGGGCCACGGTGACGACAACCACGACGACGGCGCCGACGGCGACGGCGACGATGACGCCGACGACGACGGCGACAACGACGACGACGACGACGACGGCAACGACGGCGACGACGACGACGACGGCGACGACTACGACGACCAGCACGAGGGCGACGACTACGACAATGACGACGACGGCGACGACGGCGGCGACTCTGGCGACGACAATTGCGTCGACGGCGGCGATGGCGACGACGGCGACGTCGACGACGACTGCGACGACAACGACGATGATGTCGACGACGGCGACGGCGACGACGGCGCCGACGACGACGGCGACAATGTCTGCGACGACGGCGACGACGAAGAAGATGACGATGCTGACGACGACGACGACGACGATGACGACAGGCAAGGGGGCGGCCACGGTGACGACGACATCGACGGCGACGACGGCGACGACGACGACGGCGTCGACTGCGACTACGGCGGCGACGATGACAACGACGTCGACGACGGTTCCGACGACGAAGACGACTACGACGACGACTATGCCGTCGGCGACGATGACAAAATTGATGACCGCGGCGACGACGACGACGAAGACGGTGAAAACGACGACGACGACGGTGACGATGACGGCGACGACGACGACGACGGCAGCGACGGTGACGACGGCGACGACCACGACGACGACGTCGGTGACCGCGGGGACGACGGCGACGACGACGACGATGACCGATGGCGACGACGACGCCGACAAGCACGACGACGACGATGGCGACGGAGGCGACGACAACGACGACGACGTGGGCGACGACGACGACGACGGCGACGTCGGCGACGACGACGACAACGACGACGACGACAACGACGACGGCGACAACGACGAAGACGGTGGCGACGAAGGCGACGTTGACGACGCCGATGACGACGAGCGACGAATGCGACAACCACGTCGGCCACGACCAAGACAACGGCGGCGAAGACGACAGCGGCAACGACGACGATTACGTTGACGGCGACGACGGCGACGACGACGGCGACGACGACGACGACAACGGGCACGACACGACGACGACGACGGCGTCGACGACGACGACCAACACGGCGACGACGACGACGACAACGGCGACGACGGTGGCGACAACGGCGACGACGAGCATGACGAAAACGATGGCGACGACGACGACGACCACAACCACGAAGAAGACGTCGACGACGGCGACATGACGACGACGACGTCGAAGACGGCTACGGCGACGACGAAGGCAACCATGACGACGGCGACGACGAAGGCGACGACGGCGGGGACGACGTCGACGACGACGACGGCGACGACTTTGACGCCGACGATGGCGACGACGACGACGACGACGACGGCAACGACGGCGACGACGGTGGCGACGACGACGATGGCGTCGGCGACGACGACGTGGGCGACGACGACGACGACGACAACGGCGACGACGGTGGCGACAACGGCGACGACAAGCACGACGAAAACGATGGCGACGACGACGACGACCACAACCACGAAGACGACGGCGACGACGGCGACATGACGACCACGACGTCGAAGACGGCTACGGCGACGACGAAGGCGACCATGACGACGGCGACGACAAAGGCGACGACGGCGGGGACGACGTCGACGACGACGACGGCGACGACTTTGACGCCGACGATGGCGACGACGACGACGACGACAACGACGGCAACGATGGCGACGACGGTGGCGACGACGACGACGGCGACCGACTGCGTCGACGACGACGACCAGCACGATGACGACGACGACGGCGACGATGTCGGCGACGACGGCGACGACGACGACCACGGGAACGGCGATGACGACAGTGACGTTGTCGACGAAGAGGACGACGACGACGGTGACGACGACGGCGACGATCGATGACGGCGATGACGGCCGCGGCGGCGACGACGGCGACGACGACGACGACGCCGACGAAGACGAAGACGAGGACGACGACGACGAGCACAACGACGATGTTGACGAAAACGGCGGCGACGACGACGGCGACGACGGCGGCGACGAAGGCGACGACGAAAGACGACGACGGCGACGACGACGGCCACGACGACGACGACGACGATGACGACGACGATGACGCGGGCGCCGACGCCGGCGCCAGGGTGGGAGGGGGGGCGGACTGTGGTTTCGGGGGGCGGGGCGGGGGAGGGGAGCCCCCCTGGTTTTGTTCGACTGCGCTGAACGTTCAAGGGGGCACCCCCCTCCGGTTCAAACGCGCGCCGCCGAAAGATCCTAGGGGAAGCGCCCGTGAAACGCGGTCCGTCATAGTTAACAGTATTTCTGGGGAGAGTTGTCAATGTATGCCCTGCATCGGCACTCATGTGTTTTGTTTTGGGTCGACTCTCTGGTGCCACTAGCGTGGGGTGTTGGTAGGGGGTGGGTGTGCGGGACGGTTCGAGTGTGACTGCTCGTGCGGTATTGTTGCCCCCATGCACCTGCACGCTTCCAGTGGAGATGATATCAAAATGCGGTTAAGTTTTGTTTTGTCACGGCAGCTCTAGATTGTTTGCACGTGCCTGTGTATACTTGACATGCCGTGTCAGTGCAGCCAGTCGTTTCTTTCAGAAGTAGTATGGAAAGTGGGTGGTACGCCGAGTCGACTATGGAGCGTCAGGGGCAGTGCGCAAGTGTGACAGGTTTGCGATGTTGTGGGAAGTGAACCTTTTTTATGGCAGGTAGTTGATGGTCATATGGGCTTCACTTGACGTCTACGAAAGGAAGGGTGGAGGGCGTGCATTGCGTTGCTGGTCGGCGTTTGTTGCGCTGTCGCCGTCGTTCGGCGTACGTCTGGCAGAACCAGGATTGTTGAGAAGAACATTGTCAAGGAGGTTAATGGCGTCCCGCTCACTCCGCCGGTGATTCTTCTTTGAGCCGTTGCTGAGGATATGTGGGTCTGTTGCTGCTACTGTCTCCAGCGGGATTCCGCAAGGCAGAGGCCACACTTGGCTTCAGGCATTTTCGCAAATCCATATCCTCGTACATTTGCTACATTCAGAGATCCTGGCCCACCAGGGGGAAGTTAATCATTGTGATTGGGGGCTTTATGTTGGCAGATCTACGAGACGAGGCTGGATAACCTCCTTTCCACCCGACACTCGATAATAGTGACCTCCGCATATGTTTGATGTGCGACGTGTCCCTGGCGCTGTCCAGTTCAACCTGAAGGATCACAGTATTCCGCTGGTCTCCAGGCAAGAGGATTATTGACAATGTCCGGGCACACTCGGGAACCTCAGAGGTATCGGAGAAGGGCGACGATGATGAGCAAGGAGGTGGGCATGAGTATGAGCATGATCATGAGCCTGAGCATCAATATGAGCATTCTCGTGAACATGACGATGATGACGATGATGACGATGACGATGATGCTGACGCCGATGATGATGCTGCTCATGTTGCTGATGGATACGCTGATGCGAAGGAGGAAACGGAGGACGGAGAGGAGGAGGAGGCGGAGGAGGAGAGAATGTCAGGGCAGATTTGCCGTTCTGGCATGCGCATCTTGATTTTTTGCGCCCCTCTCTGGGCGATTGCGGACACGGGAACCGACCAACGCTGCTTGCAATATCTCTGGCGGGCGCACGCCCCTTCCCCCCTTGCGGGTTTTTGCTCGTTGGCCGCTTGCTCCGCGCCGCGGTGAAGTCTGAAACGCAGTCGGGCCGACGTGAGCGCCGAGGGCGAGTGGGCCAGGCAAGGGAGTCGGCCTCCACGGGGCATCTCTCAGAGGCTCCCCCCCCCCCGCCCGCGGAGCACCACGCTGGGCCAGCAGGTGCCAGAAGATCTCTACGGATATACGTGCCTCGTGGTGTTCTTCCTCTTCCTCCTCCCTTTCCTCGTCCTCCTCCTCCTCCTCCTCCTCCTCCTCCTCCTCCGTCCTCCTCATCCTCCTCTAGCATTTCCCTGTTGGGTGATATAACTCCTCTTTGTCGCACACCCGGACGGGTCGGTGGGACGGGTTGGGCGTTTCGTTTGGACATCCTCACAGTTTTGGATCATAAACCTACACATGTCCAACAGCTTCTAGGATGGAGGGCGGCTCGTTGTTCGGCTCTTCTTCAGGGTTGTGAAGGGTGTCCTGTGAAATGTGTGAATTTATGCGCGCCCATGCACCCTATTCTATTTGCTGCTGCTCTTGCTGCCCGTGGCCCTCCTGTTGACGAGCGGCGTGACATCGTGTAGAGCATCGACCAATGCTTATCGAGCTGTGTAAATTCAGGAACTCATTTCTCCTCCTCCCTCCTCTCGGTCCCACCTCTTCGCCGTCGTCCTATCTTCATCCTGGTCCATTCCGCGTCCTCCTCGTTGTCCCCTCCGTTCTCCAACTCCATTTCTCTCACCCCATTCTCGTTCTCGTTCTCTGATTCATAGTTCTCGCCCCTCGGCCTTCTCCCCATGCAATGTAATAGGGTGAGGAGGAAGGGCCACTCGAAACACTGGCCACTAGTACGTGCACTGCAATGTTTCATCGTTTGGATATCTACCGATGTTTACAGGAAGGCGTTTGAGCAAGTTTCCTCTTGCTGGCCGTTCGGCGTACTTTGTCTTCGCTGGAACCTTATCGTAGCGGGTCCAATCTGGCCTTGACTCGGCTGCCCTGTGCGCCCCCCAACTCGGGTGTAACATGCGGCGGGGGGGAATCGGCTCAGGGGGGGGGACATCGACCCCCAATCGCCCATACGACTGCCGAAAGGGGCCTGATAACCCTTCTTGCCCAGGAGCGTGTCGATTTGCGATCGGGAGCGTATCGCCGACCTACCGCGATGGATCGCCGATTCCAGGTCGTTGTGGCCCCCTTGAGCCAGTCTCCCCCGTCGTTCCATTCCCCTTTTCTCGTCCTCTTGGCCCCCTGATGCCCTCTTACTATATTTCTGCCCCGGCCCTGCCCCCCCCCCGCTTCGACAGCCTGGCCTCTTCAGTCAGCAGCGACGGTTGTTTGCTCGCCGCCTGGTCCCGAGAGGTGATAGCGGCCATTGCAACACCCGTTGCCCTCGTGGCCCTCTTCGCTGGATGGGCGGGGAGAAAGTCAGCGGACGGGGGAAGTCAGATAGAAGTCTCAGAAGGCCTCCTGTCCCTTGAAACATATTCTAAGCATGCCCCGAAATCACACATGGTTTCTCAGGAATTGAGGCGGCTTCTGAGGAGGCCCGCCGCTTTCTTGGAAGGCCTGCACCCCCCTCGGCGCGCCGCCGAGAGAGGGCGCAGCGAGAGAGGCGTGCGAACACTGCGAGAGGCAATGAGGAAGAGGTGGAGTTGGAGCAGCGGTGCTGTAGCAGTAGCACGGCAGTGGTGGCAACATCCACAGCGGCGTGAGTTGTGGCCACATGCGCAGGATCAGCATTGAACATATCACCCTGACGGCTGGTAGTAGCAACAGTGGTTGCAGCGTCACAGCTGTGCGGCAGCAGCGACGGGCACGGCAGCGTCTTCGAGAATGGCACGGGGAGGGCGAGGAGGAGAGCGGTAGTGTCGCCAGCGGTTGCGGTGGTGCACGGCGGCAGTTGATGCGTGGCCTCGTCTTCGCTCATGTGCCGCGAGTTCTCTGTCTGTCTGTCTGCCTTCTCTCTTTCTCTCTCCTTTTTGTTTGCTTACTCTCTCTCTCTCTCTCCATAGATTTCGCTGTCTCTCTTTCCCTATGTGTCTTCTGTTTCTCCCTCTATCTCTCTCTTTGTTGCATTGTTTTCTCTCTCCTTCTCTCTGCCTGTCCGCCGTAGAGACCGCGCTGCGGGGAAGGAGTGCATTATTTCTTCGGAAGCAACTCCGCTGGGCGGCTGAATGTCATGCGCTTGAGAGCGGGGTCAAGAGAGAGAGAGAGAGAGAGGGAGAGCATGATAGCCATACGTATAGGAAAGAAAGAGAGAGAGAGAGAGAGAGAGAGAAAAAAGAGAGAGAGAGAGAGAGAGAACGATAGACAGAGAGAGAGGGAGAGAGAGAGAGAGAGGGATATATATATATATTTATATATATATACATGTATATACACGTGTATATATACATAGTAATAGATACAGAGATATGGACAGTTATGAGATAGAGACACGGAGCTATTGACAGAGAGAGAGAGAGAGAGCGAGAGAGAGAGAGAGACAGAGACAGAGTGAGAGAGAGAGAGGTAAAAAAAGGAGAGAGCGCACCACATCGGACAGCAGCGTCGTCGGGGCCCCTGGGCCAAGCGTGCCCTGCGTGCCCGCCTCACAACGTGGAAGCCGCCGCTTGCGAAACAGGGGTGGTTGGATGACGCCCCCATGGCGCGGACTAGTGGGGTCCACGATTAGGAAAAGGGACGGTTGGCGGCGATCAGACCCCACAAGGGCCCGTCTGCGCCACCGTACGGAAGGAGGCGCCGCCTTTGAGCACGCGTTGGCGAACGCGCGCGTGCGCCCTGCGAAACGAGGCGCCTCCTTGGGGCATGCCTCGCAGCGGTCCAGGAGAGGCAGGCAACGCAACAGATGCCAACGATTCCCGCGGCCCGCGTGGAAGGAGAAACAGACAGGTGCGCCGGAGTTTGGCAGTCGAAGATGGCTGTGTGACCTCTGGTCGCACACGGACGGGAAATTTGCTCTGCACGTTTCAAGGTTGTTTGTGCATGATGGACCTTGTCGATCAGCAGTGTTGCATACTTTAGATTTGATGGAAAGACGTCACCAATTAGTTGACGCGCGGATTACACATTTGAGTGCTAGCAGTGAACGTGGTCTCTCGTTCCGCCTGTTGCTGCCGAGTGACAGCATTGAAGTGGCGTCCTGCGACCCGCGTATGGCGCGATCGTTTTGGCGCGATGGTTTGCGATCCTGCCCACGGGCCCGTCCTTATCAGGTCCCGGATGGGCCATGTGGGGAGGAGTGCTAAATCGGGAGACTTGGTTGACAATCGTGCTTTGTTTGTTGAGGACTCGGTCAAATGGAACGGTACCAATCGCGTCGGTGTGTCGTTCGGTTGTGTGGACGTTGATCGTATTGCGATTCGGAGGTTGGTGAACGCAGTCGTCGTCACCGTTGAAAGATGCCCCGGGACCGAGGGTGTCGAGGTTGTCCGCGGCGAAGTCGTCCACGTGTGGGAACAGGGTCGTCGAGTTCATCGGAGTATGCAGGACCTGGCGTCTTAACCAAGGGAGATGGTCCTTTGCGTGCGCCAGCACCATACCCACCCGGAGTTGTGGTGGACGAGTTCATTTCCATTTTGGACAGTTCCGTCCTGGAGTATCTTGCTCGTCTGAGGAGCAGAGGGAACGCGCAGTGCCTCTGGCCGTAAATGGCGACGGCCTCGGTGCGGAGGGCGGCGGCGAACTTTGAGACCATCTTGCAGCATCAGCCACATATTGTGGACGCTGTGTAATTCTACGCTTCAGCTAGCGAGTTCGTCGGCATGCCATCTGAAGGCTTCCGCGATGGGCGCGATGCGCCCCTTGGTTTCCGATGTGGTTTTCCACTTACGTACGGGGTCTTCAAAAACGGGATCTGCCGGAGGCACTTGGTGGATTCTCGTTGCCAGAGGTCGGGTTGCGGCCATTCGCGATGCGGCGGTCTACCAGGTGGGATGTTTGGAAGCCGTCAACCGCAGTGCGGTTATCCCAAAGACGTGCACGGGCCGCTCAGCCGCTGCCGCGAGCGTCGCTGCAAGAGTTTCAGCGCATTGCGCGGGTTGCGCGAGGCCATGTGTTCGCGCGCGCAGTTGGGCTGGTTATCCGGCCCGCAGCGTGCGCAGCAGCTCGCCCAGGCCAGGACGGGGCGGGTTTGATTTGAATTGGCGCCGTCGCGGCGCAGACCCATCGGACGCCACTCTCGGCGCAACCTGGGTAGTCGCCCTCGTCGTCGGCTTTCCCCCGGGGCGGTCTCGGGATAGGCTGCGGGAGCTCGTTTTCCGCCAGGGTGGCTTGGAGGTCAAGCAAGGTCAAGTCCTCCTGCAGGCTGTGGCCACAGTGCCTGGTGCGTGGTGGGAGATCCTGCCATTGCTGCTTGGTGGTAGTGGTATTGCGGGCCGTCCCCTGGTCAGTCCAGCAGGGGCATTTTTCCCGACGGCGCACTCCTGGCGTTCTCCTTCGCGGACGCACCGCTTGCGCAGGGGCGATGGGTCGGCCGAGATGCTGGGTTTCATTTTCCTGCTGTGAGGCATAGTAACCGCGGCTGAGATAATCGCAGAGGACGCCGAGTTGCCATTCCGCGCGCTGGAAGTTTGCTGCGGTTCTGAAAAGCCAACCGCGGGCGAACCTATCGAGGCCCAGCTGGCCGGCGGCAGCCGTTCCGAGATCGCGCCTGGTCGTCGGGGCGCGTCGGAGACATGCTTTTCGTCGCGCGGCGCGGCCCGGGGCGCGCAGGTCAAACTGCCGGCCGGAAGCTGCGGCGTGGAATGGCGCGCGCCCCAATCGTCCAACGTGGCGGCGAATCCGCGCATGCCAGCTCGGGCCAGGCGACGGTTTGTCGCGTTCGGCCCACGGGGCTGCCCCCATGGAGTTTTTTGCGTGCGGCTGCGGAGCGACCCGTCCTGAGCGTTGAGGCAGGTGTCTGTCGCTGAAACGAGGGGCGCCACTTGTGCTCAATGGCATGAGGGGCGCGTCTCTCTAATCGAGCTCGATCGCATGGCCAGGGGCCGATGCGCGGGCTGCGATATCCAGGGGCGCTTGCTGGGTCTGATGGTCGCGCAGGCCGCGTTGCTGCGCAGGTTCCGCCCCCCGTCGTTTGGGGCGTGGATGTCCTCGCCCGCGGCGCGCGCATTGGCGGCTAACGTTGAGCGGGCGGATCGGCGCCTTCCAGGGGGCCCCCGATGCGCGGAAGGAGTTCGATGGCCTTCTTAACCTTGGCTTCAGCCGCGGCTTCTGGGTCGACACTAGAGCCTTCGGTCTCCGACGCCACGTTGACGCTACTTCCAGCCAGCTTCACCTGGCGGTGAGTTTTGAGTGGGCGCTCGTGGAGGCGCGCAGGGATCAGCGACCTGGCGGTCGAAAGCCCCCCTAGCGGCCCATTCCACTACATGGCGCCAGTGGATTTTGTGGCCCGAGATTTGGTCGAGGAGGGCGGTCTGGTCAAGGAATGTTTGCGGCTCGGCGGATCTACGAGCGGCGGCGCTGCCGTCGTCGGCAACGGCGATGCCGGGCGATCGCGGGGCGCGCCTGCGACTGCCGTTTCGTCGCGCGCGCGAGGAGGTTGATGTGGTCGCGCGAAACGAGGGTCATCTTGCAACCGCCCTGCTACAGTGCGCCATGGGGTCGGCGCGCGGCCCCTCCCGCGCGGACGCAGCGGCGGCGCTCGTCGGCGAATTGTCGCCACGCGCGCGACGCTCCGAAGGCGCCCCGCGCGAAGGGCCAGGTTGAGACAGATCTCAGTGGCGAGCTTGCCCGAGCATTTCCGTCAGTCGAGCGCGACCCCCAGCCTGCGGCTGCCAACGGTGGCGCGCGCATTGGGCCTGCAGGGCGAGCATGGCTTTGCCGGCGCTGACAGCGGCGCGCGGGGCAGCTCCACGGCTGGCGGGCCGCGCCCACCGCGCTCGCCAGGGGGCCAGAGAGCGGCGGGGCGGTGCTTCCCAGGTTCGCATCCAGATTGACATATCTGAGAGCAGTCCTTGGCCCGCAGGACACTTACCTTTTCCCTCCTCGCGCGCGCGGTTTGGGGGCGCGCGGCCGGTGCCCAGGGGCAGCCCCCGTCCGTCGCGCGTCTCTAGGGGTCTTGGCGAAGGGGCGCAGGATTCTTCCAGAGGCTGCGCCGGCCCGAGAGGCGGTCCATCCGTCGAGCCCCCTGGTTCTAGCAGCGGGTCTCGTCCTAATGAAGTGAATGGGGTCGTCGTCCGTTAGGGCGGGCGCTCGGGCGGTGCTGGTTCAATGAGGTCTAGGTGGTGTTCAGCGCGAAAGGTTTCGCAGGCGGGCGCGACCTCGTTGACGCTGCCCTAGGTGGCGTGGCATCTGCCAAGGATGGGTTCCCAGTTGTCTGCTGCCTTGACACGTCGGTTTGAGGCTCTGCCCCCGTCTGTGGCCCGCATGCTGCGTTTCTTCTCGCGGATGCGACGTTTGTTTCTGCGCGAGCGAGGGGCGTTTCACTTGCGCTGCAGCGGCAACCGCTGCCGGGGGCGCACGAGGGCCAGGATCATTTCGCGTCCCGCACGCATCGTTTCGGATGCGGACGGCGCATAAGAACCGCCGAGAGCCCTCCAGCTGCGCGGGGGTTCCAGGACCCGCGGCGGGCCTCGCTGCAAGCGCCCGCGGGGTCGCGGCTGGTTGGGCGGCAGGTTCCGGGGCCCATTCCTTCGAAGCGCGCGTCTCGCAGGGCTGCTCATCGCGCTGCCCCCCCCTGCGCAGCAGGCGGGGCTGTGGGCGGCGGCTCGGGCCCAAGCGCTACTTCTCCTGCCCAGGTTCCCGCGGCCGCAGGCGGCGCCTCGCCCCTTCCGCGGGCGCCCGCGCTGGCCGCTGCGGCGCGCGGGGCCAGGGCCCCCGCTTCGCTGGCCAAGCTGCTCGTGGAGCTGAGGGCACTCGCCCTGCGCTGGCAGTGCTCGCGCAGTCAGTGGGCTCGGGAACCCTGCCTGCAGCTGGCGCTGCCCCCCCTGGTCGCCCAGAGTGTCGTCCAGCGCTACCGGGCCGACGCTCAGACCTGCGCGTCGGCCGCTAAGCGCGCGCGCGCCTCGAGGAGAGCACTGGGGAAAAAGGCCCGCTCAGCCTTCGTACTCATGGGGGGGGGGGCCTACTCACTGATGAGACCGCGCTCGATCGCTCCCGCAAGAAAGCCCCCTCGGCGGAGCTCGAAACGCGCGGTCCTGGAGGGGGCCGGGGCGGCATATCTGCAGCTGGTGCAGGCCCAGTGCGACCGCGCCGATGCTGGCTCCAGGTCGAGATCGAATGCTTCGGTCCCGGTTTCCGTCGAAATGTGCGACAACCGCTCGAAGGCAGTCACTAAAGCTGTCGTTCTAACGGTCTTTGTCTGACGGATGTCGGCTGAATGCGAGGGCGGAATCGGCGGAGTTGAAGCGCGCGACACGAGGCAGTATCCAGCAGGTTGCATCATTTGATCGGGCCGCGGTGTTAGCCCTGCCGGCGGGGGAGCAAACGCGGAGCCGCATGAGCATGGAGCGTGTTCGCCCCACCGGCGGGGGAGCAAACGCGGAACCGCATGAGCATGGAGTTGTCGCGGATGCGCGGGGCCCGTTGGCAAAGTCGGCGGGGGACAATGGAGGGCTTGACCAACAAAAATCCCGTGACAGGGAACAGTGGGCGGCATTTGGAAAAGGAGGAGAAGGAGGAGGACGAGGAGGAGGAGGAAGAGGAGGAAAGGGAGGAGGAGGAGGAGGAGGTGGAGGGG
The DNA here is from genome assembly GCA_963575745.1 of Prorocentrum cordatum. Lineage (NCBI taxonomy): Eukaryota > Dinophyceae > Prorocentrales > Prorocentraceae > Prorocentrum > Prorocentrum cordatum. Next base: position 639,557 of record CAUYUJ010022381.1, read on the forward strand.
GAAAAGGAGGAGGAGGAGGAGGAGGAGGAGGAGGAGGAGGGAAAATGAACGAGGAATCAAGTAGGACGCTGCAGAAGAGGAAGAACTTGAGGCCTCTCTACGGTTTTTGGGGGGGCGGATCATCAAACCGACGCGTGATCCACGACCCCTCGCGCGGACAGCAGCGGAAATTGTGGGCGGGGGAGCGGACAAATATGGGATAACGTTAGAGACGGAAGTGGAGGAGGAGGGGGAGGACGAGGAAGAGGAGGAGGAGGAAGAGGAGGAGGAGCAGGAGGAGGAGGAGGAGGAGGAATATTTGTTCGACGTCAGCCTCTGCAGACCCTCAGCAAGAGGACCTTCCAATTCAAGCGCTGGCACATACATACATACATGCCAACGCATAGCCCACAAGCGCAGGTCCTGTGGGCCACCCGACGGGGCACGTGCCCCCGTGGCCAGGACGAGGAGGAGCACGTGCTCCGCGAACGGCGCGAGAGACAGGGCACGCAGGGAGGCCGTGCTCTGCACGCCGTGCTCGGGGTCAGGGGCGCCAGAGGCCGTGCTCCGGCGCCCAGCCGACCCACCACCCACTCCGTGGGTGGCCGCGGCGACGAGGAGCAATTTTCTGTCCCATTGGCCCCCTACGGGCTAACAAGGGTGACAATCGGGTTGCTGGCCGCCGGTTTTTCTGGGAAGAGGTCCCAGTGGCACAAGTGCCAGGAGGAGGAGGAGGAGGAGGAGGGCCACTGTAAACCCAAGAGTCATCAACGATGCTCGAATGAACCCTCCCTCCAAGTTCCCTTTCCTTCGTCCCTTGCAACAGTTCATTTCCAATGGTTGGAGGACACCCGTTTGTAGATTTCAACGCCACGTATCAACCTGACTTCTGCGTCTTGACGATCCGGAATTGCGCCAGCACGCCATGTTTGGGATTTCAACACCGCGAATCAATGTAAATGTTGCGCCCGCATAATCCTGAAGCCTTCCGCAACACAATTTTTGGTACGTTGGTCAGGGGCATCCGGGAAACCCTGGCAATTGTTTAAGACGAATGTGCGCGGCGCTATTGGGAGAGCCGCATGTTAAAAAGGAGCCGCCCTCAACCCGCGAAATCCTTGTAATTGTTTATATCGAATGTGCGCGGTGCTAAGGCGCAAACCACAGTTTGAAAAGGAACCGCCCTCAATCCGTGAAGCTCTTGCAATGTTTGTTAAACGAATGTGCGCGGCGCTAACGCGAAAGCCTACTTTTGACAACGACCCGCCCTCAATCCGTGAAGTTTTTTTTCAAAATGTTTAAATCGAATGTGCGCGGCGCTCAGGCGAGAGCCACATTTCGAAAGCCACCCGCCCTCAATCCGTTAAGCCGTTGTCATTTTGTAAGTTTCGGAGTCATAAATGGATAGGAAGTCTCGGGCGAAACGCCCGGCCCGCCATAAAAACTGGCTCCGGGGTGCGACAGGGAGACGTTATCTATAAGGACAAGGAATGGAGGAGGAGGGGGAGGAGGAGGAGGAGGAGGAGGGATAGGAACAACAAGGGCGTGGGACCATTCGACGGTTCCAGGGGGCGGCGGGCCATGAACATCACGTACAGTACTACACCCTTCGCGTGACAACGCCTGGGATCGGCGGCTGGAAACACATGGTGCGATAGCGTTCACGTGACAACGACAAAAAACGTTCGATAGGTAACGTTGTCACGCCGCGGGAGGCGGAAGCATAGCATTGCGCCCTGCTTGCTGCGCGCAAGGCTTACTTCACGCCACCTGGCAACGTGCCTGGGTTTGTGGGTGCGTGGCTACTCGGATGGGTGATGGGGTTTGTGGGAAGCCTCTCGAGAACGTGGAGCGCGAGAAAAAGGCCGTGGGGAATTCGGTGGGACAGGAAAAGCGAAACCGTGTTGCACGGGGAACTGCGGCGACCCAAGTATTCCTCTCGCTTCGCGGGGTGCACGTCCGGAGCACGTACAGTCCAGTCGTTATCGGGCCTCTGGGAAATTCGTGGGGGCCCCTTGGAGGCCTCTTTGGTGCCTCGTGGGTCCTCGCGGGGGCGTTTGGGAGGCCTCTTCGGGGCCTCTGGGAGGCCGCCTGGGGGCCTCTCGGAGTCCAGTGTGGGCGCCTTGGGGGCGCTCTTGCGCTGTCAGGTCCCTTAGGAGACTGTCTTGAGGTACTTTTGGGCCGTCTTGGGGGCCTCTTGGGGCATCTCGGCGGCCTCTTTGGGCTGCTTGGGGGCCCTCTTGGGCCGTTTTGGGGCTCTTGGGGCCCTCTTGGGCCGTTTTGAGACCCTCTTCGGAGCCTCTGGGGCCTGTATGGGGCCATTTTGGAAGCTGTTTGGGCTGTCATGGGCCTCTGATAGTCGAAACAAAGTGAGAACGCTAAAATCATAGAAAAACCATTCGAAAAAAAATGCTTTTGGCTTCTGGAGGCGCAGTTGTGGGCGCTCGTGGGGCCCTCTTGGGCCATCCTCGGGGTTTCTTGGGTCCTCTTGGGGCAATGTCGGGCCGTCTTGGGGCCGTCTGGGCCCGTTCAGAGGCCATTTGGGGCCGTCTGGACGCCCTCGTCGGGCCCCAAGAGGGCCACGGAGGTTTTGAGGATTATGGTTTTGGTTTTGGTTTAGGTTGGATTCTGCAGGTTTTTAAGGCGCAGAAGGAGACGGGCCACTTTGGGTCGGCGGAAGTGGCGTTGCCCCTGGGGGGTTAGGGGGGGAGACATAATAATGTACCACAATACAACATGTAGCAGTCATGCAATCATTGGAAAAGTTGTATACGTTGCATTATAGCCTCCGCGGACCTGCCACCGGCAACACGTCACTTCCGGACGTGGATTCCTCTCGCTTCGCGGGGTGCACGTCCGGAGTACGTACAGTGAGGTCGTACAGTGAGGCGTTTGGAGGGCCTGTTTGGGCCGGCTTGAGTCCTCTTCGGCCGCCTGCGGGCCCTCTTGAGGGCTCTCTTGAGGGCTTATTGGGCCGTCTTGGAGCCATTTCGGAGGTTTCTTGGGCCGTCCTGGGGCTCGGGGAGTCGACAAAGGCGAGAACGCCAAAATCGTTCAAAACTCAATGGGAAATCAAGGAAGCTTGTTTCTGGAAACGCTCTTGGAGGTCCTCTTGGCGCCCTCTTGGGGCGTCTGGTTTTTTTGGGGGGCCCTCTTGGGGCCATCCTGTACCATCTTGGTCACGTCGTCGCGGCGCCTCTTGGGAGCCTCTTGGGGGCCTCCTGGAGGCCTCTTGGGAGTTTTTGTTGAGCCTCTTGGGGGCGTATTTGGGGCATCTCCCCCCTCCCTCCTTTTCATACTCCCTCCGTATATCCCCTTCCAGCGCCCGCTCTAATCATGGGCGCCGCCGTGACCAACTTCCACCTGGCTGGCGTTGCGCTGCGGATGTCCACAACACCTCCTGTCTTGAAGCCAATTGGTCGTGAATTGGACTGGTTGGCCAATCGGGAGAGTGCGCTTCTGAAGCGCACGCCCACGTAAATGAGCTGAAACCGCTAACACGAAAACTTAATTGTGAAACGTCGGATTGAGTTGAAACAAGAATTCTCACATCAAAAAAACACTAAATCAATGTACGCACGCATACAATTTAAGCACATGCCATAATCGATCTTCTATTTTTGATCACTGGAATATCTCTTTGCCAAAACGAGACCGTCGCCACTTCCGTGGGTTCCTGGCAAGGATAGCATAAATCCGCAGCCCCTTCTCCTTGAAAGAACAGCAGAGGGGGGGGGGAGATACAGCAAATGCGTGATTCGAGTTTGCAGTGTCGTAACCCCTTGAACCTGAGAGAAGGACAGAGGGGGGATGCGTAGCCAGTTTTGGCTCGAACATGTGTGCTGACGTGCTTTCACTTGTGTCGCCCCGACTTGTGATATGCCTGAGGCAACATTGCTCATGGGACGCTTCTGTTTGCGGCTGCACAATCGAGGAGTCAGGGATTAATTCGATTCTTCAAACATTACGTGGCCTCCTTCCGTCGCCGGCATCGTCTTGGTCAACGTGTCGTGGATTGCTGAGGCAACTGGACGCCCTGCCAGATGATGCGACGTTGGGCCCACTCCATGTCGAGAATTCTCGTTGGCGGGCAAAGGTTGTGCATTTGGTCCTCGTCGCATGTGGCGCAAAACTCGCACCTGCTGAATGGGACTCTGTGGCGCGAGACGTGGATCGGCACCCCTGCCCTCGCGGGTCCTCTCAAATTGTTGCGATTGACTCCGACGACGAGTCGCGGGCTGGGCCCCCAAGGGCCAGCGCCGCAAAGTCGGCGACGACATCTGTTGCTCCACGATCTTGTGCTGCCACTTCCAATTTCGGAGAGCGCTTCCAAAAATACCGTCGTCTTATTGCTGGCGATCCGTCTCGAGCAGTACTTCTTCTTATCGAGAGGGAAGATCAGCTGGAGTCGCATCGCCGCGACTGGAGATTAGGCGCCCAACGCTCACGCAGGGCTGCCAAGTCTCAGGCACTTGTCGCGCCAACGGCGACGGCGCATAATGAGGGCGCGAAGGGCGCAGATTTCACACTCGAAACCAAAGGCGGGCACAGGTTGACCGACGTGTCTGTCGTGTCCATTGCCGTGAGGAGGGGGGCGTCCAACGTTTCTTCTCATGACCTTGGAAACATTGTGCTGTTCAACGTTAGCCATCAAACAGTGTGCAGATGTGAGATATTGCGTGGTAGCGCTCTCGTTGCGGACATGGTCCAATTCAACGCTGCGGGCGTGCAACGTCGGCATCTACCTGTTCTTCTCGATCGCGAGCCTTGGTTGCCGCTGGGCGGCCCACCCGGCGACAGCGACGAACCGCTTCCAGGACTTCGGGGGGGGAGGGGCGGACGAGGATTTGGGGGGGGAGGAGGAGGATGAGGAGAAGGCGGAAAGAGGGGGAGGAAGGAGGAGGAGGAGGGACGAGGAGGGACGGACGACATTTGCTCCGAGCCAGCAGGACCCGCCAGCGACGAGCAACGCGAGGAGCAGTGCGACGCGGTCGTGGCCTACGGTTGCGTCGAGCCCGAGTTTCACGTGTATGCGATTGCTTCCAAAGGGGATGCTACGAATTCTCCCATACGCATGAAAACTAAAGTGCATTGTTTGCTGGTAGAGGCAGCGTGCATGAAGAGCATCGCGTGCGATGAATTCCATGGTATAGGTTCGGCTGTGCGTATCAGTGACCTTTTCGACATCGAGCGGCGCGTGGCCGACGTGCTTCCGGTGGAAGTCGCGAGTGGCGCTAGCACCCTGGCGCTTGAAGAAGCAATTCGCCGGCGTTTCGCTTCCATGGGAGATCCCTGCATCAATGCCGAATGGAATTATCTTCGCGAGGATGCACGCGTCAGATGCGGGACCCGACCAGAGCATCATTCAGAAGTGGTTTGCATGCGAAGCCGAATATGTTAATGAGGTTTTACATTGGTCTGTGCTGCGCCTGATGCATCAGAGCCAGCTTGGCGTTGCAGACTTCCTTCGGCTTCAAGACGCTCGCACATCCTCCTTCGGCCGCTTTTTCAAGCGCTGCGGGGCCCTAGCGAAAATCATGCACCTATGGGGAGAGAACTGCCAGGAGATCTTTAAGTGTTGGATCGCTGAACACGGCGCTGTCTCTGCTCGTCAACACAGCATGCGCGTTTCAACGCTTGCTTCTGCCAGTCTTCGAACAAGCTTTCGGGTTCGACGCAGCGAAGGCCGATGAAGAGGCGGAGGCCATGGGCGGCCGGGGCGAGATAGACGTGGATGCGAAGGGCGCCTCGTCTCGGCACAGACTAGTCCGAAACCGATGGGCACGCGAGGCACTTACGGCGATGAGGGGCTCTTTGTTTTGGCGCGCTGTGGCTATCAGTGATCGGGCGAACACTCCGCTGCAGCACTCACTATGTACTCTACAGAAGGGCGTGGCGGACGATGACGACGAGTTTGGGCATGGCATGGTTGTGAAGCTAGCGCTGGGCGGAACCGATCGCATCGTGGAGGAAACAAACCAGCGCGCGCTACGCGGATCCACTATATTGGGGGCCCGTGATGTCTGCTATCGATGGTGATCAATGCGGCGCATCTGCAATGAACGCATATGCTGTTCTGTTTGCTCTCAATGTTACCGCGGGCCTTTGCCGACGAGTCGCGCGCCAGCTCAAGCGCTACCCGTGCAAACTTTTCAAGCTCATCGGCGAGGCCCCCGACGCGCGCTGCGACGCTCGACGAAAATGTCGCGAGCGAGCTCCTCTCGCAATTCTGGGGCGACGAGCTCGACATCTTCACCCGGGAGTTCCGCCGACTCTTCCACCGCGACCTTATCTACGCAAAGGAGACAGGTATGTGCGGCGTGCGTTCTCAAGCAGTCTTGCGCATTTTCGGTCGCACGTTGCAGGCCGACGTTCAAGAGATGGAAGGTATCAACGGAGCATTGAAGCTTCTGGGTGAAAGGGCGCCGAACATGTCGCCCCCGCTGCTTGCATCAAATCTTATCATCGAGAAAGATGTCGGGAAGAGCGGAACTTCTGAGAAGTGGTCCAACGTCCGACCCCTGGCGCATCGTTGCTTGCTGACTGCCACCGACTGCGCCGCGCTTGGCAAAGCACACGCCAAAGCCAGCAGCGCGGACAGGTGGGCAACTCCACCATCCGGTGACGAGCCGTTCACCCTTCTGAGACCCAAGCTGCAATACGGAGAATGTTTCCTGACCTGAGGGCAACGCGCTCAAAGCTGTGGGCAGCGCGTTACAAGAAGTGGGTGCATGAGGTCATCCCTGAAGCCACTGTCGAGTCAGCCGTTGTTTTATATGGGAATCCTGACGGCATCAGCTCTGGAGATTTTGTTTTACTAGCAGTGGATACAGCATACACTCTCAAACATATGGTATTCGGGATGGTCGGCCCTGCGTTGCGTGCGAACGCCTTTGTGGTCCGTGTCAGTCTACCTCGGTGTTTTACGAATTCGCTCGAAATGTTTGAACAGCAGTGCGAGATGGTGCATGATGATGACCACGACCACGAAGGAATGTCAGCCAATGCTCACTAAGTTGTCTGGAGCAGAAACAGCATGACAGAGGGCGTGATCATGACAGAGGCATTGGCCAGCATCAATGTTGTGCCGATGTCTACCAGGCAAGTGGCGGCGGCCGACAAGGTTACCCAGAATTCAGCCGCAGCTCGGCCACCGAGACCTCGGACTGCGCCTGCTGGTGGCGACGAAGCTGCGCCTGCGCCAACTACCGGCGATGCTGGAGGCGACGCCGCCGACGACGCTGATCCCTCCGTGGAGGTGGACCGCCTGGCCGCAGAGCTCGAGCTGCTTATGGAGAACAATTTCCATGGCGTCAGCGAGAACGATGCTGCTTACGATGACTTCGTTGACGAGCGCAGCGGCGACGCCGATGCTGATGCGGCGGCCGCGGCAGAGGATGAGGTCCGCGACGGTGCCCACGCCGCTGACGAGGGGGCGCGCGCTCGCGAGGTTGAGCGCCTAGCGGCCTCAGGGGCCGTCCACGGCAGCGCTGACGACGCTGAGGATGACGCCAAGATCGAGCTCGCTCTCCAGGCGCCCTTGGATGCTGCAGCCGCCGTCGCGGCCCACGCGGACAGCAGGGGTGCCGTGCCAGACACAGAGGATTGGAGGCTCGTGTATGCACAGTGGGTTGGCAGTGCACAAACAGGTATGCAAGTGTTGGGATGGCGTTTCGACTCTGCGAACAACAAGGCCGTCGGCCTTCAGGTCGAGCTGGCGGTACCAGATGTGTATGTGTGCATTGTTCACCACAAGGGCACCTTTTGGGCAGAGTGACGCAAGTGGATCGAGATATCGGCGCTCTCACATACCCGTGCATGCCAACGAACGCACCAGACCAGTTCGACAGCAATAGGACTGTGTATCCAGCAATTGGCGCCGCCGTGGAAAAAAACAAAACATGGCGTGGGTCTGAAGAGGCCCCGAGTACCGCTGGAGGCCCTCAAGTTGCGCCAGATGTGGGAGGTGAAACAATTTCCAATAACTACGCAGCCGTGCGTTGTGCGCAGTGGTGGTGCCGTGGGTGATGTGCGGACGTGCCCACTGCGCCTGCTGTCGTGGCGCGCCGGTTGTGGCATGGCTTCCGCTCGCGCTCAGCATCGGCGCGAGCTTCCAGCGCGACCTCGCCAGGGCCCGCTGCAGTGCATGCTGGCGGGCCGCGTGCTGGACGACGGCCGCGCCGAGGAGGCGCGGGGTCAATGGGGAAGCGGAGGGGGGAGGAGTAGGAGGAGGATGAGGAGGAATAGGAGCGAGGAGGAGGAGGAGGAGCAGGAGGAGGACGAGGGGGGAGGGGGAGGAGGGGGGGGATGAGGAGGACGAGGAGGATGGCGAGGATGGAGGGGGAGGAGCAGGAGGGAGAGGGGGCGCGCACCAGGAGATAGGAGGAGCCACCCCGCCCAGGAACAGATTTCGGCCAGGGGATATGAGGAGCCGGGGGGCGGGGGGGGGGGCGGGGTGCGAGGGGGGGGGGCTCGCGCAGATCCCGCAGCGCATATTGCAAAATCAAAAGGAGGGGGGGAGGATGATGAGGAGGAGGAGGAGGGGGATGAGAAGAAGAGGAGGACGAGGAGGAGGAGGAGGAGGAGGGGGGATGAGGGGGAAGAGGGGGGGCAGGGGGGGGGGGGGGGGGGGGGGGGGAGAAGGGGAACCCAGCAGCCACAGCCTGCCGCGACAGACGCCGGAGGGCGCGGACTAGGCCCAGCGTTTTTTCTCCGGGGCCGCTCGGGCGCCCGGGGGGGGGCCGAGGACCTCAGGGCGGGCCTCTGCGGAATGCCCCGGGTGGAGGAGGAGGGGGTGGAGGGGGGGGGGGGAGAAGGCAAGAGGGGAATGAAGAGGAGCCTCGCTCCTCCTCCGTTTCATTCCTCCTCCTCTTCCCCCCCGCGCTCCCAGGTGGCCCTCTGCGCCCTCTGCGCGATGTGGGTGGGCGCGGGCGCCGGCCGTGGGGCGGGCGCCGGGGCCGCTGGCGCCTCCTCCTCATCCACCCCCCCCTCGTCATCGTCCTGCAACCTCCCGTTACTTTGTCTCTCTGCCTCCTCGCCCTCATCAGTATTCTCATCCTCCTCCCATCTCCTTCCTCCGCTTCCTCCTCCTTCACCTCCTTCCGCCTCCGCCCATCCTCCTCCGCATTCTGCGCTCTAGGAACGCCCCCGAGCCCCCCGGCCCCCCGAGTGGTACCATGAGGGTTGTCGCGATACGGCCGCCAGTCTCTAGGTCTTGTATATGATGCGGCCGCCCGTCTTTAGGTCTTGCATATGCTAGCCGCCCGTCTTGGATATGATACGGCCGCCCGTCTTGTACATGATGCGGCCGCCCGTCTTTAGGTCTTGTATGTGATGGCATTCCTGGAACCGTCTGCGCGGTTAGCTGTCTGGGGTCTTGGAGGCGCAAACATATGAGCTGTCTGGGAAGCGTCTTGGGCTATATTGGACGAGTCTTGGACGCTTTTGGGAGCTACTACATAGCTCGTAGGGTTAAGAGCACTACTCCTCCTCAGGCCCCTCGGGACTCGAGTCCCGAGGTGGGTGATGCTGCCCGGGGCTCGAGCCCCGAGGGGCCTGGGGTTGCTCGGGGCTCGAGTCCCGAGTGGCCTGGGGCTGCTCGGGACTCGAGTCCCGAGGGGCTGGGGGATACTCGGGAATCGAGACCCCATCAGCCCCCACCCCCCATCGGGACTCGAGTCCCGTGGGGCCTAGAGCTGCTCGGGACTCGAGCCCCGAGCAACCCCATGCCCCTCGGGATTCGAGTCCTGGGCAGCCCCAGGCCCCCCTCGGGACTCGAGCCCCGAGCAGCCCCATGCCTCTCGGGACTCGAGTCCCGAGCAGCCTCTGCCCCCCTCGGGACTCGAGTCCCGAGCAGCCCCAGGCCACGCGGGACTCGAGTCCCGAGCAGCCTCAGCCCCCCTCGTTGCTCGGGACTCGAGTCCCGAGTGGGGTATGGATGGTGCTGCTCGGGACTCGAGTCCCGAGGGGCCTGGGCCTGCTCGGGGCTCGAGTCCCGAGGGGGCTGACGCTGCTCGGGACTCGAGCCCCGAGGGGCCAGGGGCTGCTCGGGACTGGGGGGTCCGAGCTGCTCCGAGACATTTTTGCTTGCACCCGGCATCGATCCCCGAGATGAGTTCAGATCTCACACGTTTGGTGGCCCCCAATTGGTCGGCGACTCGTCGTTTTGAAATGGGGCAGCTTCTTACGTTACGCACTCGTCATGCTGCGGCCCTTTTTGGCTCGAGATGTTGGTTTCAGATGAGACACCCAAGCCGCGCCCTACGGCTCGTAGGGCGAAGCGGATGCGCGATCCCGCGCAGCTGAAGGTGGCAAACGCTGCTGCACAGGCCATCATGTGGAGCGGTGCCCCCCCCCTGATGCCGCTGCTCGCTCCAGGAGCCGCGACTGGCGCACTCGGCTCATGTCAAAATCCCCAGCGCTGCGACGCACCGACTCTGGCAGCTTGGCGGCGCCGGGATCAGAGGTCTCCATGGGCGACGTGGCGGATGACCGCAGGGTCTGCGGTCGCCCCCTTGCCTGTGGCGCTTGAGACGCCCGCGGCAGATCCTGCGAGCGAGACAATGGAGCAGCAGCCGGCACCGCCACCACTGGCGCCGCAATCGCTGGCACCAACGGCAGCACCAGACCAGCCGCCACAGCCGGAGCCAGCTGCGCAGCCGCCGACCGCGCAGCGCCGACTGCGCCGTACGGATCCTATTGCACCGTCTCGCATTTCGTTGCTGGACGACGATGGCGGCGCCCACCTGGCGGCCTCGACTGTGGAATCCCTCGATGATGCTTTCAGCTGGCCGCAGTTTGCGCCCCAGCAGCTGGCGAATGGGCCCGCCCGCATACCGAGCCTCAGCGGCGGAGAATGCCTCGACGAACTCGCGGCCCAACTAGGACACGCCGACATGTCTACAGCGCGCAGCGGCATCGACTGCCCAGCAATTGCCCGCTCGCTGATCGTCGGTGCCGTGAATGAGGACCGCTGTCGCCGAGGGCTCCCTCGTGTGCGCGTCGCGCCCAATCGCGCAGGCGTCGAACGTTATGAGGAGTCCCAGCTGGAGCTGCATGTGCACCCAGCCGGGCCGACCTGCCTCTTCACCGACATCGGCGACTTCTGGCAGCGCGTGCCTCTCCTGCAGGAAACCCTCTCCAACTTCTAGGGCGGCTCGAACGACGCCTACGACAAGCTTTTCGGTGCAGCGATGACTGGCCGCGCCACCGCCAGGGGCGCGGCGTGCAAGATCCACAAGAATATGTGCGCTTACCCATCGTGTAAGATGCACGTGGCCGGGCGGTCGCGTTCGGACTGGTCGAATCAAGGCCAACAGAAGGGGGCCTCAGGCGATGCAATGCAATGCTTCATGTGCTGGGCATCTGAACGACGAGTGAACCAGGAACCAGTAGTTATTGGTGAGAATGTGAAGCAGTTCCCATTGCATCTCATCGAGAAGCTGTTGGGCGACCTGTACGAGATGGAGGGCGCCGTCCTGTGCCCATCCGCATTCGGATGGCCAGTCGTACGCCCCCAGCTGTACATTGTGATGCGTCATCGTTTCACGACCATCTCCTTCCGCATGTCGCTCAAGGAGTTCACGAACCACTTCAAGCGCGAGTGCAAGGTCTCGTTCAGCGACTTCTTCGTCGCACCAGAGACCGAGCAGCGCCGTGAAGTCGAGTGGGCTTCTAAGCGGCCTACGAGCATCTCAGCGGGCAAGATCCCGGCTGACATGTCTTTCCAGTTCGACCCGGCGAATCCTGCGAAGCCGACCGCGAGGGGCCACGTCCTCGCTACTTCGGAGGGGGAGCATCGACAGGGATACCAAGGGAAGGTAGGTTTGTCAAAAGTATACCTCCTCAGCCAGAATCCACAGAAGCACACCGAGGCTTCTCCAGATAAACAGACGCTACCAGCTGTCATTGCTAATCGTGCATCCTCTACAGTGATCGTGACCATCGCTTTTACACTGCCCGCGAGCTTCTGCTAGCCCAGGGCATTCCATCATATGATCGCTTTGCCGCCGGCGTTCAGTGCACGTCTTCTCAGCGCGATCGCAGGCAGAAGCGATCGCGCGCAGCAATGATCTCGCAGGCAGGGATGGGCATGCACATTGAAGTTGTGGGGCTTGCACTTCTGCATGCTTTCTTGTGTGTCTCTAGGCCTGATAATGCTCGTGCACTGTTGTGCAAGCGCACGGGTGTCCCCCCTGCCCAACCGCCCTGCAGCAGTGTTTCCCTAAGTGAACCGCGCCCGACTGCTCAGAGCGCGGCGCTGTGCCAAGCGGCGCGCACACATAGCAGGCACGATGGGCCACGAGGGGCGCAACGCGCCAGACACTCGGCGGATATGCATGAAACGGTGCCACGTTCCCCTCATGTGACCCTCATGTTCCATCCGTCTCCTCCTTGCCTCGGGGCTTTACCTCCCTCCCTCCAATGAAATCAAACAAACCAACCAAACGCTGCAAAGGGGCGAAAACGATTGAGCGAGGGCGCCCGGGGCCAACGAGGTGGGTCTCGGGGGGCGCCAAGAGGGGGGCGCGGCGCGTTCTGACCAGAAGTCCGAGGCGAGCCCAGCCGTGGCGGAGAGCGCTCCAGGAAGCGGCTTCAGGAACCACCCCAGAAGGTGGAAAAAACACGATTCCTGTCAGCTCAAGCGCTTTGCGTTTGAGCCATGAGAATCCAGCTGCGGCGAAGAGGGCTCTCCAGGACGAGCAACGCATCATCGAGAGGAGCAAACAAACCTCGTTAAACTGTGCCGTCGCTTTTTGTGCGCAAGCAATTTGTACTCGACTGCCTTAAACTTTGCAACCTGCCTCCTCGGCTGAGATGGGCGCCGCGTCGGTTCCAGTCGATGGGCTCAGATCTCCAGGCGCGGCGGCTTCTGCCTTCGATCGTCTGTTCGGGGAAGGCTCAGTCGCTCGTCGCTTCCCTGGCCTCAGCGGGCGGGCACTGCAGAAGAATATGCTCGAGGCCATCCAGATCTCGGATATGAGCACCCCCTTCTTCAAGGACGTGAATGGCACAATGCAGCGGAACATGGCCAGGCACCCGGAGAACATGAGAGCTCCGGGGTCTGTCAAGAACAAGTACAAGCAGATAATCAAGAGCAGCGGCATCGTCGATGGCGCACGTGGACAAGCGTGGGCACAGGCGCCGGCGAGGGCTGGTGATCCATATCTGTTGATCGGCTTTGGCACCGTCACCGAGGCTCTCTACGAAGCATACGACGAGGATCCGATGAAGGAGAACCCGCAAATTCAGGCGTCCGTCTCAGCAGGCCTCAACTCTGTGCGGTTTGACCACCGGATTCCCACCGACGTGGTGAGGTACCTCCGCGACATCCACAACAGCTTCTTCCACTTCGGGTCGGGCATCAGCTTCCAGGAGTTCTACGCCTTCATCTCACAGGTGGAGTCCTCCTGGGCAGTCTTCAGAAAAGCGAGCAACATCACGTCGTCTTCTTCTGACTACGAGGGCAAATACAAGGCATACGTGCTCGACGTTCGGCGCGGACTCAGATGCGTCCAAGGGCAATGCCATCAGGATCAAGAGCTGGTTCCAGTATGTGAATGCGAAGACTACCATTCATCGCCTCGAGAAGATGAACATCTGGGAACTCTTCAAGGACTTGACGGGCACGCACTGCAACTACTTGGAGCCGCGCCTCGAGCTCGAGTCCACGGTCGTACGGTGTTCACCGAGAACCACTTCGACAAGACATGCCCCCGCGACCAGTTACAGAAGATGGTCATGGAGCTTCTGAAGTTCTGCGTCCCTTTGGACGCGCCAGCTGGATCGCGCAGCGCCCGCTTCGGACGGATGCCAGATTACATCATCCAGAAGACTGACCAAGCCAAGCGGCTGCTGACGCTCCTCGCTACGTCCATGGAGCTAAGCGCTGTATATAAGAAGGCTCCGAAGGCCGCCGACTTCCCGATGAAGGCCGCGTCGTCTACCAGCAGCGGAGCCTACATGGACTTGGCAGATGGGCTTCCCGAGATTATTGCAAACGTGGCGGCAATAGAGGCGCCTGCTGGCCGTGGCCGTGGTGGTGGCGGCCGCGGCCGCGGTCGCAGCCAGAAGTGTCGCAAATCCAATTCGAGCGGTGTTGTCGAAGATGAGGTCCTGTGCTGCGCGGTGCAGGTGCCCAAGCCAAGTGGACAGCATGCGGTCCGCAACAAGTTTTGGCTGGGGGACGCGTGCTGGCTCAACGTTTATTTGGCCGAGTCGTTCCCGAGCGCCCCAGACGAGGCGATTGGCACCATCACTGGACTTATCTACAACGCGCCTTACGAACTCGGGCACGAGGCGAAGGTATCCTTCAGCGGAGTGGAGCACACCAAGTGGTCTTCCCTACGCATCGCGTTGAAAACTTACGGCGTCGCCTTCCTGAAGCAGTCTGGCACGGCGGGATCCGTCTTACCCGATCACAATGGTGACGCGTTCGGTGCCGGCGGCGAGCTCGCCGCGTCCGCATCTGGAGAAGTTGCCGATCGACTGGCAACTGCGCTCGATGGCCTTCCCGCGCCTGAAGCTTCCAAGCCAGCTAGCGCACTGAGGTTGGAGGAGATGCTCAATGGAACGCATGATGCCATCGACGAGCTGAAGACGTTCATTGGTTATGCCAACTTCGACCTGCCTGTCGGCATGCACCCCCTCTGCTCGCCAGCATTCAGATGTCCATGTGGCCATTGTTGAACAGTGGCGATGCGGCGCAGATGGACGTTCTTGCGGTCGTCCAGGTCTCCAGCGCGAAGATGTTCGAGAAGCTTCGGCCTTGCGTCGTGTCGGCGGCTGTTTCAATCGAGGAGGTCCTGTTGGATATTGGCAAGATGTACGCTGGACTTGACGGCTTATTCCCTGAGGGCCCCAAAGCCCTGCAACTCCTGTCGAACCTTTTGGAGGTCAGGGTGCGCTACTTTGTGTGCATTGTGGAGAATGTGGTGACTGCTACGGGGGAGGTGAAGAATGCCCATGCCTTCAAGAGCTTCGCGGAGGCAGTCCAGAATCCGATCTCATTGTCTCGCCTGAGTGCTCTGGACGTCACGTGCGACACGCAGCGGACCTGGAGCATCAACATGGCAGTGTTGGTCGAGAAGGTGGCTGCTTGTTCGACGCTGGACGCGAAGATGAAGGTACTCGCCGAGCGCGCCCCCCGGCGCCTCAAGGAGGATGCAGAGCAGCCACCTTCGAACGTGAAGGGGCAGCAGGAATCCAGCGACTCACCAGAAGCATGCCGACTTGCGGAGGCAGTTCAGCCACCGTCGGAGCCAGCGCTTCCTTCCACAGTGACGCTGGACCAACTTTACAGTTTCGTCAATGAGGGCGGCTCCAAGGTCCTGCGTCTCTCCGAGCACGCGAAGGAGCTCGGGCTGGCCACTACCGGCAACGCCAGAGTGAATCTGGTATGATTCCAGTCTTTCAAGGCCAAGCTGGAGGTTCTGATCAACGACATCTGCTTGCTCGGTAAGAACAACCACGATGGAGTCGAGATTGACCTGAGTGGCAAACAACCTACGCTGACGGCGACGAGCAACTGCAAGCATTTGATCTTGTACTTTGGCGGCACAATCTGCACCACAAATTATGATCCAATGTTCCCCGTGTGCAAGTCTGTTTTTGGTGTAGGCTTCAATGTCTGCAAGGGTACCCACGCTAGCCCCTCGGCGGACCTCTTCGCCCCTGCATGGGCCGTCCCGCTGGTGAAAGAGGAGCAGGCCACCATGCTGATGGGCTCCGAGACGATCAAGGTCTGGTGCGGCTTCTATGCGACTGACCCGCCAAATTGTCTGTCGCTCACCCACATGAAGGAGCGCGGCGATGCGCCTTCCAAGAGTTTCACGTTCGACATCGTGCTGCGCTACCTCACGGTCAAGCCTCATCACCACGACGCTGCGGACAACACTGATGGCGAGCCTTTGAAGTTGACCAGGGCTGCCTACCCAGGCGAGGTCACGGCCAAGGCTCAGAAGGGGAAGGGCAAAGGCGGCGCCTCGGCCATCATGCAGTTCCGTGAAAGTGCAGGCCTGGCCCAGGCGCTCAAGGATCTCAAGGATGCAAAGGCTCCCACGCCGACCGGCGGGGAGGCTGAGTCCACGAGCACCGCCAGCAGCACCAAAACTGTTGGCATCAAGCATCTTTTGAAGTAGAATTCAAACGCCGACGACGACGACGACTAAGACGACGACAAAGACGACGACGTACGCCGACTCCTCCTCTAGTAGTTTCTAGGAAATTAGGCAATCGTGCAAACACACCGCACCAACATATAAATATGCATTCAGTCGCGTGCGCTCTAGATATTCTCACTTACGGTGGTCATCGCGTGGGTTTCCTGACCGTTGTTTTTGCACGTGTGACTGGTGTCTGCGGTATATGTTCGACGTCGCGGCGGATATAGTAAGCATGAACCCGCAATCGATGTGAAGCTAAAGTCACACAACAATCGTCATGGGCAGACGTGTCGTCGTCGTATCCATCGCATCCTCATCATCAGCATCATCATCATCTTCATCATCATTATCGTCACCATCATCATTATCAGTCCTCCCCGCCTCCTTTCATTCCCTCTTCCTTCGCCGAGGATGCGGAGGAGGAGGAGGAGGAGGAGGAGGAGGAGGAGGGGGAGGGAGAGGAGGCGCGCCACCAAGGGGCGGAGGCGGGGGCTGGGAGAGGAGGATGAGGAGGAGGCTCGCGCAAATCTGGCTCGCGCAATCCTTCCTGTTACACTCCCTCCAGTCTTCCTATCTGTCCTTGCTCCTCGTTCCCTCCTCCCTCCTCCCCCCTCCTTCTCTTCTCCCTCCTCCCTCCTCCTTCTCTCCTCCCTCCTCCTTCCCTCCTCCCTCCTGCTTCCCTCCTCCAACCTCCTCCCTGGGTAGGCACGCGTCTTTGGGAATCCTAGGATAAGCGTACCCTGGGGCCGTGCGCGAGGCGCGTGGTAATTGGGCCGCCCAGTGGGTCGTTGTTTAAACTTGTTCCGCGCCGTTTAAACTTTTGTAGGTTCCGAGAGAGGTTCGTTATGCAAACTGATTTATTTTTAAGTTAAATATCCTGCGCGCAAGACATTGTCGTGCGCGCGTCGTCACACCATACCGACGCGACGAAGCGCAAGGTGAGGTGTCAGAAGATTTCGCAAACAGATCACGTTCGCGTCTGACTTCGCTGCAAGCGCATAGTCGCGCCGTGATGCGACGCGAGAGTGCGCGCAACATCACGGCGCGACTATGCGCTTGCAGTGGCGTCAGACGCGATCGTGATTTGCTTGGCGGAATTGTCTGACACCGATCTTTGCGTTTCGACGCGCCGTTACCTTGTGATTACGCGCGCGTTAATGTCTTGTCAGCAGGATATTAACTTAAAGTGAAATCAATATGCATGACGGGGGGGCCCTCGGCACCTGTAACAGTTTAAACGATTCGGACCAATTTTAAACAGCGACCCGCTGGGCGGCCCAGTTCGCACGCGTCTCGCGCACGGCCCCAGGGCGCGCTTATCCTAGGAAGCCCAAAGTAAATTTAGCAAATGCAATGTGCTGGTAAAGTCTACACAAGCGCGACATTTTTCCATGTTGAGTCTCTGCCAGCATGCTCGTCATCATCGTCACCAAAATCAGATGCATTTGCCTCACACGCGTCATCATATTATTGCTGTTAGCCATGCGGTATCATCATCCATGTTCCTCCTGCCCTGCTTCATTGCCTTACCACCTTCGCGCTCAGTGTCGCTAGTCCTCATCCTCCCGCCCACCCCCTCAGCGTCATCATCGTCATCAAACCCCATCCTCAACATTCCTCGACCCTCCCCGACATCCTCATCAATCCTCCTTCTTCCTGTTCCTCCCCCGTCGTCCCTCCTAGTACAAAGCATCCGTACCTTTCTCAAGTATCCGCCGTTCCTCCTCGCCCATCTACCTGACCCCCCCCCTCTTCGGTCATGTTTCCCAACGCTACTCCCAGCCACCCTCCCTCACCCTCCCAACCCTCACCCGCCATCCGCCCTCATCCTCAACCCTCCTACCCAACACCTTATACCTATTCAATATCATCCTCACGCGTACCCCCCCCCCTGATTCCATGACCCCCTCCCTCGCCATCCCTATCCTCACTAATCATCCCCATAAGCCCAAAAACCTCCCCATCGCAAGCCCTCTTCCTAAACACTGCACGCCCCCTCGTTCCGCTACTTCCTATCGGTATCGTCGCCGTCGTCCTTACCATCATATTCCCCATCTTGCATCGTCGGCCTAATTGTTTCCACCGTTGGTTAGTGGTCGGGGCACGGGATCTTACAAGACTTACGGGTTCGGGGCACGGGAGATCAAGTCGGGGGTTAGGGGGGTGTTCGGCGACAGCCAATGCAATATATTCACACGAGCACACAGATCGGTCCACAACTTATCTTCAAACGAGCACGTAGTCACACGAGCACATATTCAAATCTTGGCGAGAGCCAATGCAATACGACAAAATGCAATGCGATACCCCAATGCCAATGCAATACAAAGCAATATGTCACAGCAGTGGTGGTGATGTTTTCCTCTGTCCAGAACGGCCTGCTCAAGCAAGCTGCGAGAGGTGCAAACGAGTTTCAACCAGCATTCTAGTGCTGCGCTACTAGTGCTGGCTGGCTAAACCTGCTGTCAGTCGGCTACGTGTTACTGATGCCTTGTTGTGCTATTAGTGTTGTTGTTCGTTGTTGCCGTTGCTACTGTGCTGATCTACCGCGCTGCTCTCACTCGTTGTGAAACCTGCTCAGGCCAGCGGCCCTGTCCTTATACATCTGCTGGGGCTGGTTGCTTAGGAAAGTCATGTTGCTGCTGTTGACCGCCTTCGTGACGGCGGCGTTGGTAGCCTCGGGAGCGGGATGAATGAGGTAGGCATGATCAGGTAGAGAAGCAGGAAGAGGAAGAGGAGAAAGAGAGGCAGGTGGAGAAGGAGATAGACGACGGCTGAGGTGTAGGAGGAAGTAGGATGATAAGGAACAGGATGAGGCTAGGAGGGTTTAAGAGAAGGAGCAGGAGGATGAGGAGGAAGAGGAGATGGGGTCCGCAAGACCCCATCGGCCCTCCTGAGGCCGTCCTGAGGCCTTTTATGAGCCCTTTAAGGCTCTCCCGAGGCCCCCTGGGGCCTTTTGAGGCTCTCCTGAGTTCCGGAACTCCCTCCCCTACACTCCTGGAACTCCTTCCCCCTCATTCCTCTCTCCTCTTATCTGTCTCTCTCTCTCTCTGCCTCTCTCGCTCTTCCACCCCCTTTCGAACTGCGTAGGCCTTCATACGCTGCTGGTGGAGCAGCGGCAAGACCATGCAATGGCCAAGTACGCTCTTCTTGCTCTCGTCGAGGGTCGCTGGGTAGTAGAGTGGCAGGGCGATGAAACCGTAGGGCACGTATAGGGTCTCGTGGTGCGCGAGCGTGACCAGGTAGCCAGCCTCGAGCGTGGTAGTAGCGCCCTCGGACGCTAAGAACTTCGGCACGTCGGCTAGGATGATGCCCTGGCTGATGATGTTCGCGACTGGCAGCAGGACAAACTGCATGACCTCGCTGATTACGACCACCAAGTTAGAATATCCATTCAAAGGGAATGCTGAAGGTCCGTGCCTGAACGCGTCCGCCCTCACGGTGCAGAGCCACGGTACGCAATCCTTAGTGCCAATGTCGAAGTAGCCATCCCCAAGAAGCGATAGAGCTGGATCTTCTGGGGCCGAGATGTTGAGGCGGCCTAGGCATCCCAACCAGTTGGACCCCCTCTCATCGAACGCCCTCTCGATGCCCTCGATCTTGGAATGGATGGTGTCGCCCAGCTTCTCCATGTAGTTCTTCACAGCATCACAGAAAGGTCCAGCTGTCCAGATACCAACCTTCTCGAAGTCAATGGGATCAGAGTTCTTTACAGCCTCGCATTGTAACATCAGCTTCTTGACCTTTCTCCCTCCCTTGGCGGTCTTCTCCTTCTGGCCAGCGTCAGAGTTTCCAAGCATGTAGTTCTTCTGATCCTCCCCGAAGCCCGCGTAGAGTGACCTCGACCAGATGGCTGCCACCTCTTTTTGAAACTGACCTTTAATCAACCGCTTCTGGATGGTAAGGGCCCTGTTATAATGCTGCATGTACTCCTTCCTGCTTTTGTCCTTCGACTCCGTACTGATGAACTTAAACCCCGCGAGTTGATCCATCACAGAGTCCTTCTCTTTCTCGAGACCCTTCATCTTCTCTTCCAAGTTCTGCGTCACCTTTAGGAATGTACCCTTGGTAGCTTGAGTGATGTTGTCTATCTCCTTGTCGAGCTCCAAACACATCGTTTTTAGCTTCGTCTTCAGTTCATCCGTAGTTATCGGTAGGTCCCGCTCCATCGCTGCATCCACTCTTGCTGATTCTTGGGTCAGTTGTTTGATGAAGCCATTGGATGGGTCTTGGAACCCTTTGGACACGTGTTCCGCCATATGACGCCACAGCTTCTTCATGTTCATGAACCTCACGGCATCGGTATCGTTGATCTCGCTCTGGGTAGGCACCTTGCGCTCCCTGGTCTTGTCGTCGATATTGATCTCGACGCCGCGACGACTCTGGCCTGACCTGGTCGACTTCTTGTCCTGCTCTTCGTCGGCGGCGGCCGCCTCGTGGGAACGTGGTGCCAGCTTCAGCGTTTCTGCCGAGAGAATCGATTGTGCTGGCGAGGCCGGCCCTTCGCTTTCGCTAAAGTAGCTCGTCGGGTAACCAATAGTCGAGGGCGCAGCCGATGCCGATGGACCGCCCGTCGAGCCAGCAGACGGTGCAGCCCTTTTGGATGTAATCCGCCTCCGCTTGTTCTCGTAGTCATCCTCGCTCACCGTCGTGATCTTGGCAGTCGAGTCGGTCCTGGTAACGCCCTTCGAGTTTCTGGTGCGTTGGATGTCCTTCTCCTTCACTTTGGCAATCTTCTCGCCGTTCTCCACGGTGTCATGCCCCCCTCCTTGCTCTTTATGTTTCTTCCAGAACAACACTTCGCAGTCTTCGTCGGACATGCGGTTCCAGAAGCCGTGGAAGGCCTGGAACTGAACGAGGGCGAGGGACAAGTCGTCATCCAACTCCTTGTTCGTTTCCTTCTTGATCGTGTCCTGTATGCTCAAATACTTAGCTTTGGCCTCTGCCCGAGCATCATCTCTTTGCTCAGGCTTTACCCAGGGCAACACTCTAGCCTTCCACGCAGGGCGATTTGTCTTGAACTCGTTGTTGATTACTTCCTGGACCTGCTCTGGCGCGCCATTCCCCACGAAAGAGTCGTGCGCTCGAATGCCGTTGAAGCGCGCACGGTGAAGTTTCAAACCCTTCTTGAAACAGCACAAGTTGGCAAGCGTATCTTCTTTGTCGCACAGCCCGCATATATCCATTGGCGGGGAGAGTCCGTCTCCTTTGCCCGGAGAGAATCCAAAGAAGTCGTTATCGTCCATCTCTGTCTTCCGTGCACGCAGTACGGTGCGTGTAGTTAATATGAAGGCTTCAAAGGAATTGTCGGTAATACGAGCCAGCGTCGACCGTTGCCAGCTGGCTGGAAACCTCCATTCGGGCCTTGGCCGGAGAAATGCTACGGACACGATCGCTGCGATGAGATGGCCATGTGTTGATGACCAGCACCAATGTCAAATCAAGTGTAGGAAGGAGGAGGGCGCATGGGGAGGACGGAGGTATTGTTTAAACTAGAGTGCCTCGAGGGAAACGGAAGGAGTGAGGAGGAGGGAGAACCATGGAGCCCTGAGGTGCGACCTCGATGAGGGCCCTGGTTCAAAGCAGAGTGCCCTGAGGGAAGGGTGCGCGGCCTGGGTGAGGGCCTCGGCCCGAGAAACGTCTCGAGGTGCATTTCGAGTGCGCGAAGTGTTTCCTATGCGGTGTTGCCTAAATAGTTGCCTGTGCTTCGTTCTCCCATGTGATGTTTGTCACTCCTTATCCGTTTAGGGGGGTGGACCGCGTTCTCATGGCTTCGTCCCTAGAACAACGCATTGGTGTTCAACAACGTTTCTAAATTGCTGTATTAACCTTCTGTGTTGCTAGGCTGAGGTTGTGATATATTGGTTGTGTTGCTATGTGTGTGCTGTCTGTGTTTACCTTTCGTGGGAACTCATATTTGTTGTGAGCCTAAGCGCTTCGTCTAAGGAAGCTGTATTTGTGTTCACTGTCGATGTGTCATACTTACTTACGCTGCCCACGCTCGTGCAGTGCCATGGTTCCACGCCCAGTGCGCTGAGGAGGAAGAGGAGTATGAGGAGGGGGGGGACACCTGCAGTGGGATGTTTCAAGCCGCACTGCACGAACTAGAACGGCGCACCTCCATGAACCGAGGTGGCCGATTCCCTATCCAATATTCAATTATGGGATGCAGCACTATGTGTATCCCTGGGTCGGGCCAGCGAGCGCCAAATGCGCCGATTGGAAATTGATGCCAACATCATGTGCATCATCGTTTTACTTCGTCACGACTAATACACAATGTCTTCTGTCTTTTGAACTCATAATCTGAATCATCATCGCGATTATGTACCCCATTCTCGGTCGCAAAGGCATTCCTGTGAAACGAACGTCGCAGAACGTGAAGGCATCAAGCTGAAGTATGTGTCATCTGCAGCGCTCCTTGAACAGTGAACCATCGATGCAGTATGTCGGAAGTTATATGTACGCCAGCATCTTGTAATGTGTAGCGCCGTCTTTGAAGTGTCCCAGTATCGTGGCATCCGTAGCACCATGCAAACATTTGTGTAATCAATTATTGATTCCATCACTGCGGGGGGCCCTGTGTAGTCTGATTGTTCCTGTCCATTGCCAACTTCGCCAGATGAATCTCTTACGATAGTGAAAACGACTGACCCCCCAACTCCACTGCCCATTCATCCGAGGGAAGCGCCTGTAATGTCCGGAGCATCGTAGTCCCCACGTCGAGTGTAGGAGGGTCTTCTTTGTACATCGTCACACAATGCCGATACTTAGACGGAACGAGCATTGCCACCATTATTTTATTTGACGGGTGCAGTACATTGAAGTGTTTGCCACTAGCTAATGGCCTATATTGCCTGAAGTAGCATTCGCATATCTCTAGTTTTCTGCTGACTCTATGGTCAGGCTCGCCTGTGCTGTTGAAATATGGCGACCAGAACTCCACTTCGTATTTTCAGCGAATGTCATCAAGATAAGCGCCTGTGGGCTAAGCCAACTCATTGACTCGAATGCGTTTGTTTTGATTGCCGCCGAGTCGCGCCATTGGCGCCATCCTGCATCGCTACTCTCTCCCCAGTGGGGTGAGCCCCAGTATGTTAAGCCGTACTTCAACTCTGTGCCATCGAATCTCAATTTGTCGTATGTTCTGAACGTCTTGGAAACTAAACCACTTAACCTTGAAATATGGTTCCTTTGCCCCCATGTCACATAACACTTTAGTGTGAAAACATGTTTCCCGATGCAGCTCCAAACTTTTCTCGTCCGTGGGCAACGGCTGTTGTTCCAGGTCTGTGAGAACGAGTTGCTTGTATGGCCATAGTTCTTCAATAAGAGAATCTACGTCTGACTTCATGTCTTCGTCGCCTTGCTGGTACATGGTACAGTAGGCGCTCAGCCCAAAAAAGCAAAACTGTCTAAGCCAAAGTAGCTACGGAACATCGGAGGGGCCCCCGAGCTTCAAACGACGGCCCGTTCCAAGGAGTCGGCCGAGAGCACCATAGGTTCGGGCCTAGCCCCAGGGATTCAGTCGAGAGCTCCAGTTTGGGCCCAGCCCGTGGGATTAGGTCGAGAGCTCCAGGGTTTGGGCCTCGGCCCCAGGGATCGGGTCGAGAGCTACACGGATTTGGGCCCCAGCCTGCGTGATTCTTGGAGATTTCAACCAATGCGTAAAAAAGCCCGGATCTTGAGGAGTCTTCTGGAATTCTGAGGAGCCCTGGGGAATCTTTACGAGCCTTGAGGAATTGCACGAATCATGAGGGGCCCAAAGGAATCCGCAGGAATCTCAGGGAGTCTTGAGAAAGCCGAAGGAACCGCAGGAATCCAGAGGAGTTAAAAGAACCCTGAGGAATCCCAGGGTTGCAAGAACCCTGGGAAATCCAAGGTAATCTTGAGGAGTCCTAAGTCCTAAGGGCTCATCGGAAATCCTGAGAAACAGGAAAAACCTTGAGGATTCCAAGCGAGTTCTAGTTTAAACAAAGGAAACAGTACAACGTGCGTGCGTGTTGATTGTGGTAATTGAAGAGTTGTCTGTGCATTGGTTGTGCATTGGTTGTGCATTGGTTGTGCTAACTAAGTGTTATTTGTGCTAACTGAAGAGTTGTCTGTGCATTGGTTGTGCTAACTGGGTGTTGGTTGTGCTAACTGAAGAGTTGTCTGTGCATGGGTTGTGCATTGGTTGTGCATTGGTTGTGCTAACTGGGTGTTGTCTGTGCTAACTGAGGAGTTGTCTGTGCATTGGTTGTGCATTGGTTGTGCTAACTGGGTGTTGCTTGTGCTAACTGAAGAGTTGTCTGTTCATTGGTTGTGCTAACTGGGTGTTGCTTGTGCTAACTGAAGAGTTGTCTGCGCATTGGTTGTGCATTGGTTGTGCATTGCCTGTGCTAGCTGGGTGTTGTCTGTGCTAACTGAGGAGTTGTCTGTGCATTGGTTGCGCATTGGTTGTGCATTGGTTGTGCTAACTGGGTGTTGTTTGTGCTAACGGAGGGGTTGTCTGTGCATTGGCTGTGCATTGGTTGTGCATTGATTGTGCTAACTTGGGGCGGCCGCGGATTCATGGCGGCCGAACTAATTGGCCAGCCATGGCCAACGCAGGCAAACTAACTCCCACTACAAATTGATTTTGTACTAAACAAACCTACGCCCCCTGTGTCGAGGGGGCAAACTATTGCATGGCCCGTATCTGGGGAGCCTAAACAATCCCCTCGTTATCCGCAGGACGGAGGGCTGAAATAGGGCCCTCTGAGTCCCTTAGAGGGGCTCCAAGAGGGCCCGAGAAGGCCCCAATGAAGCTCCAAGAGAGCCCCGATACAGCCCCAGGGGAGGACCCTAGAAAGGGCCTAAGAGGCCCTCAGGAGAGCTTCAGAAGGGCCCAGAGGGTCCCAAGATGAGCCCCAATAGGAGCAGTAAGAGGGCCCCGAGAAAACTTCAAAAGATGCCCCAAGAGGGAGCCCAGGAGAGCTCCGCTGGCCAGGCCCGACTCTTCACGAGTCCTGTTGCTCGTTGAACCCATGTTCCGACTGAGTCCGATAGACCCCTCCGCAGACTCTCTGCCTGGAGGTCGGCCGTAGCCCGCTCGCCCCCCGTGGCTTCTTATGGCCACTTTTGGTTTTGTGTTGAAGGAGTGAAAGGCAGATACCACGATAATGAAGATGGCATTGATGGTGGTAATGGTTTCGGGGATGATTTCATGATGGAGTCGCTGATGATGGTGGCGATGGCGGGTGTCAAAGATGATGACCTTTGTGTCGATGGTGATTATGGTGATGATGGTGATCATGATGATGGTTATGACGATGACGGTGGCGGTTGTGGTGATGGTAGTGGTGGGATCGCTCAGCACGGCAGCTCGAGCGAGCCAGTGGGCCCCGCCCAGCTTGAGGGGGGTAGTCCCCATAACATTGAGGGGCGGAGAGGCGAACGGTCTTAGAATGAACATCTGCATGCAGATTGGCGATAGCCATTTGAATAAACTGTACTGTGTGTGTGCGTTTGTGTGTGCGTGTTTTTGTCAGCATCAGTCGTTTCTAGGAGCCACGGATGAGTGCCGCATTCCAATTGTGCGCCAAGAGAGTAGTATCATCAATCTTACGTCCTAAGGTTCATCAGTCTGCACTTACAACCTCCAAAGCTGAGTCCCGTCACCTTCATCGTCTTCAGGCTTTTTGCCACCAACAGCTTCTCTATCGCTGACACTCCCTCGAGATTTTTGAGAACCTCACCGAAAGCCACACCGCGTTTCGACTGTTGGTCGAATGTGATGTTTATGGTGACGCTGTTTTGCCCCTCGTCCATCTTGAGATGCTGCTCGATCTTGTCATCGTCGCCGTGCCCCTCCATGCGGCCGTCGTCGCCGAAGCCGTAGTCCTCCTGGTAGAGCGGTTGCGTACCGTCATTCGTCGCCTGCGTTTGCTCCGTCGGCGAGTGCCCAGGTTTCCAGACTGCGGCTTTCGGTGGTGGCTTTGGCTTCTCGGACTCAGGAGTCTGATCAGATTGCCGCGGCGGGCTCTCATCTATAGAAATCGGGGCCGCTGGGGTCGCTGCTGGGCCTGATGCCCGCTGTTTTTTTCACTGCTGCGCCATCGCCCTTCAACATCCCGTAAAACTCGCGACGCTCGGCTGTCAAATCACGCGGCCTACCGCGAAATGTGATCATGATGGGTATCTTGAGTATTTCCGTCTTCGCGTAGTTTGGTGGAAGCGCATCCAAATTTACATGAAGACATGGGTATTTGCTCACGTGTAGCTCTGTAGTGTTATCGGGGGAGCGTTCTCTCGGAGGGTCGGGCATCTTGCTGCGACTGTGTTTGCTACTGGTAACTGTCCGTCTCGAGCCATTAAACGGCTACGGACCACGGGCCCGTTTTTTTTTTTTTTTTTTTTTTTTTTTTTTTTAAAAAAAAAAAAACATTCATCTTCGATCAAATCGTTGCCAATGCAACTATACATATATGTATGACCACTGACCATCACCTAAGCCTGGCACATGGAATATGTTGACGTTTCGCAATGCGGGAATCTCGGAAAGCAGCAGGCGGGGCGCAGCTGATTGGATGGGCCCCGAAGCCGGAGAAACCTTCGCGCCCCCAAGTTTTTCGACGACGGTTTCGGTGACGTCACGACTATGGTAAATACAAGGGCCATGATGATGATGATGGTGATGATGATGATACTGATGATCTTCGAGGCGCTCGAAACATCTCGTACTGTCTCAGCCCGGCCTCACTCAAGTCTTGGCAGCTTCACGTTCACTCATCCCCTGAGGGGCCCCCTGACTGCCAACCTTCATCATCTGAAACCTGGCCTGCGATCTCTGCTTCCGTGATTCCCTTCTGGGCTGAATCCGTGTCCCTCGTCATGGCAGCAGCGCTTGCCTTGTTCACATTATTCATCACCGTCCTCATCTCCTTGACTCGCTTGCTCAACGTGAGGTTACGAACCTGCTGCACGCGAAGCTTGCGCAACATATGCCTCACCTTCCTTCGTGCGGGTGGATTCAGACGCAGGATCCAGTCCCTCTTCGGCGCCGTGCTGGTGTGTACTCGAAACCGCTGCTCAGTCTAGGAATGATCTCTCGACAAACTTGAGAATGAAAGACTACGGAACCTGATAATATCGCTGGCGTTGGGGGTGGACCGCGTAGAGGAGGAGGTTGACGAGGAGAAAGGATGAGGACGGAGAAGGAATGAGGGCCAAGACCGAACGGGAGAGGCTTGCAATGGTGTTTGGATTGTTGATGCTGCTTTGTTTTGTGATGATAACGCAAGGCGATGTTATTTTTGCTCACAGCTTACGTGATTCTGCATATGCGTCTACCTCTGCTTGCCTCGGCGCCCTGTGCTGATTTTTGCGGTGGACATCACGCCCTAGCTCAAGCCAGGCGCCAAGGAACAACTCGGCAGCACGAGGGCCCCATCTTTCAACTCCGAGTTTCAAAGATCTAAACTTCCTACAATTAATGTGGTTAGGACTTGCACACATAACTCGCAAGCCCGAGTGCAAGGTGCCATGTGGTCCCAGATGGTACTCCCTCGTAGCACGTTGCCCTTCGATAAAGATCGGGAGCTCGCGCGGGGCGTCCTCTCCAGGGCCTGCAGGGGCGGCGTCTGCACCACCTCCAATCTCTGGATCTACCGGAGCGACGGCTTCGTCGGCAGAATTGCCGAGCTCAGATGCAGAAGCTTCCTGTTTGTCGGGGCCCTTGGGGTGCACAATGTCGCCGTGGATGTCCTCGTCTGGTGGTTTCCAGGCCCCGTCGTCCCCCACTAACTCGTCCTCAGAAGGGGCGCGCTCTCTTTTTCGTGGCCGCTCGAGGGCAGCCGACACATCGATGCCATCTTTGGCATCGTTGTTTATATGTTCCAAGTGTTTCTGCTTCGACTCATGCGGGTTTGCCTTGTGGGGGTACTTCAGCAACACTTGGAAAAACGCATCCGTCTCTGCCGAGCGAAACTCCCGAGCACCTGCCTCGAACAGCATTTCTAACGATACCAAGCGTAGAAAGTAATATTTCCTCCCGACGCGAATCTGTCTACAATCATACATCGATGACGAGTTCGCGTGTGTGTAGTGCACAATACCTTTGTGAGGTACCCACCCCTGTAGTTCCAACTCGCCCCAAAGGCTTAAAGTTGGCCAAGACAGTTTATTCCCACAGGGTGCTACGTGCTCTGGATCACACAGCCCCGAACATCCATCTATATCACTTTCTGTCACTTTCCACACGCGAAGCCCTCGCCTGGAGATCTTTGGAAGGCTCACCAGCGAAAACATGTCCAAGGGTCCTGGATCCTCGAGGGGGTACGCGTCTACTTGTTTGTTGTGTTGTTTGCCTTCGCCTATCCAGGGTTCCAGTTTTTGGATATGTACTATAAACGTACCAGGTCCGGATGAGCTCTGATGGGAAACATTCGACACGATTTTTGCATTCACCTTTAAGCTCAACAGCTGGAAATACATGATCTCGTTCTCGTCATCGACGCCAGTATGCGGCAGCGGCACAGAGTAATACTGATACGGGGTAAATGTTTTTGACTGAAAATCACCAAGTAAGCTCGCACTCCGCTTGTCTATGCCGCCACCTCCTCCTTTTGGCAAATCGTCGTTTCCACCGGCCCCGCCGTCAGCTCCATCGTCGTCGTCCTCCTCATCATCCCCTTTTGGATCATCGGATAAATCACCGTCTGCGCCGTGAGCCTCAAAGTCATCATCGGGTCCGTCTCCAGGGGGGCCCCCGCCACCGCCGCCTCCCCCGTGATGACCACCACCAGCAGCCCCAAGATCGGCCATTCCAAATGCTAGATTGTCGAAGTGTTCAATAGTATAAGTACGTTTTTCACACCACTTCCGATTTTTCTTTACAGCCTGATTGCGTTTGTAAGGGGATACTTGCAGAATCGATGTTGCCTTTTCCCAGTGTTCGTTAATGTCCTGGCCAGTGGTGCTTGGCAGCTCCTCCGCGTCTTGCAAGTTTGCGTCTAACCTCATTGTGCTAGCTATCCAAGGAAATATTGCACGATACGCTTTGCGGTGTACATCTTGCGCTAATGCACGCGGGCCTTCGGCCATTTTGTCGTCGAGCGGTGCGAACTTGATCGAGTTTACTTCTGCTCCCAATATTCGGCTCATCCCCTGCCCGTCCCCAGACATCGCAAGACCGTCAGCTCGCAATGGCGAGTCGCGCCCCAAGACAGCGAGCGTCGTTGAATCGCGCATGCAACTGGGATGAGCATTAAAACGGATAATACACTTGTCGCGAATCCTTGGCTGGTGAAGCCTTCCGAGGATGTGCGGCACATCATCCAAAAATCTCAACTTGAGGGCTCCAAGAGCATACGTGCTGCTCGCGAGGCCTTTTGCATCGTTGAGGAAAGGCCCGACAGTACCAGGAACCCACGATCTTGATTCTTCGAGGCCATCCTTGCAAGCTTTCAGTGAAAAGTCGTACGCAAAACCTAGCAAATATCCTTTCCTAGGACAGTCGTTCGGTTCATCGCTTCCCCATCTTTCGCGATGGCAAGGGCAATAGCCCGCAAACTTCTGGATACCATGAAGCCACCTACTGAACCACATGATTACTTGGAACTCGTAGGGGAATGTTGCACTACTCAATGCACCCAGCACGATGTCGAGCCTGACCTTATCTCGAACTTCTCCGAGGGATCTCCGGTTGAAGTGAGCAGCGGCATACCAGACGAACGAATCAAGACCTTTTAAGCACAAGTATAATTTGTTCCACCGCCACGCTGCAAACGCGGGCAAAAGCGTCTTCAGCAAGATATCTGAGACCGCAGAGCCCATCTCGTTTCCAGTTGGTGGACAATATCTGCTGGATACCCTTTGGAAGCACAACGCTGTCTCATACCAAACGCATTCACATGGCGATCTCCCTCCCCCAGTCCCGTCATCACCTTCCCTCACCCTGATCCCTCTCTCCTCTCTCATTCCTCCGCCCTTCCCTTCGACCCCATCCGTGCTCGCCAATTGGGTGTTGCGGGTTGGTGGCGTTGCACCCCCTAGCATTAATGACCGAGGAAACCTTGCGCGTGGCCAGGCCTAACCAGCGAAACCATCAAAAACGCAAACTCTGTCTATTGTGGGATTTGACGAGGGTGTCGTGTCGGTGCAGGGGGGAACGGGGACCGTGTTCAACTTACGCCGACGATTGGAAACCATGTTTTGATAGTAGTTCTAAGCTCGGGCAGTGGGGTATCCAAAACATCTTAGGGTGCAGTGCCACCAGTATTGTGTTCCCCCTGTTGTGCGTTTGGTTGAGACAGTGCTCGGACCTCATCGCGAAACAGTGAAATCATGTTCTTGATGCGCTTGAGGAAGAGTGGAAACCATCTTAATCTATTGCACCCCGTGCGAACCAGCAAATCTATCTTGTGCCGCCAACCTGGGGCAACCAACGCCCGCGGGAGCAGGCGCGTTTGCCGTTGGACGCGCGGCAGATTGAAATCTGGAAGTAGGTCGTTCATTCGAGCTAGCGCTGATTCTGCCCCCATGTCTGATACGACAGCTCGAACCCTGCTCAGAAGGCGACGCATGTTGGCGGAGCCGAACATCAAATGGAGCTGCCAGAGCAGCCCGCAACACTTGAACACTGCACTTAGCTGTGTACGCTTCAGTAAGATGGGAGGCAGCAGCCTGGTAAACACATCTGTAGCGCCACCGTGATCAAACATCTTGATGGTCGCGGCTTGCATTTCCCATCCGCGCCCTTGAGGGCTTCCGTCAATGTATATGTATAAATCCAGCGTGCCCCATTGCGTATCTTTGAAATAAGCTTGGCAGAGACGCATACAAGTCAAATCTAAGCGAACTCGCGCCCGTCGCAAAGTATCGTATCGAATCGACCCTACCGTCTCCAAAGTCTCTGTGCGATTTGCCCCTGTCCGCCTAGAAATCATTCTGGCCCAATGTTTTGCTGTCTTCAAAGTGTGCCTCAACGCTGTCTGAGTCGATGTCGCATTCAGCCACTCGATAACTAGAGAAGGCTCCATGCCGCGCCGCCGCCCAGCGCGGTCATGCTCGCGTGGCCGCATCGCAGGGGCGGAGAAACCATGTTCCAGCCTCCACCTGTGCAGTGTATGTCTACTCGGCCAGTGGATCTTGCCTTTACGATTGCGTCTACCAAGCACTACGCAATGAAATATACTTTGGAGCTGCCCCATCAGGCCTATGGCAAGAGCTGGGCACAGTTTGAAAGCATCGCCAGTCATCAACTCTTGGTTATCAGAACGGGCTTGATGCCAGATGTGTTCCCACTGTCGGTGGGGAGAAGCTTGACCATCTTCAGCTCTGTGCACAGTGTTTGCCTCTGAGAAGAATCATACTCTGTTGCCTCGTCGTTCTTCCTGGGCAGGCAATTGGCATTGCAAGTTCGATTGTTTGCAAAGCTTCGTAAACTAATACGCCACAGCACCCAGCACGATGTTTAGCTAAAGCTGACCTTATTATGAGCATCGTCATTTCTCCATCCATTGCCTCAGCTTCAGCAAGCGCAACTAATCTCCATCTGGCAAGAACAACTCCGAAAAGTGTGCACTGTCGGTCGAATAGTGTTGGTTGGATTCTGAATTCTCGTGCCCATAACCCGTCTGAACTCCCAATCACTGGATATGCAACCAATTCCCCACGTGTTTGCAGGACGGCGTGAACTGGGGTTGGGCCGTGGCCCGCAACATCTTGATCAGTGTTTTCATCACCAGCTATATCTGACATGGCGTCTTCGTGGTCGCCATCCCCAGCCAAATCATCGTCCATACAATGATCAAGTTATGATGAGAACAAGCAGAAACTACAGTGTAAGCGGAAATAGAGAAACGTGAAGCACGCGGGGCCAAATGATTACGGGGTGAAGCAGAGGGGGGGAGCGAGAGGGTGGACAAAACTTCCCGAGAGCCACCTCCAAGAGCCCGAGACGGCTCCAAGACAGCCCGACGCTTGCCCGACGGCCCAAATCCAAGACGGCCCTTGACTGCCCCAAGACGGCCCCAGAGCCCCCATCTGGACTCAAGACAATCCAAGACGGCCCCAAGACCCCACGGCTCGCAAGAGTCCCGCATAGAACCTTGTTTGTAACGTGTTTAGGGACAGAGCTCTGCATACAGAGTGTTAAATCGAGCAACGTCATGATGCATGCAAGGAGCAGCTTGAAACGGTGCACACGCAAACATGTCAAGTAAGCATACACCAACGCTCACAACACTAACACACGCCAACGTACATATACTGGTATTGATGTGCAATTCGAATAGTCGGGGTTGCGCGTACAATGCGCGGTAGCATTCGCGCCAGGTTGATGACAATGTTGACGCAAATCTTTCAAAAACAAACAAGGTACAATTTAAATTAGAAGCTCGCTGTTTAAACTAATTGGTTTGGGTTCGTTTGAAGTTAGTTTGGTTAGAGTCGCGCTGGGGGGCAAGTGCGTTTAACCAAAGACGCGGGCCTACCCACTCCTCCCTCCTCCTTCCCTACTCCCGCTCTCCTCCCTCTCTCCTTCCTCTCTCCTTCCGATCCTTTCGTCCTCCTTGTGTTCTTTATTTCTTTTAGGAATGCGCTTGAGTTTAGCACTCGCCGGGCTCAAATGGCGTTCGCGCGGGTTGGGCCTGAGAGCGCTAAGGCGCTGAAGGGGGGGGGCCTGGGGACTCGGGCGTGCGTCCGATTCACGAGCAAGTTGCGCCACCCCCCAGGGAGTTATGGATATTGCCAGCGCTGCGCCACAATTCGCCCAGGGGGAGAAAATGACAGCGCACTCCAGTCGCTGCGTGGTTTTGGGGGGGCTTCTATGGGGCCTTTTGGATGCTTCTCGGAGACTTCTTGGAGGTCTCTCGGGGGCTTCTTGGGCCCCTTGGGTGCTTCTTGGGGGCGTCCTGGGCTGTCTTGGGGCGTTTGTTTCTGCTGTGTCGCCCCTTGGGAGGCCGTCTTGGGGGCCTCTCGCGGCCGCCTTGGGGCCCTCTTGGGGTCCTCTTGGGCCGTCTTAGGGGCCTCTTGGACCGTTTTGGGGGCCTCTTTGGGCAGTCTTGGGGCGTCTTGCGGCCCTCTTGGAGACTTTTTGATATTGGTTTGGGCGATTTTGGAAGCTGTTTGGGCCGCAAAGGCGGGAACGCTGGAATATCGCCAAAACTATGGGACTATCAATGATTTTGGCTTCTGGAGGCGGAGTTGTGGGCGCTCTTGGGGCCATCTTGGGCCGTCATGGGGGCTTTGTGGGCCCTCTTGGGCCCACCGTCTTGGCGCCCTCGTGGCTGTTCAGGCCCCGAGCAGGGGTTAGCGCGTGTTCTGCCGCGTCGTCACCCACCCAAACGGTAGGCGGCAAACATTGTCATCTACCTTGCCCCCCCACACACACACACACACACACACACACACACACACACACACACACACACACACACACACACACACACACGCACGCACACACACACACACACACACACACACACACACACACACACACACACACACACACACACACACGCACCACACGCACACCCCACCCCTGTGTTTGTATGGGAAAAAACAAGATTCAAGTCGGGGGTTATTTTAAGGCGAGCGGGCATTGACCGAGGCCATTGCTCGTGAATCACAACTCTATCGCCCCCAACACATGCAAGTCAGAGCTCATGTAGAGCTTCGGATAATCACATACCGTGTGTGCAAAGCCTATATGTTAGGAGCCGCACGCACGCAAAACGCGCATGACCCATGGTCCATGGCACGTCGCACTATAACCAGGGGGGGGTGAGAGATGGGGTTTGGGTGGCTGGGGGGGGGGGGGGGGGGGGGGGGGTGGGGGGGGGGTGTGTGCGTGTGTGTGTGTGTGTGTGTGTGTGTGTGTGTGTGTGGTGTGTGTGTGTGTGTGTGTGTGTGTGTGTGTGTGTGTGTGTGTGTGTGGTGTGTGCGTGTGTGTGTGGTGTGTTGTGTGTGGTGTGTGTGGTGGTGGGGGGGGGGGGGGGGGGGGGGGGGGGGGGGGTGGGGGGGGGGGGGGGGCTAATGTGCTTTCCTCCTGGTAGTGACGCCGCTTTCAGTGTTGGGTCGTGGGCTTGCTCGTGTCTGCGTATTCTTGAGAGGTCCTCCTCGCGCGTGTTCTGAGGCATTTTGATTTGGCACGCGACCGCAGCGGATCGAACCACAGAACATGTTACAGCCACTCGTACTTAAGCAGCAGCGCCTCGTAGAACGCCATGGAAGGATTACGCCAGAAGAGAGGACGATGAGGGAGACGCGAGGAGGACGAGGAGAGAAGGGAGGGACGAGGAGGAGGGGGAGGAGGGCAAGGGAAAACAGTCAGAGCGGTACCCGAGGCCGCGACTCGACGCCCAAATGCCCCCCATGGAGCTCTCACGATCGAGGGTCGCCTTCTCTTAAGAATGGGATGTAAGCATAATTATCTGATGATTCAGTCAAATAACAAGATCAACAACAACAGCATCCGTAGCCGTGTTGGCCCAAGTTTGTCTCGCATGTTGTTCGGCCACTATGGACTCACTCCCCTGGTCCAGATGTTGTGCTTGAGGGGTCTGGCGATGATGTCGACGATGCAGCGGGGGGGCCGTTGAGGCCCCCAGCAAAACGGCGCCGTCGAAGAGGTGCAGATACGATGTCAAAGCAGCTCCTGGTTGCGATCGTTGGCGTTGCAACTTTCCTCCTGCCCACAACAGAGTTTCAAGAGATGGTCAGCGATAAATATGATAAGGCGGGTTTTTATGATTTCGGTATTTTTGAGGACGGGAAAGTGCTTCTCGGCCTCGCTGTCGCTATACGGACATTGCCAAGACCTGGCTCTTACGACGACTCTGAACATTCCGAGTGTCGTTATATGTCCGATCTGTACCGACAGAGCCGGAAGAGTTCGCGCACACCACACACATTCGGCATCGTACGGTAAACCGCATCTAACTTGCACAAGTTTGAAAGATATTTCGGGGACCTGCCCGCGCAAGATCTGCGTAAACACATCGGGAGGTGGCCCCACGACGATGTGAACACCAGGCGATTTGTGAGAAGTAATGGTTTGGATATCGATGAGGTTGCGATGCTTCCGATGGATGTGGGCAGGCTTGTCGTGAGAGGTGCGTGGGAACATTTTCATGTCGCCCCAGTGTTCCAAAGACATCGTGGCAACCACTTCCACATGCCAACTCGGCCATCCAATGCGCGCCTGAGGCGCTGGAGGGCAACTTTCCGCGATGATCTGGGTGAGCGCACACTTGCGCGCGACATGCGGCTACATGACAAACTTTCACAGTTCGATCCTGCACTTCGTCACAAATGCTTGGTCCATTCTGCTGAGACGCTCATGCGACTCATCATTGCCACCCGTGGCTTGATGGACCAGCGAGCTTTGAGAGGATGCGGGGAAAACCACGTTGAGGCAATGTTCCCCGAACGTCACGCTGTGCTCCTGGGGCCATTAGAGCAAGAAGGTTTTCGTTGGCCTAGTCGCTAGCAAATTCTGAGGTCGAGGCCGCTTTTTGACTGCGCGTGCGTGCTGCTGGAGAGGCGCGATCTTTCAGATATGCTGAGTAGCAGCGGCAATGGCCTTCCATCTATACACTTATCATGCGACGCATCGCCTGTCACAGGTCGGGAAATATTTGGATCGCTTATGGATGTGTTCAATTCGGCAGGGGGCCTCATGAGAAAATATCTGCCTGGGACAACGTTAGCGAGTAACCACTTGGATGCGATTGACAAGTGCATGGCCCTGCTTTGGGCCGTGTTCAACATAATTGGAACGATGGTTGCGATGGAGCGTTTTCTGATGGCGGTCCGATCAATTTCGACTGACTTTGGCACAGAGTCCGTCATCGCAAATATTCCGAATTGTTTCAGGGAGTTTGCAGCCCGCATGTCCTGGCGCCTTTCGCCGTCGCAATCTGATCAGGCTTATTTGTTCCCGCTCGCCCTCATGATCGTGGACTGGCAGCATAGCTGCGGTGAGCGACGCACCAAATGGGGCGGGAAGGGGGGGGGGGGGCGGTGGGCAGAGAGGGTGGGTGGAATTGAGCATGGGTGGATGAGGCTTGGGATGGAAGAGCGGTTGCAATTGGAGGGGGGAATGGGGCGACGGGGAGGGGTCTTTGCTGCTCCTTCGTAGGTGCTGTCTTGAAAGAATATCTCTCTCGTCGTATCCTCTTCGGCCCCATCGCCTGCGCCAGTTGCAAGTGTGGTGCCAGTTCTTCCGCAATGCGGATTATCGCGACACGTTCGCCAGGGCGTTGAAACGCTCCGGGGGCGCTGGCCTTGCTGGACTGGCGCCGTTGCTGCTCGAGGGTTTTTCAGTGACATTTGCGAAATGGAGGTATGAGGCGGCGCGCGAAGCACTAGAGAAGATATGTAAACTAATGCCAGTGTGTAGGCGCCACTTCGACAAGAAGCTGTTTTCAAAGTGCGCAGACCAACCCCGAATATCTGAAGTAGCGAGTGTATGTGGCGACAACTCCTTTTGGGCTTGGGCTTCGGTGTTCCTGCGTATCATTGCATTCCTTGAGCAGTTCAGAGCTTGGGCGCGAGGCTGCCCATGCCACGAGCCAGGGCGCAAGGCTGGGAGGGGGAGGGCGGGGGCGGGGGGGCATGTCAGCGGTTGCGGGTGGGGGGGCGGGGGGGGGGGGGGGGGCGGGCGTGGCCCGCGGGGGGGGGGGGGGGGTGGGGGGGGGGGGGGGGGGGGGGCGGGGGCGGGGGGGGGGTTGAGGGGCGGGGGCAGGCTGGCAAAGTTGTGGCGTGCAACAGAGTTGGTAGGAGGCTTCCTGAAGTTCGCAGGCGTTTGCACGCATTTTCAAAAGATGTGGCCGGGTTCATTAGCCAGCTTGCTGCGGAGGATTGCGAGGGGGATAAGGAGTTGTTTTCGGCGGCCTACTCGTTTGCAATCGCCATCGCAGGTGCAGTAGAAACGCAATTCCAGCATTAATCGATGTTGCCGTACATTCTAGTGAATGCCATGGGGCCCGATTGCGCCCAAACTATATTAGAGCAGTGGCGATCTGTGCTCCGCGAGCGGCAACATCGGGTGACAACGCGCGTGTTGGGCAGATTCGAGGACGCAATCCAGGGCATTGTGGACGGGAGAACCGATGAAATCAATGTACCCATGGGGTTGAAGGCCGAGCTAGACATACTTGCTCGGATCCCTTTGAGCTCGGACTCAGCTGAAGGGTACCATCGCGATGTCAGTGTGGAGCACAGCTGAGCAGCAAGTTCCAAACTACCGTGGCTGTTTTCCACCCAGCGGCTGAACCAGAACATATCTACAATAGAGGACTGGCTAAAACGGGATGGTGGAGAACAAATCGTACGTTTCGAATGGTTCAATTATAAACGCGTGTTGCAAACCCGATCTGGCAGCCGAAGTGCGCGCAGCAAGCGCGTAGGTGTTGCTTCTTTTTTTTCCAGGAGCTCTACAGAGTTGGCGACTTCGCCGCTGAGACCTTTGTGACGCGACCCCCTCTGCAGGACCAGACTGGTCATCTCGACGACGGCGGTTTAGCAATTGTGCAGCATGCAGGCGCCGACGATCAAGGTAGATTCACTGCCCTCGCTGTGCCGCCATCCGCTAAGGTCTGTTTGCAATGGAAAGACGAGTGCCTTTCCAATGTAAGTAATAAAGCTTGCTTCTACTCGCTTTCCTCCGAAGGGGAGGGTGTCGTTTCTCGAGCGTTTCAAGTTTTCACCGTGCATAAGCCTGGGAGCACATTGAAAACCGCCCCAGTGTTCAATATGGCCAGCAAGAAGCATGTTCGCGCACATCTTCAATTCTATTCCTGGTGGGGTGAGGATTTCGGCGTGTGCCCAGAAGGGGTTGCCAGAACTGTTCCACTTATTAGCTTTGCGCCGTGGGGGTTCTGGGAACGAGGCCTCGTAAAATTTAACGCAGTTGCCAGTTCTGTGAACGGTTGTTTGCATTTGGTGGATGGCATGTTTCATGTGCCCAGCGATCATGTCGATGGCGGGAGCTGCCCTACCATATGCGTCGTAAAAGCTCTCCTCGACGTCGGTTGGCAATCTACCATGTCTAACGTTGGTCACACGCCCAACGACAACGATCGATTATTTTCCGTGAGGGATGCGGGCCCAAAGAAGTTGCATTATCAATGTTTGCTACGCCTCGATCGTATATGGGCCCTGGGGCTCACAGAACTACCCTGCACACAACCAGTATCTTTCTACAGACTGTTGCTCAAAGATGTGGTGACGCCGCCTGCTCTGGGTGACAAGTTCCACCGAGAGCAGCTGGCATGATTAACCAAAGGTGGTGCTTGGGCCAAGCATTGGGGGGGCTCCTCCTCGCCCTTCTCCTCGTCGCTGACCCTCGTCCTCCTCTTCCTCCTCCCAGTCCCCCTCCCCATGGTCCTCGTCATCCTCATCCTCCCTTTTGTCCTCTCTCCAGCTTTCTTATCTCTCCTCTCTCCCCTCTCTCTCTGGTCTCCTCCTCGCCCTGCTGCTGCTGGCCGTGCCGAGGGATCGTGAGGGCCTCGCCCGCTTCATATAGCAGACGAAGCTGCGGCGTCCACCACCTTGATAATGCGGCTTCGCCACGACCAGACTTTTCTAAACGAAGTTGACAATTCAGCCGTCCTCAGCTGGGGCCCCAGGTTCCGGGGCTCCAAGATTGCCCCATGGGGGCCCCGAGGTGGCCCCGCGAGTGCGCCCATCTACCCAAAATGCCCAGCTCTACCGCATCGAGAAGGGCCCCAATCAGACCCCAAGAACGCCCCAAGCGTGCTCAAGAAAGCACCAGAAGAACCCCAAGAACGTTCCAAGTTAACAACGACACGGACATGAGGCAGACCACGCTAACTTGCGCTCGGTGTTGGAAAAGTGTTGGCGCCCTTGGGTCTTGGTTTGGGGTCGCCGTGGCAATTTGGATCCATCATGTGGCGGTATTGGAGCATCTGGGAGCATACCTGGGAGCCATATTGAATCACGATTGGCTATATTGGGTCATAGTGGAGGTCATCTTCGGGCACCTGGAATCGCGATTAGAGCCATCTGGGGCGATATTCGGCGGGCCCAAACGTTCCAAGAGGGGCCCGCGCTGGCTCCAAGAGGGGCCCAAAGGGGCCTCGCCGATGGTTCTCTGGGGGCGCCCGCCTCGCGTCGGGCGGCCTCGTGAGGCCACGGTCCCCCCCTCCTCTTCCTTCTCCTCATGCCCCGTCTCGTCCTCGTCCTCCTAGGTCTCCCGGTTGCAGCGGCCCCCGCTCTCTCAGATGCAGACCGCCCTCTTGCTGCTGAGGACGGCGACGTCTTATTGGAACAGAATCAGGATTCAGACATAGATTTGGACGCTCTACCTTCACCTCCGCCTCGCATCGCTGAGCATCCTGCTGCTTCCAGCTCGAGCTCGGGCTCGAGCTCGACCCCCAGTTCGTCTGCGACGAGCTCCAGGCGCAGTTCGTCTGGGGGCTCGTCGGGCCCAGCTTCTAGCGCCGATGTGGTCGAGGGGGTTGCGGGCGAGCGAAGCCAGCGAAGAGGTCGTGGCGCCCGCCGCCGTGGCGGACTGGGACGCTCCTCCGCATGTGAATGGTGCTCGCGTGGTGTTGGGCGAATACGACGGCGACGGCTTGATCCAGAAGTATGAGCGTTGCATCTGCCATTGCCCTGTCCATGTGAATTGTATGAAAACAAAAACTGAACATCGCAGTAGGATCGATGCTAGGCCGCGGGGAAAAACCACACCGTTGCTCGGCTGTCGGCCTGGGCTGCGCTGGCAACCCAGGCGGTCGACAGCCGCGGCCGCGTTGCTGACGTGAAGCCCACGCGTGACCAAGTTAAAGCAGCGTTCGACGCTTTGCCGTAAAAAGAAAACAATCCAGCGCCACCACATCTGGGGCAGTAGTGGTAGTAGCAGTAGTAGCAGTAGTAGTCGTAACATTTGTCCTAGTAGTATTAGTAGTTGTTGTGGTAGTAGCAAGATTGCTACGATACGTATCACTAGTAGTCTGGGCCGTAGTATTCATCGTGTGAGTAATCGTAATCGTAGTGCTAGTCGTGTAGTGGCAGTAGAGGTAGTAGTGGTAGTGGCTGTGGTGGTAGTAGTAGTAGTAGTAGTAGTAGTAGTAGTAGTAGTAGTAACAGCAATAGCAGCAGTAGTAGTAGTAGTAGTAGTAGTAGTAGTAGTCGTAGTAGTAGGAGGAGTGGTGTAGTATGTAGTAGTAAAGTAATAGTTGTAATGGCAGAGGTAGTAAGCGTAAGAATATGTGTAGTAGTTCCACGAGAACTAGTAGTACTTGTTGTAGTAGTAGTGCCACCCGCGTCGCTGAACTGGACGAGGCGCTAACCTGTTTCTACTGCGTTCGAATCATGTTGGGGTGTGAGAAAAAGTAGTAGTAGTAGCAGTAGTAGCAGTAGTAGTAGTAGTAGTCGTAGTAGTAGTAGTAGTGGTAGTCATCGCTTTAGTAGTAGTAGTAGCAGTAGTAGTAGTAGCAGTAGTTGTAGTAGTAGTAGTAGCAGTAGTAGCAGTCGTAGTAGCCGTAGTACTAGTAGTAGTAGCAGTAGTAGTGGTAGCTGGATTAGTAGTGGTAGGCGTCGCCGTGTTAGTCGTAGCCGTAGTAGTAGCATTGTTGTTCTGGCGCCGAAATTCGTGACATTTTCGTTGTGTCTTGAAGCGGGGTGCGGTTTATTCTCTCTGGGCGATTGCC
Organism: Prorocentrum cordatum; assembly: GCA_963575745.1. Taxonomy (NCBI): domain Eukaryota; class Dinophyceae; order Prorocentrales; family Prorocentraceae; genus Prorocentrum; species Prorocentrum cordatum. The sequence goes on from CAUYUJ010022381.1 coordinate 680,343, forward strand.
TACTGCGTTTGAATCATGTTGGTGGGCGCCGACTACATTCCGCGTGGCCGAACAGCAGCAGGCTATAGAAGAGACAGCACGGGCATGGCACGATAGGGGAAAACGCCAGGCAATTTTGCCCCAACCCCCATACGAGCACATGCCAGCAAACCGAGCGGGCGGTCAGCCCGCAGAGAATAAACCGCACCCAAATTCAAGACGCAACGAATTTGTCACGAATTTCGGCGCCAGAACAACAATGCTACTACCACGGCTACGACTAACACGGCGACGCCTGCCACTACTAATCCAACTACCACTATTATTGCTACTACTACTACTATTACTACGGCTGCTACTACTACTACTGTTACTACTACTACTACTACTACTACTGACGCTACTGCTGCTGCTGCTACTACTACTACTACTACTACTAGCATTACTGCTACTGCTCTAACGATTACTACTAGTACTACTACTACTACTACCACTACTACCACTACTACTACTACTACTACTACTACTACTACTACTACTACTACTACTACTACTACGACTACGAATACTTCCACCACCCCCACTACTACTACCCCCGCTACCACCACGACTACGACTACTACGGTTACTATTACTACTACTACCACTACTACTGCTACCACTACTACTACTACTAATACCAGTACTACTACTACTACTACTACCACTACTACTACTACTACTACTGCTGCTGCTACGACTACTAATACTACTGCTACTACCACTACTACTACTACTACTGCAACTACCACTACTACTACT
>CAUYUJ010022382.1:0-17500 GCA_963575745.1 Prorocentrum cordatum
GTCGTCCTGGTCAGGCGCAGCAGGTGTTGCCACCGGCTCCTCCCGTACGGGGAAGCCTGGATCTCCATGTCTCGTCTTGCACTCTGTGAAGAGTCTTCGAAACGCTGTCAGAGCGGGATGGTTGTTGTTGATAGAAACGTTGGAAAACTGATGTAGTTCCTTGCTGCTTTCCAACAGGAAATTCTGGTACACTTTAGATCCATTGGAAGATCCCTGTGGTTGGTCCCTGCACGGATTCAGGGTCGAGAAAATGCACCATCTTCTTGAAGAAGTGTTCCGCGCTGCATATTGGCAAAGCCCGTGCCCAGGTGTGAGCGCGGTTGTAGTCTATCTTGTGTGTCTCTGTCTCGGTCCCAAATCGGAACTGGAACCGCAAATAGGAATCCATCCTGTCCACTACAGGATTTGCAGACTCAACTCGATCGTAACTGTATATGGTCGCACCGCCGTGTATCTCGATTATCTGGTTAAGTTGGAACATCGGTGACTCCACCAGCGGTGCCGATGTCCAGTAATATACCGCGTGGTCGTGCGACTCACGAATCCGGTTGTTAGGATCCTGTGGACGGTAGTCAGGATGTGGAATGATATTCTCTGGCGGGTCGATAATGCTGTCGAGGATGGAGGACCCAGAGTCCTCATCTGCATGAATCTCGGCCGTCACCTCAGCCCTCATAGCATCGTTGGCTGCTTTTTAATCCCCAGTCCATGCTATGGCAGAGGTGTCAATGATGACGCCCTCCATGGGGTCATCGGCGGGTGTTGCCACCGGCTCCTGGTCGGATCCTGGTGTCCGAGGAGCGGGGCTGGTCGGCGCGCGTGGGATACGCACCCTGGGAAGAGCTGGGAGTCCGAGGTACGGCAGGTCGCCTGTGCGAGCGTACTCTTCAATCTCAGCACTGCACGAGGTTGGGCCCCTCAGTGCGACATCCATGTGAACTGCGTCGATCTTGTCAGTGCGCGCTGGCAAAGCGAAAACAATTCCCTTGATGGGGGAGATTTTTATCACAATACCAGATGTTGACCCATCGTAAACCGTAGTTGATGATGGGCACCTGCGCTGCAAAGAACTTCTAGAAAACTCCGAAATGTATGACAGGACCATATGTGGCCCTTGTTCATGCGGGCTCTGGTGTTGTAGTCGCCCTTGGGGTAGTGGGTATCTTAGTGGTAGCAATTGATCGAACCCCAATTTTTGACGATAGTAAAATCTCCCATGCAGACATCATTGGAAATAGGACGTCGATCCCAACCTGTCGGTGTAATCTTTGCCGCGATGAGCCTGAGGGCCTCTCTGCAACATGATATTGCAACCAACCAGTTATTGTCCTGAGTGCTGCGTCCACTTTTGCTGACCATGGCGCGGACAATGGCCTCATCCAAGGCGTCGGCGTCGGCGGTATGGCCAGCAGGGGTCGCTCCCAGTGAGGGAGCGATGGGTTGCTGAGCCGATGACGCTGAAGCAGACTGCGTCTGCGGCGACGTGTCTGTGGCGTATGCCTTTGCAGTAGGTGCTGCCGTCGGCGTTTGCTGGTGTGCGTCAGACGGCGATGGTGGGGCAATCCCAGGAGGGTCGGCTATCGTGTCCACCTCCAACTCCTGTGTCATTTGCTCGTGTCGTGATTGCTGCCGAGGAGTAGCGCGAATCTCGTATTTGCTCAATGGTGGTCTCTGGGCAAGGGCCCGTGGAAGGCCACAATTGCTTGCCTGCCTCGCGGTATCCTTCCAGACGGCGAAAGGCAAGGACTGCAGCAGCTGGGACCACATCCTCAGTCATGATAGCGCCCTGTGCGCCAAGCCAAAATCTGCAACCAGATTGTGTGGCAACTTTCATGGCGATCACGAGCTCCACCTCATTCTTGTAGTGATTGAATGTGTGTGGAGGAACAAATGTATGAGGATTCTGTTTCGCAGTGTGTATATACGTACTTGAACTGTAGAATGCATCAGAACGCTGCGATCCCTGTTGCCTTCTGTCTCTATGAGACGGGTCAACGTAGCCAAGAATGATCCCTGTCTTGAGGATGCTTCTCCAGGCACGGTACGTCGTGCCGTGGTGGAGGTATTTGACGTCCGACCATTGCAAACTCTCCCAGCCCATATTCCACGGCTTGGAAAGTGGATTGACCGAACTGTGTCCTCCAACGCATCGAATAGCAACGACGCTGCTCCAATCGAAGCAGCTGGGATTGCTCCCGGCAGGGACTGGTTTAGCGTAAAGATCGATCCTGTTCTTCTCCGGGTCGATGTGCGTCTGGAACGCACGAAGGATAAACATCAGGTAGTAATCCGTCCAGCTCTCATACCCAGCTGGACAACCGTCTTTTTCGTAATGAGTCACGGCCGCGTCAGTGGATGGTCCGTTGCCTTGATCACGACGGTCGCGGAATTTCCATTCTACCATCTCCTCGAAGGATTTCCAACGGCAGGGAATCGTCCAGCGTTGCTGCGCCTTCTTCGACCATATGTTCACCCGTCGATCAGTAAACTGATCGATGTTGAGTTGCTTGTTGGGGTTCACATGGCGGAGCATAGTCGTGATATCCTGGCTCATGTATGTAGGATGGCCGAGCCACTCGCTCGTAAGTCAATCGGGTCCATAACGTGTCTCCTCGCATGGTGGAAGGGAGATCCATTTCCATTCTGGGAAGCAGCCAGATTGAGCGATATCAGGAGCGTGGGTAATCGCGCAGTCGTCGTAATCTAATTGAGATGCCCAATCGTGATTGCTGGTGCATTCCATGCCGTGGGGTGCTGACGTGCCCCGGAGCGGAGGGGGTACGTAATAGTGATCATCTGGAAGACCAGCCTGAAGTTTGAACCCACGCGGAATGTAGGCGCTGTCGAATGTAGTGATCAGACTCGAGTCCTCATGGCAAGATCGCTCGCAGCAGTCCTGCCATGAAAGTATACGCATAGTCTCCGATTGCTGAACGAACGTAGGAACGTTGTCAGCAGGAGTTGCCTCCAGCCCCGTAGCCATATCAGCGTCCTCATCCGAGGCAGTATGCGACCCCGTGTCGGAGCGCGTAGCTGGCATGGCCTTCGGGAACGGGCCCCGTGGCAGAGACTGTCTGCCCTCACTGGGCGGAGGTGCCGGTGTCGTCGCAGGGTCTGCAGCGGATGGCGCTGCAGCGGGCCTGGCGGCCGGCTCTGGCGGCTCAGGCGGGGCCTCGATGCAATCCAGGGCTGTCTGGGTGTAGTACCCTTTGCGCGGCAGCATGGTATCCGAATTGCCCAGGCGAGGTCCGACACGATGAGAGCTCAGTAAGTCACGGTCATGAGAGATACGCGACTTGTTTGCATCATTGGCCTCAGCTTGATCGAGGATCTTGTCCACGAACTGCTCGTAGACAATCCATGTGAGGGCATGTGCACCACTGGAATGCATTCTCAGTGTTGGCCTTAGGAGCTCCTTTCTCTCGACCGAATCGTAGGATGCCCAAGCACCTGGGTAATCCTCAATCAGGGAGAGAAGCTTGTGGTATAGCTCCTCATATGCCAGACACCATGGATCATCATTATTATCCTGTTGCGATGAGGTCGCTGATGGCGGCTCGCTTGTGATCCCAGGAGTGGGGCACTGTTGCGGAACACGCTCACCAGCAAGTGTTGCCACCGGCATGGATTGTGGTAGCGCGCCGCTGGCACGCGAAGCCATCGAAGCGCAGTGGGCCATTTCTCCGGCAGCTTGAATCATCAACGTCGTCAGGCTGAGATGCCTCTTCCACTCATCCGTCATCTTCTCGCGGAACTGGAGAACCGCTGAGATCTCCTGGGCCTGTGTATAAGCCTGAGAGTCCGTCACGGCCGTCAAGAGTGGAGGCCGAAACGGGTATGACTGAGAGGGTAATGACTGAATCACTGCAAAGAAATTGCGGTAGCATACCGCGTCGCAAAACTGAGTCGTCATCATTGCCATGTTGTGGTTGTTCTGCTTGGCGTGCTAGTCTGTGGGTGTGACTCTGTCGTATGTCTCGACCCATTGCTCTGAAGAAAGGACTGCGATGCCTCGAGCTTGCATGGCACGGGTCAGGTCAGCAGTGTGAAAGTCAAAGTTGGGGTGTGCACCCCACTGCTCGGCTTTGCCTGGCCCTACCACGGTGGGACAGCGAAAATATTGTATCACGTCGATGAAACGTGACACGTCGACCATCACATGCAACGGCATAGTCTTCGGGACGCAGTCCTCGCACTCGAGGTGTGTCTTCTCGCGTGCGGTTGTGGGGGCACGGTCGTTGTGGCGCCGTGTATCCAGTGTTGGTTGTGGGCGGCACAGCCGATGTCGTTCGCGCTCCAAACCACAAAAGCGTTCAGGCCCCTGCTGTAGTGTCGCTGTTTCACATACGCAGGGAAGCCTGTTGCCCAGTATTCCCAAATGACCTCGTTCAGGCTGCGCCATTCCGCCATGGAACGATTGTCGTTCATGTACATCAGGGCTCTCGCCTTGCGGATCGTGGTGGTCATGTTGCGCTGATCGGCCGTGTCCTCGGTCTGAAATTGTAGGATAGCTGCGATACGGATCTCTTGCGCCGTGGCGGACGGATCACGAAGTGTTGCCATATCGCAGCGGGTGTCACCGCCGGCTTCTGGCAGCAGAATTAAATCCTGACCAACCGGAGTGTCGTTCTGCTGGGAGAATGCTTTGTAATTCCCGTGCAAGAACGCCCACATCATGATGTCGTCACGGATGAAGACAGACAGATGCTCGAGGGTGGCGCCGCCCATGGACTCTGCCTTATTAACGCATGGCATGAAGAGCGGCACGAGACCAACGTGGGATGCTTTTGCAAGCTCATCCCGTCGCTGCGGGCTGTTGAGCTCGTCGATGCCGTATCCTGGATACCTCTTGTGCTGATTGGCTGTGGAGCCTTTCTTCCTTTGCATAATTCACGTAGAGTCTGTGTACCAGTTGGTCCATTTGAACGCATGTCCTGAAGGACCAAAGGCGTAGTGGAAGAGCATGCCCAAGTACCCCTGTACCATGGCCAACCATCCTCTCTCTGATAGAATGGCTGATACCAACCGACCACCGCAAAACGCACTGTACTTCGCCTGGGCCAACTCCAGCGGATCCAGGGCGGATCCTGGAGTAATGCCAGGGTCCTCCACATCAGGTTGCTCACCAGGGTTCGCGCTATCCTCCTCGTAGGGCTGCCAGTCCTGGGGGCCTAGATGCGAGAGTTTTCCAGCCGTCAGGGTGATCAGAAGGCGTTGCCACCGTCTTGGGCTTCGAGCAGACTCGTCCAAACCCTCCGCGGCTAGTCTGCCACGTGCTGAGCTTGCGGCGGAATGTCTTAGTTTGGTTGAGGTCGGAGAATGCCCGCATCTCGGTGACAAAAGGACCCTCGACTACGTGGCCGAAGTGCCCTGCCACGTCGGATGTCCTGGCCAGGGCAGGTGGGCGCACTGGGAGCTTGATCCTTTCACGGTCGAGAGGATGAGCATGGCTTGGGGCAGGCGAACCCTCGGAGTGGATGCCTGGTGGCATACAGAGGCCATCTTTGTACATCTCCATCGTCTCTTGGACCGTGTCCTGGGACCATTGGCCTAGCATGGCGCTTCCCACGTTCAACCAGTCGTTGTGTAACATCTTCCATTCCACGTCCAACACTTGTGGCAAGGTCCGTTGGAGGGCACCTGCGATGTGATCCAGGGATCGTCACACTTAAATGATCAGGTAGAGTACGGATCCTCTCCTGGACCGCTGTGTTGCGCGTGAACAAGCTGGAGATCATGCACGTCGCCTTCATCAACGACATCCACGGTGCGGCTGTCATTGTATTGCACTCGCAGAGGGCGTTGCCGCCGACGCGACCCATAGTGTTGCTGAAGCACCCCGCCACGTCCAAGGACGCGGTGCGGGTGGTCTCGACGAGGGCGGTGTCATCCGGCACGCGGAGGTGGTACACGGCGCTGTGGTCCAGGCGCAGGTGGTGCAAGAAGGTGAATCCGTCGTCATCTCCACGAGGGCGGCCTGTTTGTCCGTGGAACGCAAATCCCACGCGGCCTTGTCGTCGGCCTCGGGGTCGCAGCGGGCGTCGCCGCCGACGGCCCAGCCCGAGAGGCGGAGGGGCGGGGCCTGATCCGTCTCTGGAAGGGGGAAGCCGGGGGTAGAGCCGACCCCTTGGGCGTTAGTTTCGCGCGCAGCGAGCAAGATGCTGGTAGGCGTCGTCGCTCGAATCGAACACCAGCTGCGGGGAGATCGTATTACAAGAGTCCTGGACCTGTCGGTCCTAGGGGGTGACGACGCGAGATGACGAAGGCGTCTACCATGTGGCGAACGGGCCCTCGCACGAGGTTGTCGCGAATCGGTAGCCGGTAGCCGCAGCAGGGACACCGATGTGGTATCCACACGCATGTAGTCCCTCGTGGTTATGTTGTCCTACACAAAGTTTTCCGCATGCTGTGCCTGTCTCCCCCCAACGCTCCTTGTCAGTAAGCAGTATCTCGCACCGTTCCTAACATCCATCCAGTGTTGGGGGCTGGGCATATTGTGGTAAGCTTTCGGGCCGTCCGGGCCCCCTCAACGGCCTCCAAGGATTCTTCGGGGCACACTGCATAGGTGTAACCGGAACAATGAGCGATAGTTCCAGTAAGTCCCTCCAGAGATCTGCTTTCTTTAGCTCAAAATGTCTAGCCATCATATCTGCGATTTGTTCTTTTGTACCTACATATTTAAGCTCGATGTGTTCGAACTGGCACGTCTCACATATCGAATCCAAATTAATACGATGAGTACGATGAAGATGACGAAGTGCTGGTGCACGTCCCTTCTGGACAATCTTGATCACGGCCTGGTTGTCCCCCAGGACGATAAGATGCATTTTTGACGAGCTGCTCTCCTGAGCAGGCTCTGGGTCCACGTTTAGCACAGTACCCTCGTGGGATATCGTACGCCTCTTCGGGGTCGTAAGTGGTTCCGTCTTCAGCGGTAGCTGCCTACGGCTGGGAGAGAATCCCCTTGTAGGGGATGCCTTACGAGGCGACGGATTGCGCCTCTTCTTCTTGGCGGCCAGGGTCGGACATATCGCCGTAGCGGCACGTCCCAGGCAGCCCAGGCAAGTCATCTTCTCTTTGCAGGTGCTGGCAACCACCACAGCCTCCCAGAATGAAAGCAGTGGTAGTCCCTGAAGTCGTAGTGCCGAGTCAAGAGCAACGATCTCGGACTCTGTGGAAGAGTGCGAAAAGACCGTCTGTTTCTTGCACACGGCATTGACAAGAAAGAACGCGCTGGGTCCAACGAGCGCCGCGAAGACGCCAGTCGTGGACTTAGAGGAGGTAGTGCAGTCGGCAAACGAGGCGTCGGTGAAGATCACGATGGACAGCTTGCCCGAAGTGTCGCCAATCCATCCATGTAGACAATGTGTGCGCGTCGTTTTGAGGTAGCATATCAGCCGATGAAGGTGTTTGTCACATGTGGTATTCCACTTGGCAATCTCTCTGGCTAGCATGCACGCTGGGTGCAACAGGTCAAAACGACAACAACGTGCCAGATAGAGAACCTTCATCAGTACACTCGCCGCGTCCTGGCCGAGGATGCCCTCGTCGGGATAATCAGACTCAGTGAAGGAGGTGTCCTCGATGCCAGGAGTCTCTGCGTCGGGTAGGTCATCGTGTGTGACTGTCGTGGATTGCGGCGCAACAGTAGGTCTTTCGGCCGACCCAGCTGGGCTGGATGATCGTGACCAGGCGTTGAGCACGCTAGTGGGTCTCGCGACCGACCCAGAGGAGCTAGGCGATTTGGATCGCGAAGCCCTCGGGGAGGCAGAACTTGGGTACGCTTGGAGGCGCACTCCAGATAACGTTCTATACATTGGTCGGTAAAGCCAAGCATATCATGTCGTATACCACGAACTTGTTTAGCTGTCTGGTATTATTTCTCGCTGTGGGCAGGCAACATTGGTCGAATGGTAGACATTCGCTTGTCGAAGACATTCTGGGGAACGTCATGAGCCTGTTGTCCACAGCCAAGGTGCTGAGAATACGGCATTGGTTCTAGGTCAATGCCGCTTTTGCGAATCAGATCCCAGCCGGCATGTAGGTTGGTGGCGGGCCCTGCAAGTTTGAAGTCGTCCACGTACACTGAAAGGATCAAGCCCAGTTTGTTGTGTCTCCACACACATTCCCAGCCTGGGATAGGCTCGAATCCAACGCTTTCCAGACACGTGCGACACTTGCGCTCCCAGAGTACGCCTGCCAGAAAGTGTCCGTAAAGAGCCAATCGTAGTCGGCACACGGGATTCCTGTTCTTGGCCCAGGATGCAGGCTGACGTCATTTGGGTAGAGTAATCCAAATACCGACTGGGTATATTCGACCATCTCCGTAAAATAAGGCTTGAGTGTATGCGCCTGGCGCATCACTCTGCTCGCCTCCATAATTTGGCAATTACGCGGTGGCGTCACAAAGCTTAGAAGCTTCAATGTGTGATGCGCTAGATGCCGCGTCTGCGAAGATGGCTGCCAAACCAGTCTCGTCTTTGCCAGCGTTGCCCTGAAACACCACTCGGCAATTGAACTTACGTAGTTCCGGAGGAAGTTCCTCATGTTTCACGGAAGATAGCTCCAAAATGTTAAAGAAGTGAACCTTCTTTCCTGTACGAATCGCCTCTGACTCAACGACGCCCTTCTCAGCAACAGTCTCTCTCATCCATGTTTCCTTCTTCTCAAGGCGTTCGTATTCTTTGCGTAAGGCCTCCTGTGCACGTGGCTCTGCGGCAACTTCACGCTTGTTCAGATTTCTAGTAACAAGGGCCGGGCGTGCCAATGGTGACTCAGGAAGCTTCTCTCCGTGTGCCGGTGTGTAGGTGGGTCCACGTGGCATAGTGGGTACTGCTACCGACGGTGTGAACTTGCGGGTAAGCGGGTTCACACTCCCGAAATCATTCCCCTCACTGTCAATGAGCACCAGAGTGCGTGCAACTCCAGCAGGCTGTGGTGAGGGTTGGCGGTAGTACAATACAGTGGTAATGTCACGTGGGCCGCCAGGTAGTTTGGCATATAGAATCTCCCTGTTGGTCACGCCCTTGACGTCCTCGTCGCGAGTGACAGCGCCGCTGTCCATATCGTAGGTAATGCGGCGTCCCTCGGCATTCCATGTAGGTAGCTTGTTTGTCCTGTCGGGTCCACGCCCGAAGGGCAGCTCGCTCGCGTGTCTCGCGAGCTTGTTTTATATCCTCTGCGTTCTCAATCTCTCTCTTCTGTTGCCCTCGGGACAAAGTCTTCCAATGTTCGGGAAGATTGTGGTCTGGGCGCGTAGTGGCCTGTGCGCGTGTCTCACGGCCGCGGACAACCATTCTGGCGTCCGGCAACATCTTGGGGAACTCATGGAACCGAGCTAGGCCAGTCCAAAACTCGCTAAACTCTCGGTGGTCTGCTGCGCTAACACCGCCCCAAACGTCACGGAAGACACCTTCGCCCTCGAAGGTAGAAGTCGCCTCAACGGAGTACGGATGTGTCGGATGATGCAATATCCGCGCTGCTCCCAGTAGTCGGGCTCTGGCGCTGCTGCAGCGACAACAGGAGCCGATGGGTGAGTATCAGCGGGATTGTCGTCCAGCGTCATCATAGATGGATCATCCCACTCCGTCGGGTAGGCAAGCGGGAGGTCTGGCATGGGTTTGTCGCCCAGATGACGAGAAGTAGCTGCCTTGACCTCGTCGTGTGACTCTGGATTGTGGTGTCTCAGGGTGCCATCCTTCACGGGGGAGGTGAACTTGCCGTCCGGGATGCTAATGTCTTTGACTCTGTGTACGTGACACAGGTTGCTGTCGGGGTTCTTGGCATATGTAGCCGTATCCAAAACGAGATAATCACCAGAAAACGCCCACCTGAGTGCGCATGGTAACCCATGACCCCCCCCCCCCCCCGAGCACATTATTTGAACTTTGCTGTCTCATTGTTGATCTCGGGATTGAGGCATTTCCAAAAGAGTCGAGCACCGAATAGTACGCAGTGCCCGGGAAAACTCTCACCAAATCGGATCTCATGTGCTGTCTTGTCGGCGTGCTCTTCGCTGAGGGCGGCAACGCCCGTGGATGTGTGCACAAAGTTGTGTCCACAGCAGAAGGCTTGCATGGCCGCTTTTCACCGATCGTGCCCCAGCCCGGACATACGTAACACAGCTAGTGTACCCAGGATGACGATCTTGACAATACGCTCTATCAATCCATTTGTCTGTGGAAGATGAGGAGTGCTAGTGTCATGTCTCCATCCCAGCTGGCGGCATGCCATCTGAAGCTCTCCACAACTATTTGTGTAGATGTGTTTCACTTCATCTTTTGCGGCGATGAGCTGCTGGAAGGATGCCTTTGTAGTAACTGCGTCTTTGTGCAAGGCTGGGTACGCCATGAAGATGCCGGTGTATCTATCGAGCGCGACAAGTGCATACTTGTCGCCGTGTTTATATCAGCGGCATCGTCCTTGGCTAAGACGATGTTCCTCATCCGCGGGGGCTGCCGGTGGATGTGGCTTGCGCTGTCGCCTGCACGGGGCGTTATGCGCCATGGTGCGAGAGCAGATCTCACAGTCTTGGCGTTCCGGACTGTGGGCCCTGTAGTGCACAGGGTTGATTGGCTTCTTCTGTCGGTTTGGAAGAACATGGTCACCATCAGAGCGCGCCTCAGCAAGCGTCTCCACCGGCAGATCCTCGAGGGAAGTCGACGTAGTGTCGATATCTGTTTGAGCCGTGCCTGGGGCGCCCCCGCAGGTCTTTGTAGGCCCCCCGCATGTGCGAGGAGAACACTGTTGCGAAGACGTAAGCGAGTCGCTGCGTGCATCCACGCTTGACTTGGCATCATCTTTGTCGGGAGGTTCTTCGACCACAAGGGTCCGTGCTCCTCCTCCCTCGCCGACATGTTGTCTCTTGGGACAGGTCCCGTGGTGGGGCCGTGGCTCGGGCGTCGGTGGTGGCTGCTCTGGGCCCTTGCAACACCAGCATATGTCGTGGCAGCGTGTAGAAGAACGCTGGCGCCGACGACGTCTAGGTGCTGATGAGATGCACAATCGTGGCGGTGTTCTCTCCGCAAGAGCGTCGAGGCGTAGTTCTGGAACTCTGTCATTGACGGGGACCTTGCACCACTAGCCCCCCGGATCCTGTAGCATGTATCCCAGGTCGGGGTCCCAGATTTGCCGAGAGCCATCAACTTCAATTAGTGGCCCAACTGAAATAACGGTGGGCAATCTGGCAAGGCAAGGGCTGTCTGCAAGCCTACCTCGGGCAGTTGGATGTCGCAGTGCTCGTTGACAGTACGATCACCATTGGCTGTTTCCAGAATGTGTGCCTCGCGAATAGATATGCGATCAGATTCGGTCTGCGTAAGCTCGTTCTTATCCTGAATATGGTGCGCAGATCCACTGTCGAGAACCCAGGAGCGTGTCAGGGCGGCTGTCTATCTTGGTGGGTCGACTTCATGGGTCGCCACTGACTCCTGATGCGCCTCGGAGGACTCTGTGGTAGAGTCGCCGGAACCTGTAATCGCAATGGGTGTTGCCATCGACGCTGCATCGTGTCGGTAGTCGTGTAGTTCCTTATGCCATGATTTGGCCCCCCGTTGACAACGTTGTAGGGCGTCTGCACTCTGTGCCCACCACCATTGTGACAGCGGGTCTGGCACTTTGACGATATCGCCCTCGTTTGGCTTGTCGATCCACTTGTCGAGAGTGGACTTGCCAGAAACGATGTGCGGGAAGTATGACGCCGTGGTTTAGTATATTATGCCGTGGCCTTGTGGATGGCAATGAGTCTTGTCGCGGATGGCGCAACTGCGGTCGAAGTGGCGTGGGCGGCGATTGATAGCAGGAGAGCGTGCCCTGAACTTAGGGGAGCCACGGGATGAACTGCGGCTCATGGAACGACGGTCACGTCCTCTGTCGCTGCCAGATGATCTGCCATGTCCTCTGTCGCTGCCATATGATCTGTCGTGGACTGCCACGTCCTCCGCCACGTCCGTCTCTTCCTCGCGAAGATGATCGTGGTGATATATCAGATCGACCTCTCGACTGACTGCGAGAGTCGGCAAATCTCCTGGAGGAGAATGGAGATCGGTCGTATTGGCGTCTGTTGTCACGTCGGTTGTATGATCCCCCCGCAATCCGAACCCCCCCCCCCCCCCCCCCGCGTTGTGGAGAGCGTCTGCCCCCTGAGCCGCAGGATGGTGGGCGGCCACGGCTGTCCTGACTGGAAGTCCGTGGGCGGCTGGGGCTCCTATCAGGTGTCTTCGTACCAGCTGCCAGGTGAGCATATTTGCATGTGTCACCCGTGTGGCACTTGTTTTGGACGAAGAAGCTGCACTGCGCCATATGCGGGGAGTTGCACCTGTCGCCGCGTACGCAGGCACTGCGCTTGGCGAATTCGAAGCAGAATGGCTTCGACCCTGGCTTTTTGGAGTTTGCAGGGGCTGAGACGCCGCGGCCAGCGTTGCTGCCAGCGTTCGATGCTCTGGAGGACCCGCCGTCCTTCCCGTCCCTGGAAAAGGCGTGCGCAGCCTTGCAGCGGTCACCATTGCGACAATTGCCCTTCTTCCAGGCTGCGCAGATGTTCACCTGAGAACGGTTCTCGTACTCGTCCCTTAGCTTATTTTGATTATTCTCGAGTTGTTTTAACTCCAGCACGTCGAGAACGCGTTGTCGGGGCCAATCATAGGTACGGCTTGGGCCGCTTATCTTCATGCATTGATGCTCATACATGTCCTGCTTCATCCAGGCATGTCGGCGAACCTGCGTACGAAACATAAGCTCCAAAATCTTCGGGTCGGGTGCCTCTCGGCAATCCAGCAATAAAGCGCCCCAGTCAGTAATGAACCGTTGCAAATCGTCATCTCTCATCCTCAATTCTTTGAGGCGCTCAAAATCGTGTAGGTCGTCATCAACCTTAGTCACCTTGTAGGACTGCAGGATGTGCCAGTAGATCTGGCGTCCTTTCAGCATGCGTCATGATTTGTGCTCTCTGGTTTCGGTGAGCCTGATCTGGCAGCGCAAATCGGAAGACGAGATGCCGCTGAGAGCGGTGGCGAGTTTGCAATCGATGCCCTCAATGTCTCCGCTGTCTTGTACGTCTTCGAAGGTGCAATCGGGCCGTTCAGCCACGCGTAGGAAAGCGCATGCTTTGGACAGGGCGCCCTGAAGCGGCCCCAAAGTTCTTCCGCACCTTTTGCTGCCACTCGAGCAGCTGTGTAATCTTAGGTAAGACATGGGCCCTGACGGTGTCTGACTCCTTGATAGGAGTAATAATATGGACCGAAACCGCAGACAATGGTTGCGAGGGTATCGGCACACCGTCGGTAGTTGGTTCTGTGCGCGCGGGGGACGCGTGGCGCGTCTGTGCTGAAGCTGCCGCGGAGGCTGCTCCTGGTGACGTAAGCCTTCGTTGTCCTGCAAAAGCGCGCGGTGCTTCAGCGGGCGCTGCCATCGGCCTTGGTAGGCCAGGCGAGGGCTGAAGGTGAAACGTAGTGTCATTGGTGTGGTCAATCAATAGATTTGTCCAGTTCGTCATGTCCTCGAGTATTTGGTCAACCTTTTGGCGTGCAGAATCGTCGGTGTCCCGAGAGCGTTGGGAATGCCGATCAAGTCGTTGCTCATAGGCTCGGAGACGGGCGTTGTGTGCCTCCATCTCACCTTCCAGACGTGTGAGGCACTCCTCAACACGTACCTTGTCAGCATCTCTGTCCCGAATGACCTGGGAGAGCTCAGACTGCGTGTGGTCCGCCGCCGTCTGAAACCCCTGCAACCTGTCAGTGAGGCGGGCGAAATCGTACACCGTAGGTGGGGATCCCAACTGGCCAGTCTGGGCTCGTCCGACACGCAACTCTGCCAAGGCGTCCTGTGCATCAGGTAAACGCTGCTCGACTACAGAGATCCGGTTAGTGAGGGGCTGCACAACAGCGTCGGTCGCATCAAGCCGTTGAGCGACAACTCTCTCAGCATTTTGCAACATGCCGATCAGGGTCGACGAGTTGGCATTCGCTTCAGTGAGAAGCGTCGCCGTAGTGTGGTCCATGTGGGGTCGAAGATCATTGAGTTGGGACTGGACGTCGCCGAGGTCGCGCGCCTCGGCTGGAGGCGGTCGTTTTCGGAGCTGGTCGTGGATCTCGTCGTGTAGGATCCTGACCGCTGAAACGCCTGCGTCGCGGACGATCACAAGTTATTGCTCCATCTGCGCAAGGTAGTTGCGCAGGTCCTCGACCGTCGCCGACCGCTCACCTGAGTGTGACATTTCACGGTCGACCTGTAACTGCAGCTCACCTCGGAAACGACGATCTTCAGCGATCCTGAAACCTATGATCGCTACGGCGCCGTCGAAGTCTTGACGTAGTGCAGCAGCGTTGGCAGCGTTCGTCTGAACGCTCTGCATCAGTCCAGAGTGCTGCCTGGACACGAAGGTTTCAACCTGGTCTCGCAGCTCAGCAAGTTCACCTGCGGCGGACGTGGCCGCCGGCAGGTCGTCTGAGAGGAAGAGGGGGGGAGCGTCTGCTCCCCGTTGCATCCTCTCGCGAGGAGTGCATGGCCTCTGAGAGGCCGCACGTGGGCTCGACCTAGTCTCGTCGTAGGGGCCTGTGGCCTCGCGACGATTACGCATGGACGAGCTGCGGCTAGGGCCGTGTGTGCGTGGCGTATGACGGGATGATACCTTTGGATGCTGCGCCTGCGGCTGTGCCGCCACCGGTCTACCGAGCTCCCCGGAGGCGGCAACATGCTCCGACGCAGGAATGGCGCAGGACTGGCTGGGCCAGCACTGGTGTTCCAACGGCGGTTAGCGCGGAAGCGCCCTGGAGTATCGAGACCAGTGGGGCTTGCGCCCGACGCAGTTGGGATTGCTCCCGACGGAAGAAGAGGAGATGGAGGGTCGAAGGCAGGCGTGTGAAATCCTCCACTGCCTGCTCCTACTCCTTCTCCTGTCCCCCCGTAGGCGGCGTGGCGTCGAAGTTCAGCAGCTAGCCGCGCCTCGGGCCCGTCTGAGCTGGGGGGGGGGTTTCTGGGACACCCACACGGTCACCTCTAAGGCTCTCCAACTCATCACCGATCCGTCGCGCCGTCGGAGAGCTCGGACGCGAGGCCTCGAAGGATCCCTTACAGCGCATGCGCCGCTTGGGCTTCATCGAGGCCGCGAGCGAGATCGCGACGCAGGGGTCGGTGAACGGTGAGCTTTAAGGGCTGAGAACCTGTGTATGGGGTTGGAATACAAAGGTACAGAACCCGTGATCCGTTGGTAGAGGATTGGAGGGAAAGATGGAGATATTTCCTTCCTGTGCGATCAAAGGTCTGACCGATACCAATACCTGAGCCCAAACGGCCAGGAGCAGGATAATAAGGAGTATATATGAGGGTATTACACGGGTTCTAGTCTCACTTCTTCTCCCATTGGGCCGAGGTGCAATCACCCATCCACGCTGCTACTCACTACTACACGCTGTGCCAGTTGCCACGCCATCTACCCTATGCCCTACGCATGCGACCACAACGTCCAATCCCCACTACGGGAGAGATGAGCTCGGCGACGAAAGAATCCTCGGTCATCCTGTGTTCTCCAGATACCGACCGTCCCGCCGAAAAAGAACACGTCCCATCGAAGATGTGTAATCATGCGTTGCTATTCCAGCTGCTGCGACACCTTTCCTGCGCACCCCTCCGTCGACGCACAATATGATATGCGAAGTGTGATCCAAAGCAAGGGTCAACCCAACGTCCTCTTCCCAGTCGTGCCTCCGGCCCATCGCAATATTGGCGCAATAGTTTGCTATGGAATTGTACCTGCTCTCCTCCTCCTCTTCCTCCTCCTCCCTCCTCCCTCCTTCCTCCTCCCTCCTCCCTCCTCCCTCCGCCTCCATTGGGCCCCCTCCATTCGCTCAGCCCGACCCTGAGGGCTTTACCACTGGGCCCCCCCCTTTGGAACCCCGACTACGAAGCCGTGCTGATCCTCCCCTCGGTGAGGGCCTCTGACGCCGTGGCCGGGGCCTCTTCATGAGAGGGCCCTGGGACACACAAATCAATACACACAAATAACACGATTCCCTATATTTTCCAATGTTTTCTGGGTTTCTGTCTTCCCCCCCCCCCTTTCCCATATTTTCCCATATTTTCTGGGGAATCGACGTCTGTGCGTGTGTGTGTGTGTGTGTGTGTGTGCGTGTGTGTGTGTGTGTGTGTGTGTGTTCCTCCTGACTTCAGGGGCGGCGGCGGCGGCGGCTCCGGCTTGGCGGCACGGGAGTGTGACAAGGCCCGCTTACCAACCTCCGTGTGAAATCGAACGGCATATGAGCTAAGGAAGTGAGCGGGGGATGTTTGGTATGACTTGCTATGTCTATTTAGAGATTGGAAAAATGCTTGCTATGCATTGGAGTGACTAGCTGTGACTTGGCCTAGCTTCTGAAGGAGCGGAGAGGAAACGAGTCGCTTGCCAGACTGCAGAATTATTGGACCTTCTGAGGCATGGAAGCACAGGATCTTTCATGCTGCTCCGCCCTGCGTGCTGCTTGGGCTAATTGCAGAATGGCGAGGCGTAGTCCCAAGGTGGATGGAAATGAACGTCGCGCTTCTCAATCGTCAGGGCGACGCTATATGTGCTTCAACCACATCGGGGACTGGGGCTCCGGACAACTGACAAACGATGGTCTCAACGGAATCCGAGACCAATCGATACATTCGACCGCCGCTGCTCAACCATCACGCCCTGTGGTTGTGTTGTATCCGTGCTGCAAAGGGCAAGGTCCCTCAAGGGATGAGGCTTCGAGAGGCCCGACAATTACAAGGCTAAACGTCACCGCAAACATCCGCAACACAACTATCGCGGGATGCAGTCATGTTGTGGCCACCGACTACGCTCCCTGCTGGTGCCATTAAGGGTGGCGGCCTCACGATGACGACGCGGCGACGACGACGACGCCGCTGACGGCGGTGCCGACAGCGGTGCCGACGGCGGCGACGGCGGCGGCCGCGCGACGCGCCTCAAGCTGGGCCGAGGCCCCGGCCATGGGCTCGTACACCCTGGCGGACATAGGCGTCTCAGGGAAGAGCCTGCGGGACATCTCACACGCAACATACATCTGGGCGCAAGCATCCGTTCCCCACGTCAGCGTTGTTCACAGAGGCGGGTGCGGGACACGAAGGGTTCGGGGCCCATCAAAGGCACTGGGCGTGGGCGAAATCGGCGCGTTCTCCCGAAACGCCAATCGCAACATGTCACGGAGAGTTCCGCCACGCAACGCTCCACATCGGGCAGGGTCTCCGCCATGGCCCATAGATGCATCTCCACGACGCCAAGCCGAAGCCACCCTCGGCCCAGGCATATCCGCCACCATGCCGCGAGGCACGAGTTGCTGTGCCAGCAGGTCCCTCAAAGATCTCCCTCCGTCCCCAATCGTGTCTGTATGATTATGACCGGATCCGGACTCCAAATTTCAAATTTTCCCCGAGCGTGCGGGGTTCTCCTGGGGTTTCCCTCGCAGGTTCGGAGCCTAAAGAACCCCAGTACGGGCCCAGAGGGTTTCAAGAGACTCCCAAGACG
>CAUYUJ010022382.1:22500-117500 GCA_963575745.1 Prorocentrum cordatum
TCGCTCGCGCAGCATAGTCGCAGTGCCTCGCGTTCCCTTCGCCCCACCAGACCAACGAAACATCGATCCGTCGTCTGAAAGCCATCGCTCTCGCCTACATTCGCGCCAAGTTTCGCTCAACACACAAAACATCCCAATCAACTCGGCCACTTTCTGCCGAAAGTTCCTCCGCGCGGCAATCAATTTGAAAGAACTGAGGGCTCTTGCCCCGAAGCAAAGCTCAATCTCCTCGCTAGCAGGCACCACAGCCCCGTGTCAAAACTCTGCGTCTTTGCGACGCGGGCTGCTGCGAGTGGTTAGTGGTTAGGTCACAGTCGACTGGATGAAACACCGCGCGTCATCCGCCTGGACGCGCGAATGCTCCTCCAACCGTTATTCGGCATCATCCTTGGCCTCTTCCTCTACCTCCTTTTGTCACCGCGCCCCTCTCATCCTCCACCTCCACCGGCCCCTTCTGCGGCAACCATGCCCTGCTCCATCAACGCCCCATACCCCGCCGCCAAATCTATGTGTCTGTTCTTGTACACTCCGATCCTGGCATCCTTGCACCTCACGACCCCCCACAAATAATCTGCACCAGCGTTTGCCTTCACAGTGTGTCCCGAGCTCCCGGGAAGCTTCGTCCTTCGCCTCGTCCACCAGCGTCTTGCGCACGACCTCGTCGAAATTAATCCTTTCCTTCCTACCTCGAACGACTTCGGCGTGTTACACTCCGACCAGAAACAACGACAGAATCGACCCTCTAGGTCTTGAACCGTGCACTTCCTTGTGTTTGAAAAAACTGAGTCGTTTCGCCAAATTCTAAAGATTGGGTTATTGTTCCCCATATCCTGACGACGAGGTTCTTTTTATTTCCGTGGCAGAGCCAACTCATGACACACACACACACACACACACACAAACCTCTTTCTCTTCCTCCTTCTCCGCTCGAATGATGGCGGCAACGAATGGGATAAAGAAGATTATTCAAACGGTGGGTGATGATGATGTATATGGGAACGATGATGATCATATGATGATGGTGATGGTGACAAAAGATGGATGGTGACGACACATACGATCATGATGATGATGATGATGATGATGATGGTGATGATGGCGCTGCTGAGGCCAGTGGGGATGCTGATGCTAGAGATGAACGGTGGTGACAATTATGAGGATGAGGGCGAGCATGGGGAACATGATGGTGATGACGATGACGATGACGATGACGATGATGATGATGATGATGATGATGATGATGATGATGATGATGATGATGATGATGATGATGATGATGATGATGATGATGATGATGCTGTTCCCTGGCCCAACATCCTCTGTTTCCGCAACTGATTCGGAGTGTGTCTCGGGAGAGGCGGTAGTTTTCGCACCCCCAAGGGGGGACAGCCAGAAGAGGTAGTTCATTCTTCCGTTCGCGCCCAGGTTGCGTGGACTTCTCGGGCGGTTTGCATGTTTACTGATCCAACATCCTCCGCTTTCGGGGCAGATTTGACGGATGTCCCGGGCGAAGCGGTGGATGTCGCATCTACGGGTCCAGATTGCGATGGTGTCTCAAGCAATTTGCGTGTATTGGTGGTCAGATTCGCTTGCTGTTATGGCAGATTCAAAGAACGTTTCGGGCGAGGCGCTGGCGTCATCACTCCCTAGGCGGAACCGCCACCGGGTATCTCACACTTCCGTTCGCGCCCAATTTGCGTGCATGTCTCGGGCGTTTGCCTGTATCCTGCCCCACCATCCCCCGCTTCCGGAGCAGATTCCGAAGATGCCTCGGGCGAGGCGGCGACTTTCGCACCGTGGTGGACCCAGATTGCGAGGATGTCTCGAACGGTTTGCCTGGTTTGGTGGTCGGACTCGTCTGCTTTTTTGGGGTCTCGAAGCGGTGCGGTGACAAACCGTGCGGTGACCTCGAAATCCCGTAAGACCTCACTGCATGGTCCGTCACCGCACGGTCTTGGGACTCCAGAGGCCCCTGTCGCCCGAAACGTCCTCGGAGAACGACCCGAGTCCCAAAACCGCGCGGTGACTCCGAATTCCCACCGACTCACCGCACGGCGTGGTTACCACACCGTTTGGGGGCCCCCGAGCATGTGGAGCGGGCGGGAATCGGGCCAGTGCTGGCACAAGGGGCCCGCGGGACGCCTGAAACGTTGGGCAGGCTGTGCCTTGCGCTCCGCCGTCGGAGTCTGCGCGGCGAGGAGGGGGAGGGGGAGGAGGAAGTGGAGGAGGACGAGGAGGGGGAGGAGGAGGAGGGGGAGGAGGGGAACGAGGGGGAGGAGGACGAGGAGGAAGAGGACGAGGGAAGGAGGACGAGGAGAAGGAGGACGAGGACAAGGAGGAGGAGGAGGACGAGGAGGAGGAGGAGGAGGCGTACGTCAACTACCGCAGAACACCGTCTACTGATATCCCCTCTCCCATCTGTTTTGGTACGTAACCAGGACCAGACACTTCAACGCACGTTCCGTGGCCGACGCTCCCGGTCTCCTTCTCGGACGATATCTCCACTGATGCTGTTATCGCCCCCTCCCGCCATCTTGACATTCCTGGTGGCCCCTCTCTCCCAACTATCCAATCGGTTTGGGGCTAACCGCTGAAACCCTGGGTCGCAGCCCAAGAACTGCTAGTCCACGTTCGGGGGCCGCTGTTATGCAGGTTTCCCTCCTTTTTTCACCAACCCAATCGTGTCTAGACGCCTTTGGGTTCCCCATGCAGGGCGTGACCCCACTTATTTCGGATACCTGCACGGTGGACTCACCTGATCCCGTTTACCTTCGGGGTCCCCGACTTCGAACGTGACTCCACTTTAAGCATCTGTGCAGCCACGACACTTCCACGACAACATGCCAAGCCTACATAGCGCATCTTACTTTTCTTTTGCAAAACACGCAGGCAACCCAACAAGGCTAGTCCTACTCCTGCTGTCGTCTCGTCTTCCACTCCCTTCTCCTAGCTTACCCCTGTTCGAACAGGTCAGCTGACCTTTCAAGGCACGCAGCTTGGACCCCCCCCTAGGGGCCGCAGGCTTAAGCTCCACCAGCTCGTCGACTAGGTCACCGTTGATGATGGGGCAGAGGCCCGAACACTTGTTGCATCGCAGCTGAGTCTGCGCCGACCATGTCGTGGCTTCGGTCATGATGTGACGCGCGTGCTCCCAGATCTGGCCGAGAAGCCATCCTTTTATTGCGCGCGCCGATGGGCTCGTCGGTCCCGACATTCAGCCTGTGCTGGGGGCCGCTGCCATCTCCCCGCTCGAACTTCCTCGCACGGGAATGAAAAAGGAGAGCGTACTTGGCGTCCTCGGGGTCCTCAAACTGGATTGGCAACAAAGTCGATCTGCGGGGGACACAGGCTCTTCGCGCGCTCAAAGTGCTTGTCGAAGGCGGACGCCATGAGCTCCACCGGGAAGCCGCGAACCCACAGCTTACGACGATCAGCGCCTGAGCTCTTCAATTGGTCAGGCGTCTGGTAGGTCCCCATCCCACAATTCGGTTCGAGGTGACCGAAAGCGTCGGCGAGAAGGAAGCCGCCGTCTTCGTCAGGTCGGCGATGGACTCCTCCATCTTGGCTGTTATGTCGGACTGCTGCGCCTCGATCAAGCCGAGACAAAGGTGGCGGTCGGTCATCTCGAGGCATTCGTCGCTTGATCGCATCGACCTCATGGCTGCAATTTGGATCCTGATTTGTTTGAACTGTTCGTCGTGGCGGTTCAACTTCTGGCTCACGTCTTCTTTTGGGGCTGTCAAATCCGAGGTGGCCTGTCCCATGGATTTCTCACGGTTGTTGATATTTGCAAGCGCCTCGCCCATGTTGGCGAGCAGCGTGTCCATCTTCTGTTCCATAGACGCCATCGGGGCGCTGGCCGCGGGCAACATGCGGCGGCTCGAATGAAGGCCTGCGGCGCGGGCGTTCCCGCAGGGGTCGTGCCTGCGAAAGTCGGGCCTGGCAGGCACGGGGGCCCTGGGCCTCCCTGTCGGCTGAGACAAACCTATAGATCCATGGTGATTTGGATACTTGAACCCAAATGGTTACGGATGATGATGATGGCGATGATGATGGCGATGATGGTGACGGTGGTGATGATGATGCTGCTGATGATGATGCCGAGGATGATGATGATGATGACAGAGCGGGTCATGGGGTCTCGGGCGACGCGCTGATTTCTTCACCTCCAGGGGGTATATCACCCCCCTGTTTGCGCCCAGAGCGGGGATGTCTCGAGCGGTTCGCCCATTCGCGTGCGCGACGCCCTCCGCTTCCGGAGCAAATGTGGATGTCTCGGGCGAAGCGTTGGTTTTCGCTCGTCCAAAGCGGGGCTGCCACGGGGAATCTCACTCCGCCGTTCGCGCCAACATTGGAGGGATGCCTCGAACGGTTTGTTTGTTCGCGTGTTCGACATGTGTCGATGTCGGGGCAAATGTTGCGGATGTCTCGGGCGACGCGATGACTGTCGCACCCCATGGTGCCCAGATTGCGGAGATGTCTCGACCGGTTTGCCCGCGTTGCTGGCCAAACCCGTTTGCTTCAAAAAGATATGTTGAAGATGTCCCGGGCGAAGCGTTTTTCCCAACACCTCCGAAAGGGGGGCCGCCAGGGAACACCTCACTCTTCAGCTGGCGCCCAGATTGCGGGCGCGCCCCCGGCGGTTCGCATGCCCACTTACCTAACACATATTTTTGTTTCGGAACAAACTTCGCGGATGTTTCGGGCGAGGCGCTGGCTGTCGCACCCCAGGGTGCCCAGATTGCGAGGATGTCTGAAACCGTTTGTAATTGTTGACCAGAACCGTCTGCTTCAAGAGCTGATTTTGAAGATGTCCCGGGCGAGGCGTTTGTTGCAGCGCCTACAAGGGGGCGCCACCAGGGAATATCCCACTCCCCACTTAGCGTCCAGATCGCGGGGGCGTTTCGAGTGGCTCGCACGTTTACTAACGCAACATATATCATGTTTCCAGAGCGAATGTCTAGGATGTGTCGGGCGCTGGCTCTCGCGCCCCAGGTGGCCCAGATTGCAGAGATGTCTTGAACGGGTTGCCTGCTTGAGTGGCCAGACTCGTCTGCGTTCAAATCGAGCCCTTGGCGTTCCGACCCGAAGTCAGCCTGGGCGCCCCTCGGGCCGCTAGCGCAGCCCTCGTGCGCCCTGCGGGTTCCAGACCAGTGCTCGTATCCGCGGCAAATGGCGCAGGGGGGGGATGAAGGAAGACATTCGGAATTCTGGTGGTCCTGACCCGAATGGGCCGTGCGGCCGGGAGCCGGGATAAATAGCTTTGGCGGTATGACCCCGCATGGGAATGTGTCTAGATTGCCCATGGCCCTCTCCTCCTCGCCCTGGCGGACAGCCTCGTCTCGCCCTCTGCTTAGCCCCCTCTTCCTCTTCTTTCACACGCTGGTCTTGCCCATCCTCCTCCTTCTCCTCCTCCTCCTTTTTCCGCCTCCCCCTCATCATCGCTCCCTCCCCGCACTTCCCCCCCCCCTCCTCCTCCTGCCTCCTCTCCACGTTCGCCCCCCTTCCCCCTGGTCGAGGTCAGCAAATCGATGTTTCTTGGCGCCGTCGCCGCTTCGGCCAGCGCGCGCGCGTTCGCCGACGGCCAGATCGCGCGGCATTTGGGGCAATCCCGCGGGCCATGCCTTTCGGAAAACACCGCGGGCCGCTGGGGCGAATGGGCGCGCCGCCGGGGCCATCCCGCAGGCCAGGCTGGCGGGGCGACCCCGCGGGCCTCGAGGCGGGCGCGGCCGCGCGCGGGCGGGGGGCAGCGCGAGGCCCAGCCGCGCTGCGAGCTGCTCCGCCTGGGTTCTGGACCCCCCCGCTATCACGTCGAATTTCCGGAGCGCCTTCCGCGGGGGAGCCGGCCGACAGCGCCCCAGAAACTCGCGCGCGCGCGGCCGCGCCGCAGGATCGGCATGTTCCGTATGCTCGCGGCGCGGGGGAGCATGACGTAGAGGCGCAGCCGCCGCTGCTCGTCCGACGTGCCCGCGCAACCAGCATCCTCACCCCCGGCGCAGTCGATGGCGGCGCCCACGCGCCGCGTCTGGCCCTGCGACAGCACGGAGGTCAGGCGCGACGCGCGCGTCGGGGTGAGCCCCGAGCTGCGCGCGACGCGCGGCCCCCAGCACTGCCGGGTGAGTTCCTGCTCGCTGGGCCTGAACCTGCCCCTCGCCCGCGCTTCGGCCTCGCCGCCGACAGCGCCTTCGGCGCCCTGCGGCAGCACCTCGGCGACCTCCTGGTAGATCAAGGGCTCCTTGAAGCCGCGCACCTGCAGCCAGATCCCCTGCGGTAGGTAGCGGGGGCGAAAAGGCTGGCCCAACGTGCGCTCTTCGCATTCCCGCTCGTCGTCTGACTGAAACCCGAAAGAAACGACGGTGGCTCCAGCCTTGGACTTCCGCGCAATCCACTCGCCGACGAGGGCCCCGCCCGAGGTTTCTTCAAGACGCAGGCGCGAAGAGCCCATGACTGACGACAACTGCAAGACTTGGATGACCCGCTCGGATTGCCAACGCGAAAAGCGGGCCCCACGCGGAGGGAGCCCCCGCTGGAAACTCCTTCGTGATTCACGCACATATGAGGCCCCCGCCTGAGGCTTCTCCAATCATCAGGCGGCAAGGGCGCAAACGCGACGACAGCTGCAAGACTTGGGTGACGCGCTCGGCTTACTGACGTGACATGCGGGCCCCATGGGGCGGGGCGCAGATGAGACCCCCGCCCAAAGCTCCTTCGCATCTCAAGTGGGCGGGGCCCAAAAAACGACGACAGCTGCAAGTTAAAATGCGAGGGTGACCCGCCCGGATGGTCATCGCGAAGCGCGGGCTCCAAAGGGGGGGGGCCTCGCCTGAGATTCCCCGGCAATTCGCTCACATGGGGGGGCCCCCGCCAGAGGCTTCTGTAAAATTCAAACGGGAAGGCGCCCGCGAGCGACAGCAGGTGCCGGATTCGGATGACCAGCCCCGACTGCCAACGTGCAGCGCGGGCCACATGGGGAGGGCCCCCCCCCCCCCGCCGAACCCGCGATTCTCTCGCGGGAGAGGCCCCCCCTGAGACTTCCTCTATATGAGCGCATGACTGCGAGGTGGTGTGAATGCGTGACTGCGTTTACGCGCGAGTAAGAACGCGCGCGGGAGCGATGCCATCGACGACGGCGACGAGTGGCTGAGCGAGCGGGGGGCAGAGAGGCGATGGGGAAGATGGCGACGATGAGTGCGAATGCGTGAATGGCGAAGAAAAGGGTCATGATGATGGCGAAGTTGAAGATGGCAGCGATGACGATGATGGCGCGGGCGGGAGCCCGCCCCTGCCCCTGCGCGGGATGCCCAGGGGAAACGAGAACACCACTTGCGACGCGAGGGAAACGTCGAGTTTGGAATGCGACCGCCAGATTGCACGCAGCACAGGATGCCCGCGTTCTTCGGCGCCCGCGCCAATGATGTTATCTCGCATGCTCTTGACAAGGGGCCCTCTGATGCATGCTGAGTCAGCCCAATCTACGCGGCATGCGTCGCCGCCATCCGGGCGGCCGGGCCGTTTCCCGCTCGCGCCAGCTGCAGAGCTCCATCAAGCTCGGCGAAGACCTGGGCGCATGACGGAGATTGGACAGGTGGCCCCATCGCGCGACCAAGGCCGCTCCTTCGGCGCCCGCGGGGGGGCATCGCTCGGAGAATGGCGAACATGAGAAAATAGCATGAGTAACAAACAAAAGAAAGGGGAACAAAAGAAGAAACGCGCAGCGCAGGGGGGCGGGGGGCGAGCTCCGAGCTCCCATTTGGCGTCGCAAATGTGGCGGCTTCTCTAATGCCACGGAAGACCAGAACGTAAATGTCCATCCTCGCACCCTGCGTCGCGGAGCAGACAGGCCAGGGGGCGCGCGACGAGGTCGCGCTTCGCCGTCTCGGGGAAAGCGCCAAGGTGGAAGGTGGGCGGCCCCAAGTTGAAGCCCCCCCTCCTACCCGCGCCCCCCCCCCCCCCCCTCCTTCCCCCGAAAACGACGCGATTCCCGCGCGATGAGATCCTCGAAATATTCGGATCCGGGAGAGCGATTGCGCGCGGGGAAATTTGCGGCAACTGCGCTCGCCCAGATAAGGGCGCAGGCCGCCAGAGACGGCGAAGCCCAGATAAACTCCGCGCGAGAAACACCGCGCCACCGCGGTCGCCCGTAGAGTCGCTGGCGCGCCTAGCCCCTCGACTCGTTGCTGACGCTGCCCCATTCCATTCCTGGACTGCCCTCGCCCGCGCAGTCTCGCCCGCCCCGCTCCGAAAATCTGGGCGCGAACCAACTGGGCCGGAGTCGGCGGCGGCAGCCTGCGTCGCGGTTCCGCCTCCAACGGGGGCGGCCCATGGACGAACCTGCGCCCCAGCTGCGGGGGCTCGAACCTGATCCCTGATCCTCGCTCGAGACGTTCTCATATGCGGGCGGTGCGCCGCCGTCCTCGTCCGTTCTGAATGCGGTCGCCCTGCGATGGGCCAACGCGGTTGCGTGGTCAACCTTTGCTTTGTCAGCTTGCTCCACTGCTACCTCGAAAACCGACGACGCTGCACAATCGAGGCCCAGCTAAAGCAACTCCGCCAACGCATCTGCCAGAACCAAATTTTCTGCAGACAACCCGGTTCCGACCCATCATCTATCTGAAGGAGGCCGCCCACGACAGTGGGAGCCCCCCAACATTGCCTGCCAACATACCGCGCGACGACCACGCGATCTTGCCACTGTTAACGCTGTCCACGGGTGGAGGTGCGACTTCAGCAAGCATTTCATTGGTCGTCATGGGATTTGTGTAACTGCTCGGGTTTGGCCAACTCTTCGGCAAGGCTCGGCTTCTCCTCGAGCGCTCCCACGGCCTTTGCCAACTTCCCATCTGACGCCATGGGGGGGAACGCTTTACTGATGCACTGTTGGAAAGGGAGACCACGCTGCGCAGGGCGTTTTGACTCAAACCTGTGCGTGTACCATTTGGCCCCAGCGGAAACACCATACTTCTGAAACGTACCAACGAAGGCCTCGAACTCATCAGCCGGCATGTTGGTAAGAGGAGGGGCTGCTGAATACAACACGCATATTGCATCGCCTGTCGCGCTGTCTAGGCTCAAACACCTGGAGAGGGGGCAACGGGGGGGGAATTCGAACATCCTGGGCTGGCGCGTAGCGTTCCGCAATCCTTTCGCGACGGGATCGGCTGCGGGTTCTGTTTGCGCCTAAACTTGCGCGCGGCGCTCCACAATCCTTTAGCGACGAGATCTGCTGCGGGTTCTGTTTGCACGGACAATACGAACAAACCAAAACGAACCATGTCTTGCCGTGCGAGTAGTGTCCGGCCGAGCCCTTGTCACTGACGAAGGGCGAAGCAGCTTTCTGTATCGATGAATAGCTAGCAAATAAAGCGACTGAGCCGAGACTCCACCGTGACACCCTGAGCTGCTCCACTGCCGCTGCTATGCCCACGGGACAAAGTTGCGTTCCGAGCCGAGGGAAGCTACCAATCGCCCCTTGGGCTTTGATGTACAGTTGCGCAAGGAATGACCGCAATGAAAGGGCACTTCAGTACGGTATAGTGTAAGTGGACGGGGCCGCGAACTCCCCACGCTACAAACACAGTCCCTGAGCCTCCCGCGAAGGACTTGAGCCAACCTGGCTACCGACGAAGAGGCTCCCAAATTCTTCTACGAGGGCCGCTAGGCCCCCCACGAAAACCTCCAGAGGCAAACATCACTGATGACACATGAAACTATGAAGGCTGTTCGCGCTCTCGCTCTTTCGGTCCAAGACGGCCCAAGAGGCGCCGAAGATGGCTCAAATATGACCCAAGACTGCCCCCAGGAGGGCCCCAAAACGGCACAAGAGGCCCCCAAGACGGCCCATGAGAGCTTTCCGAGGGGCCCAAGAGAGGCTCGAGAGGGGGAACACGAATCCCGAGTGCTCCGCCCCAAAACCACTCCCGAAACGAGGCCGCCAGCAGACCTCCCCGAAGCTCCACGATGCCCCAAGAGGCCACAATCAGACCCCCCAAAACCCCGAAGAGGTCCCCGAGAGGCCCCGCAAACACCCGAAGCCGCCTCCAAGAGGCCCCCGGGAGGCCTCCCAAGGTCGATACACTCGTCCTGGGATTCATGGATGGCACTGGCCAAGCCTGGATGGTGCAAATGAGATAAAGCAGGATCTGAACCCGGCGGTTTGTGGACGGTTTTGTTCTCTCCAAAGGGCCTGCAATGGCCTCCTTGGACATCCCGAGGGAGAGCGCTTGTGGGACAGGCGCAGAGGAGAAACATCGAGCTTGAATCGGGGATACATCACCGATAGGCCCCCGATAGGGACACCACACGCTCCTTGGCGGGGGGGGCTATCAGGCCGCGATCGGCGATACAGATGGGCGATCGGGGGCCCGCCAGGGCAGCGGCAACGGCAAACGTCAGCGGACGCTGCAAGGCTCTCATAGGGAGCGCTCGGAGGGAACCAGGCGATGCATGGGGGGCTTTCGTGAGCACAGCAGCGCCTTTGTAGACACTCGGGGGCGGCCGCCCCTTCCAAAATTGTGTGGTCGGGCTGGGGAAGAAGCACGATACCGAAACGCTTCTCCACAGACCTCTCCCGATGCGAGCACCTACTAAGATTCCGAGGCGGATCCAGCCGTGGCAACGATAAGCAACCGCGTGGGAAGCCTCTCCCTGCTGGTCAAATGTTAAGATCACATTCGGGGGATGATAGTCCGAAGAATATATGAAGCCAAATAAACCTCCAGAGCGGTGTCCGATACCAAGGCGTCGGGCGGGTCCGGCTTCGCAAGCGGTTGCGGAGACGAGGGCGTCCCCAACATGAACAAACTGAAGACACGAACGCGAGGGAACTGTATGGGTACTGGTGTCATGTGGCAAATCACGGGAGCCTCCCCTGTCAAAAAAGGGTGGCGCTTCCGAACCGACGCGGCCCGCCGCTGGTCGGTACGAATCGACGCTAAATCGACGCGCATCCACGCTAAACCAGCGGTGTATCATCGATTCCCACACGCTACCGCACGCTAGTGCACTCGATATCACACCGGCCTTTTGGGCTAAGGTGGTCTAGCGAGTTCTTTCCTTCCTCGAGCCTTCGAAGGGAGGTAAGCTCTCCGTCCTCTCCCTGTTTTTGCTTTCGTCAGGCGGGCAGCGATATGTTCGAAAGTCCTGCTTTGCCAAATAGGACTCTAAAGAGCATCATTCGATGCTCCAGGGTGACGTCGAAAACGGCTCAATCTAGCCGATGATGATTCAAGGTAGCTTCCGACATGCCTCCAAGAATGCCCACAATGAGTACAAGACGGCCCCAATTGCACTCGGAACCGGCCAACATGCGTCAAAGCCCTAAGGGGATCATATGATGGATGACGTCTTACCTCTTGAAGCCTCAAGATGGCCCCAAGATGGCCTCAAGATGGGCAAATAAAGGCCCAAAAGGGGCCCAAGAGGTCCCCAAGGCGGCCCCAAGTGCGCCCAAACGCGCCCCAAGAGGGCCCCCAAAGGAGATTTCGAGGGCTTCTGGGGTGGAGGGGAATCGAAGATCCCCCCTTTTGAATGATGGCTTCCAAGATGGCCCCAAAAGGGCTCCAAGAGGGCCACAACCGGGCACCCAGACCCCCCAAGAAAACCCCAAGATCCCTCAAAAGAGTCCCGAGAGGGCTCCAGGAGGCGTTTTTGATGACTCTGTCCTTCTCCCCCTCGTCACTCGTCCTCGTCATTGCCCTCATCGTCGCCCTTTCTCTGTTCATCCTTTTCCTCGTCGTCGTGGTCGTCGTGGTCGTCGTCGTCTTCCTCGTCCTCCGTCTCCGACCCTCGCCCCCGCGCGGACCCCATGGATGGGTGGACCGAAGAGGCCCTCCAATGCCACCCCCACTGCTCTCCAAAATGTCTCTGCTCATCCTGGTTGCCCGCTCTGTTCCACCGTATTTGTGCTTATTCGTCTGTTTTTTCCCGGCCGCTCTCATGGACAACGTTTCTGAACGGGCTGGTGGGGATACGTTTTGTTCGCGGGCGCAATCGGAAGGGCCGCGCGCCGTCCAAAATTTCAACTGACATGCAGGAACCGAAATTGCACACGAGAGGGAGGGAGAGCAAAAGAGAGACGACAAGAAAACAACGGGAGGGCACACTAGCCGGGGCGGGCCGCGCGGCGCTCACGGAAGGGGTGACATCGGCAGCTAGCAGCCACCGGAGGTGCACGCCAAAGCGGCGGGCAATAAGCTGGCAGTGTGGTGTCCCGTGATTGCGGCGTGGGGCAGTCCCGCGGGAGATAGCGAAGCCGCAAGCGCCTGCGCCCGTGCGATGGGCAGCACGCGGGGGGCTGAGCGCGGCAAGGGCGATGCATCCCTGCAAGGGGAGCAAGCCTTCAGGTGCGTCGAAGCCAAGGCGGGTGGCGGCGGAACGATTGAGCCGACGATCGCACAGCAATTCGCGCCGTGGGAAATGCACGTCGTAAGCAAACTGAAAGCATGCAGCCGCGCGTCGGCACCAATGAATAGGCCAGCTGGCATGCAGGCGCTCGACGGACGGGAGTCCGGATCGTCAAGACCGGAGTCCGACTGAGGTGCACGGGTGGTGTGGGTACTTTTTGGTCGCGGCCGCGGGCGAAAGCGCACGCGGCGTGTCGTAAGTCCGGGGCGCGGGCCTACTAATTGACAACAGCAAAGTAGAGCCGACAACCTGAACAGCCTAAGCGGACAAAGCGGCGCCTCACGTGAGCTGCAAGCTGTGCTGAAAGGGGAGCCGAGGCCAGGAGCCGACACCGCCCACACAGCTTCCTTGCAAGGATAGCGGTGGCTGCCAGGGTGGCTGCACCGCCAGGGGTGCAACAAGCAACACTGCAAAGTACGGACTGCCAGGGCAACTGGCTGCCAGGGTCTGCAAGCTGCGATGTGAATTGTAAACACACGTCAAGAAATAAAGGATGCGGATGAATTGGCAGCAGAGGCTGCGGCGCGACCAAAATGGCGCGCTCCGGGGTGGTAGGGATACGTTTTCGGTCGCGGCCGCAAGCGAACAGGCAGGCGGCGGGCAGGGAGTCCCGGCAAACGGGCACTGTTGGGGATACTTTTTTGGTTCGCGGCTCCAAGGCAAAGACAGCGTCCGGGGCGCGTGACGATGTAAATTGGCCAACGAGGCGAATGCACGTGCAAGGGACAAACTGACCCTCATTAAAACGCAAGCTGCGTTGGCAGGAGACCGATCCAGACATCCCAACAGGTGGGGGCGCAGGCGCGGCGACCGGCGGTGGAACGGAAGGGAGAAGTCGCCCTTTCGGCGCCAAACTCCAGCCGAACCACATTCGGTGAGGCCAGGAGGCGGGGGGGGAAGAAGAGAGCACTGGTGGGGGTGTTTTTTTTTACAGCCGCAGGCGGAAGCGCCGGCGGCGGCGGGCCACGGTCGGGCTGCGGCCGTGACGAATTACCCGGGCGCGCGCGGGGGCCGCGGATCAGGCGGCGGTGCAAGCAGCAACCCAGGGCGTCTGAGAGGCCAGGCGGCGGTGCAAGCTGCAACCCAGGGAGTCTGAGGGGTCAGCCACCCAGGAAGCAAGGCGGACGCAGCCAAAGTGGCGCGCCGCACATCCCCAGTCATGGATCGTGTCGGACCGACAACCGCATGGTGGTGGGAATCAGTCTCCGTGCAAGAAGGTGTCAGGGGGCCCCAGGGTGTCTGTCGGGTATGAGCGGACCGAAGGCGTAGAGCTGACGTCATCCAGCAGGGAGGGGAATTTCTCACAGCGCCAGCGAACCGTCGCAGCTTCAGAAAACGCACTGGTAGGGATATTTTTTTGTTTCACGGCCGCAGGCGGAAGCGCGCAGCGGCGAGCAGTCACGGTCGGGCCGCGGCCGCGGCTAAATCCCCGAGCGCGCGCGGAGCCGCGGCTCAGGCGGCAGGGAGCGGCAACCCAGGGTGTCTGAGGGGCCAGCGTCGTGCAATCCCAGGGAGTCTGAAAATCAGTCACCTGAGACAAACGTGCAAGCTGCAACCCAGGGAGCCTGAGAGGTCAGCCACCGGGGTGAGCCAGGCACGGCCAAAATGGCGCGCAGGGCGTTCCAGGTCGTGATCGCGTCGAGACGAACGCGAGGTGGGGAACGATCTCCGTGCGGGAAAGTCAGTCCAGGGAGTCTGACGGGCATGGGCAGACTGAAACTGGTGACGCCGTCCAGCAGGAGGAGTACTCTGACAGCGCCAGCGAACCGTCGCAGCATCAGAACACGCATCCACGCAAGTGGAAGCCTAGGGCCGAGCGGGCTAAGGCAAGAACCGTCCACTGCTGAGGGTGCGCCTGATACGCGGAGCCACTCAGTGAGAACGCGGGGTCGCTCGGGAATGGAAGTGCACCGAACAACTATGTGACCCAGCGCCTGGAAGCCCACGCACCCATGCGTGGAAGCGCTCGAGGGACAGGACGTCGCATACCCAAGGACGCGTCCCTCACAGTCACATAGTCCCAGGAGACACGGCTGAAGGCCGTAGTACCCTGAAGAACCCAGGGAGCGCAATCTGGGGACGGGCGAAAACCGCCGGGTCGACCACAGGCTGCGCGCCAGGCTTGGCCTGGCAGGGCGAAAGCAGCTACAGTGGGGCCAGGGGCCACTATGGCCACACGCAACACGAGATTGCAGTGTGGCTGTATTGCTGGCACACACACTTGCATCCAAAGGCAGGAAGTGCGCGTGCCAGGAGGGGCGGCAGAAAGCCGCAAGCTGGGTCGCAGTCTTCCCCAGGGGGTGGGTCGGGAGGGGAAATGGGAGAGGAGCAGGTGGGCGAGGGAAGGGAGGCGCGGGGGATCCTGCGGCAGCGGTCGGAGGTCCGATGTGATCGATCCGATCGACCAGGGGACCTGTCCCGACGGCGGGATCAGCAGAGACCCTATTAGCGCTGGGTGCGTGAGGCCGCCCCATGGACACCCCCGTCGTCGCTCCCAAGGAAGGTCGGTTACGGTCGGTCGTCTCAGCGGAAGGGCGTGCCTCACTGTGGCCACTGCTGCCGGGCCCCCCCCGACTCTTGCTCCCTTCCTCCTGGCTGAAGGCCAGTCTCTTCTGCGAGGTAAGCGGCGCGGAGGCTGGGCGCGGCTCTGGCGTCTGCGCCCGTGTCTCCAGGGAGAGGGGCGGCGGAGTCAAGGCGGAAGCCGCTTGATCTGTTCGCAATGCAGTCTGCGCCTGCCGCGCGGTCTTCGGCGCGCCTTCCCAGGGGTGGTCCCGGTGCAGGGCTGGCCCCGTCAACGTCGAGGTCGGCGCGGTCGGTCGGTCGCCCGCAGCTGGCGCGAGGGCCCACCTGATGGGGAGGACCCATCACGGGAACACCAGGAGTCTGAGGAGGGTCGAAGTCGTCTCCGTTCGTGGTCACGGCCTCTGCGCCTCTCTCTACGTCCATTGGCACTGCCTCTGGATCTCGAGCTGAAGGCTCGCCACTTCTGCGGTTACCCGTTACGCCTTGGGCCCTCGAGCTGAAGGCCCGTGAGGGCTCGCCACGTCCGCGACTGTCCAACTGGGGGGCGGGTGGCTGACGAAAGTCTTCGGGGTTCCAAGAGGGCCCAGGGAGTTGACTGGTCGTTGCATCGCCGCCGGCGCCGAACAGTCCGCTTGGGGCGTCCCAAGCTGCAGGAACGCTCAAGGCTGCTGTCTCGCTGGGGGCTCCTCGGGCTGAAGGCCCATCCTCTACGTGCGCAGTGCTGTCAACTCCAGGAAAGGCGGCGGGCGCGCGGCGACCCCCGTCGCCGCTCGTGGCCAAGTGCCCAGCGGCGCTCCCGACGACCATTGGTGCAGTCTCCGGTTCTCGAGCTGAAGGCTCTTCACCTCTGTGGTTGCTCGACGTGTCTTGGGGCCTCGAGCTGGAGGCTCGTTCCGTGTGTGTCCCGAGCAAGAGGTTCGCCCCGCCTGAGACTGCCAGCCTGTGGGGCGGGAGGCGGACGAGAGTCCTCGGGATTACGGGAGGGGCCAGAGGGGCGACTGACCGCCGCGTCGCAGTCGGCGCCCGCCAGCCCACTTGAGGAGCCCCTAACGGCAGACTCCCTCAACTCTGCTATCTCACAGGTCGCTCCAAGGGCTGAAGGCCCATCTTCTGTGTCCATTCTGCTGCATCCGCGGGGGGCGGCGGGGGGGTGGCGATAGCCATCGGGCCCTCTGTCAACGCCCGCGGGGGGAGTCGGCAGCGGGGCGAGGGCAACGTTCTCCGTGGTGGCAGGGTTGGCCCATTCGCAGCAGAAGGCTGCTTCTCTCGGCATAGAAGTGTCCAGGGGGGGGGGGGGCGCACGGCGGAGTGAAGGCGCAAGCCTCTGAGGAGCGAGCCGGGTCCCAGGGCAGGCGTCTGCCCGTCTCCCCTCCAGGCACACCCGCGGTCACCCTCTGGGGAGGCCCCAACCCTAGTCCCCCCGTCTTCGTCGTTGAGGCCCCTGGGTCGGTCGTCAGGGGCATCTCTCTGTCGATCGTCCGTTCGCGACCCGTGCAAGCCTGGGTCCGTCGGGGGATTCGCTTGCTCTGGAGCGGGGCCCTCGCCCCCCGTGAGCGATCCAGCAACCGGACTCCGCGCGAGAAAATCAACGACGAAGGACTGCCTGAACCTCCGAGCCCAGCGTCGCACCCAGGAGAAGTAGAGAGCACGGCTGAAGGCCGTAGTATCTTGGGAAACCCAAGGAGTAGCGGCGCACATCTGGGAATGACAGGGCGAAAACCACCAGGTCGTCGGTCTCAGAGCTGCGCGCCAGGCGGAGCCTGGCAAGGTGAAAACAACTACAGTGGGGCCAGAGGCCACTATGGCCACGCGCAACGCGAGATTGCAATGCGGACGGCATTGCTGGCACACACACACACACACACACACACACACTTGGATCCAAAGGCCGGAAGTGCACGCACCAGGAGGGGCGGCAGGATGCCGCCAGGCGAGTCTGTCATCCAAGGAGCAGCTGAAGGCCGCTTTTGGTAGAGAAACCCAGGGATTGCAAGCGCGTCTCGGGAATGCATAGCACTGCAACCGAGCAGGATGGGCCGCACTCAAAGCCAAGAGTGACCGACCCCTTCGCAGCTGAAGGCTGCTCCTCTCTGTCTAGACGCGTCCTCGTTCAACCCTGCTGTCTCGCTCGGTGCTCCCCGGGCTGAAGGGGCGTCTTTGTCGGGAGGAGGCTGGTCTCCGACCGCGGGCGCTCCCTCAGCAGCCCTCCCACCAGTCGCCACGATACTGTTGCCAGGGGGGGAGCAATGGGATATGGGGAGGTGGCCGACAGCCCCGGCGACAGGCAATGTGATAGCTTGAGCAAGCAATGGGCTATGACCTCGCAGCTGAAGGCTGCTTCTGTCTGTCGCAGTTGAAGGCTGCCTCTCTCGGCGTAGAAGTGTCCAGGGGGGGCGCTCAGCGGAGTGAAGGCGCAAGCCTCTGTGATGCGAGTCGGGTCCCAGGGCGGGCGTCTGCCCGTCTCCCCTTCTGTCACGCCCGCGGTCGCCCTCAGGGGAGGCCCCAACCCTAGCTTGAGCTCGTGCCACACGCTGAAAGGAATGAGGGGCTCTTGCTGCTCCGCGCAGCGCTCCCCGGGCAGAAGGTCCGCCTCCTGTGTGCGCAAATGACGTGCCCAGGGGAGGCGGCGGGCGGAGGGCGAGAGCCGTTTGGACCGTCGCCACGATACGGTAGCCAGGGGGGGGAGCAATGGGAAATGAGGTGGTGGCCGACAGCCCCGGCGACTGGCAATGTGATAGCTTGAGCTCGTGCCACACGCTGATAGGAATGAGGAGCGGCCAGAGTGAAACGAAGTGAAGCAAGGGCACGCGCCCGCAGCTTAGGTCACGACCTTCCACTGTTTCTGGTCCTTCTTGGGTGCGCGGCGAACAGCGTGGCCCTTCGCCGCCTGGCGCCCCCTGCCCGCGCCGCCACTTCCACCCAGGTACCGAAGCCGCACCTGCGCCCAGTCAGCGCCGAGGTCCGGTGCGTCGCCCATGGCCCGCACGTCACAGTTATGGCTGCGGAAGGACGACAGGAAGTTGACGCACGTTTGCTGGTCGTGCCGCCGCGGGACGAGCGCACCATTGCAGCTAGGCAAGGCGTGCTGCCGGGCGAACGCGTGCCAGGCGCCTGTGAACCTCGCCCCCAGGGAGGCCTGAAGCCGCTTTATCGTCTCGCCAGGTGTCTCCCCGGGGAGGTCCCACTGGATGTCGCCGATCTTAGTTTTATAAAGCTGCTGTCCCGTGCCTGGGTCTAAAAGTTCTGGACAGTGACGCGCGGCGGGGCCCCCTACCAGGGGCGGGGTGGTCAGCGGCTGGTCCTCGGCGCGGCGCCTGCTGCTGCTTCTGCGGCTGATGCTGCTGCGTCCGCCGCCTGCCGTCTGCCGCCCACCCGACCCGCCAGCGCGGTCGGCGTCGCTGGCCAGGTTTCGGCCCAGGGGCAGCGGGGAGACTGGGGGGTGGCCAGTCACAGAGGCTAGGCAGGGCGTCCACCCGTTGCCACGAAGACGCGCTGGGGGAACGTGCCGGCTGCGCTGCCGCTGCTCCTCGGCGCTCGAGCTCGCGCCCTTGCCTGGGAGGGAGGGGCCAGGGCAAGTGGTGTCAGCCAGGGGAGTGAGGCGGTGGGTGGTTGTCTGTTCCTGTTCTTGCCCATGCTCCCTTCTCTGCGCTGGCGCTACTTCCGCGCCCTCCCCGTGGGCGGCCGGCAGCTCCTGCTCATCGGGCTCTTCCGGCTCCTGCTCCGCATGCTGCTCACGCACGCTGCTCTGCGACTGTTCCGACCGGTTGGGCCCGCCGCCAGAATCGCCCATTGCTTCGCGGGGCGCGGCGGCAACTGGTGCACGGAAGTCTGGCGGGGACCTGCGGGTTGGCGCGGGCCGCGCGGTTGGCCGCCAAGTAAAGGCCGAGTCGCCTCCAGCAGCTGGGGCTGAGAGGACCGCTGCACTGCGGTAAGCGGGGGCAGGCCCCTCCCGTTGGCGCTCGCCTTCAGACCCGCGCCCGCCCTCGCCCACGAGCGCGCCCCCGTCTGTCGCAGCGTGGCTTTCGTCATGTGTGGGAGTGCTGCGGGTCGCACCTGGCCCAGGCACGTTGCCAGACGCCGTTTCTTTCGCCAGGACGGGGGTCGCCTACCTCAGCGTGGTCCGGCCTTCGGGCGCGAGTGGCTGCGGTTCGCTGTCCGTTCGGGCGGATTCGCTGACAGGGGAGCGAGGGCGAATGGGCGCGAAGGGACTTCTCTCGACAAGCTGGCGGATGGCCTCGACGTCCTGCCTCTGCAAGGCGCGTTCGCGGTTACCCGGCAAGGGGTCTTCGAGAATACCAGGGGCGGCGGCGGGCGGAGTCGCAGCGGGGCGTTGTTGGGTCTCGCCGCCAACCAGCTGCATCAACCGCCCCAGGCTTTGCAAGTAATGGGCTCCGTATCGACCGTCGGCCACGGGGATGGCCTCGGAGGCGCTGGCTGGAGGGCCGGTGCCGATCGCAAACACGCGCCCGTCTGCGGCCCGCACGCACGCGCGCTCCGGCGTGAACTCCTGACCCTCGATGCTGCGAGGAGGCTCGGGATAACCTCCACCATCCGCTTGGGGAGGCGTCGTGGAACTCTTCTCGGGAGGAGGCTGGTCACCGACTGCGGGCGCTTCCTTAGCAGCAGTCCCACCTGTCGCCACGATGCTGTTGCCAGGGGGGGAGCAATGGGCTATGACCTCGCAGCTGAAGGCTGCTCCTCTCTGTCTGGACGCGTCCAAGGGAGGGTGGTCGGCGGAGCGTGGGCGTGAGCCAATGGGATGTGGATCGGGGACGTGGGCGGACGGCGCTCGGCCCACCCACCCATCGTCGACACTGCCGCCCCACTGGGCAGCCTCAAGCACGGGCCGTCCACCCTCGTTGGACAAGCTCCTGGGCCGATCTTCGAGAATGCAGCCGTCACTCATGACCGCAGTCTCTGCGACGCTCTCGGCGCCCGCGGGCGTCGTCTCTGGTTCTCGAGCTGAAGGCTCGTCCCTGCGACTGTCGAGGATTTCCTCTTCCAACCCCCTATCGTCGTCATGGTCGTGCTCGTGCTCGTGCTCGTGGTCGTGGTCGTCGTCGTCGTCGTCGTCGTCGAGGCGACGGCGTCCGTGGAGGTCGTCGTCGGCGGCGCCGGCGTCGTGGTGGTCAGGCTGCCCAGGGGGCTGATTGGCTGAAGTCTCTGGTTCTCGGGCTGAAGGCTCGCCCTGAGGCCGCCCCATGGACAACCCCGTCGTCGTTCCCAGGGAAGGTCGGTTACGGCCGGTCGTCGCAGCAGAAGGGCGCGCCTCTCTGTGGCCACGGCTGCCAGGCCCACCCGTCTCTTGCTCTCTTCCCCCTGGCTGAAGGCCAGTCTCTTCTGCGAGGCTAGCGGCGCGGAGGCCGGGCGCGGCTCTGGCGTCAGCGCCCGTGTCTCCAGGGAGAGGGGCGGCGGAGTCAAGGCGGAAGCCGTTTGATCTCTTCGAAATGCAGTCTGCGCCTGCCGCGCGGTCTTCGGCGCGCCTTCCCAGGGGTGGTCCCGGTGCAGGGTTGGCACCGTCAACGTCGAGGTCGGCGCGGTCGGTCGGTCGCCCGCAGCTGGCGCGAGGGCCCACCTGATGGGGAGGGCCCATCACGGGAACACCAGGAGTCCCAGGATGGTCGAAGTCGTCTCCGTTCGTGGTCACGGCCTCTGCGCCTCTCTCTAATAAGTCCATTGGCACTGCCTCTGGATCTCGAGCTGAAGGCTCGTCACTTGTGTGGTTACCCGGGACGCCTTGGGCCCTCGAGCTGAAGGCTCGTTCCGTGCGAGAGTCTCGAGCTGAGGGCTAGCCACATCCGCGACTGTCCAACTGGGGGGCGGGCGGCTGACGAAAGTCTTCGGGGTTACAGGAGTGCCCAGGGAGTTGACTGGTCGTTGCATCGCCGCCGGCGTCGAACAGTCCGCTTGGGGCGTCCCAAGCTGCAGGATCGCTCAGAGCTGCTGTCTCGCTGGGAGCTCCTCGGGCTGAAGGCCCATTCTCTACGTGCGCAGTGCTGTCAACTCCAGGAAGGGCGGCGGGCGCGCGGCGACTCCCGTCGCCGCTCGTGTCCACGTGCCCAGCGGCGCTCCCGACGACCATTGGTGCCGCCTCCGATTCTCGAGCTGAAGGCTCTTCACCTCTGTGGTTGCTCGATGTGTCTTGGGGCCTCGAGCTGAAGGCTCGTTCCGTGTAAGAGTCCCGAGCAAGAGGTTCGTCCCGCCTGAGACTGCCAGCCTGTGGGGCGGGAGGCGGACGAGAGTCCTCGGGATTACGGGAGTGACCAGAGGGGCGACTGACCGCCGCGTCGCAGTCGGCGCCCGCGAGTCCACTTGGGGAGTCCCTAGCAGCAGACTCCCTCAACTCAGCTATCTCACAGGTCGCTCCAGGGGCTGAAGGCCCATTTTCTGTGTCCATTCTGCTGCGTCCGCGGGGGGCGGCGGGGGTGTGGCGATAGCCATCAAGCCCACTGTCAACTTCCGCGGGGGGAGTCGGCTGCGGGGCGAGGGCATGATTCTCAGTGGTGGCAGGGTTGGCCCATTCGCAGCTGAAGGCCGCTTCTCTCGGCATAGAAGTGTCCAGGGGGGGGGGCGCTCAGCGGAGTGAAAGCGCAAGCCTCTGTGATGCGAGTCGGGTCCCAGGGCAGGCGTCTGGTCAGGCTGCCCAGGGAGCTGATTGGCTGAAGTCTCTGGTTCTCGAGCTGAGGGCTCGTCCTTTCTGAAGCTGTGAGATATGCCTGTGGAGACTCCACCATCCGCTCGGGGAGGCGTCGTGGACCTCTTGTCGGGAGGAAACTGGTCTCCAACCACGGGCGCTCCCTCAGCAGTACTCCCACCTGTCGCCACAATACTGTTGCCATGGGGGGGGGGGCAATGGGGTATGAGGTGGTGGCCGACGGCCCCGGCGACTGGCAATGTGATAGCTTGAGCTCGTGCCGCCACAGGTTGAGCCCCAACCGCTTGACGCTGATAGGAATGAGGAGCTGTAGGAACGCCTGTCTGCCTGTCTCTGACAGAGTCGCTGTCAGCGTCTAAGCGTCTAGAATTCATCTTGATCTGCTGCGGCTGCAGCTGCTGGGTCCTGTTGCTGCTGCTGCTGCTGCTGCTGCTGCTGCTGCTGCTGCTGCTGCAGTTGTTGCTGCTGCTGCTGCTGCTGCCGCCCTGCTGCTGCGGCTGCTGCTGCGGCCCTGCTGCTGCGGCTGCTGCGGCTGCTGCTGCTGCTGCCCTGCTGCTGCTGCAGCTGCCCTGCTGGTGCGGCTGTTCGCCGAGGGCCGAGCCGAGGGCCGCGCCCTCCGCCGCCGCCGCCGCCGGAAGGGAGCCGGCGGCGGCAGCGGTGCCCGCGGAGGCCACTGCGGCCGCGGCCGCGGCGGCGGCAGCGGCGCCGGCGGCCGCGGCCGCGGCGTGCGCGGCAGCCGGCCCCCAGGCCGCGGCGCAGGCCACGGCGACCGCGGCCTCAACCGGGCAGCCAGCCGCCGCTGCGGCAGCGGCCTCGGCCGCAGCCAAGGCGGCGCCAGCGGCGCCCGCGGCGCCCGCGGCCCCGCTGGCGGCGGCGGCGCCTGCGGCGCGCGCGGCGCCCACGGCGCCGGCGGCGCCGGGCGGCGCCCGCGGCGCCTCGGGCAGCGGCGGCGCCGGCGGCGCCTGCGGCGCCGGCGCCAGCGGCGCCACCAGGAGCGGCGGCGGTGGCGGCGGCGCCTGCGGCGCGCGCGGCGCCCGCGGCGCCCGCGGCGCCGGCGGCGCCGGTAGCGCCCGCGGCGCCTCTGGCAGCGGCGGCGCCGGCGGCGCCGGCGCGGCAGCGCCGGCGGCGCCGGAGGCGCCCGCGGCGCCCGCGGCGCCGGCGCCAGCGGCGCCACCGGGAGCGGCGGCGCCGGCGGCGCGCGCGGCGCCCGAAGCGGAGGCGGCCCCAGCGGCGCCGGCGGCGCCAGGGAGCCCCGGCGGTGCGCGCGCGGCGGCAGCGGCCTCCAGCCGGCGGGCCAACGCCCTCCGAGCCTGCCGCCGCCGCCGCGCCGCGGGCGTCTCAGGAAGGCCAGCCATGCCGAGGCGGCGGCGGCGGCGGCGGAGGCGCACTGCCCGGCCGCGCCGCCCAGGCCGCGCCGGCCACCTTGAGCCAGATGGCTTGAGCCAGAGGCTTGAGCCAAAGGGGGGCTTGAGCCAGGCTACGGACTGGTGGGGATACGCGAAGCGTAAAGAAATCGAAACTTCGAGGACACGCCGGGCCCCCGTGAGTTGCGAGCAAATCAGTGAGTCCCTCTCGTCTGAACCCAAAGGGACTTAACGTGGGGTTCTGCTCGGGCGCGCAGTCGCCAGCGGGCCCAGAACGCCTGCCGACCTCGGCAACGAGCGACCCCCCGCGCCGCGTCGCGCGCTGGTAGGTGATGCAGAAACCATGGTTCCCTCCTTGGCAGGGGAGCAGGGGATGGAGATTCGTGCGATCTGTTGCGCGTCGCCCTGTGTAGTGTAGGAGCCAACCGGCGTGTGTTGACGATGCCGATGTGGGGACTATGGCTGTGGGAGAATGGCGGCAGTGATTGCCAACGATCCTCTGTCCCAAAATGCCCACACGCGAAAATATGCAGACACACACCTTGTCACGAACACACACACGCACACACACATACACATGCACACACAAACACACACGCACAGACACACGCGAACAAACACACACACACACACACACACACACACACACACACGCACACACACATACACCACAGCAACCACCCAAATATCCGCACCTACCCGCTCAGAAATGCCACCCGTCTACAGACCCGCCCAGAAATGCGACCCAAACGTCCTCACCCACATGCCAAAAAACTGCCACCTACATATCCGACCTCTCCGCAAAGGCCAAACAACCAAAACGAACGGCGATTGCGAAATCGAACGAGCTGCAAACCTCAGGAACAATAACACGTTACAAACAGGGGGATATCGACCTAAATACCTAAATATTTACCAAGGCCGGAAGCAAGGGTAAGGCTATCAACAAAGGCGGGCTCACATCCTGGGTTCCCGACTAACGGGTAGCAATGCGAACTCGCCGCTTTTTGTCCCCAGTGTGACAGAGCCGAAGCTCGCCCGCCAATGAATCTGGACCCGACGCACTGCATGCCCACAATTGTATTGTTTGTGTTGTCTCTTTTTGGATGGGGTTCGCCTGGGAAAACACCATCGATTGTACAGACCTCTTGCTAAAAACGGGTCTGATGGCCGGACATGTTCCCAACCATCCAGCCGTGTTGGGTCCTCGTTTTGAAGAAACAGCGCCCCGCGTCACTCTCCTCCTCGCCACGCCCCCCTCCGCCGCCCGCATGCGTCACCCACACACATTTCGGCACACTCCTCACACGTTTCGTGGCCCCATAGGGAGCACCACCAAATGCCCCAGTGCCACCGCCCGCATGCGTCACCCACACCCATTTCGTCACACCCCTCACACGTTTCGTGACCCCATCTATAAGGAGCTCCACCGAAGGCCCCAGTGCCACCGCCTGCATGCGCCACCCAAACCCATGTCGGCACACCCCCTCACACGTTTCGAGCCCAATAGAGAGCTATACCGAAGGCCCTAGTGCCACCGCACGCATGCGCCACCCACTCCTATTTCGGCACACCCCCCACACACTTCGCGGCCCCATAGGGAGCTCCACAGAAGGCCCCAGTGCCACCGCCCGCATGCGTCACCCACACCCATTTCGGCACAACCCTCACACGATTCGAGACCTCATAAGGAGCAACACCGAAAGCAACAATACCTTCGCCCGCATGCGTCACCCACACCCATTTCGGCACACCCCCTCACACGCTTCGTGGCCCCATAGGGAGCCCCACCGAAGGCCCCAGTGCCACCGCCCGCATGCGTCACCCACGCCCATTCTGGTACACCCCTCACACGTTTTGTGGCCCCGTAGGGAGCTCCACCGATGGCGCCAGTGGCTGCGTTCGCATGCGCCCACCGCACCCCTTCCGGCACACCCCTCACACATGTCGTGGCCCCATAGGGAGCTCCACCGACTGTCCCAGATGCTGCGCTCGCATGCGCCCACGGCACCTATTTCGGCACACCTCTCACGCGTTTTGTGGCCACATAGGGAACTCCACCGACGGCCCCAGCGGCTGCTTTCGCATGCGCCCGCTGGACAAACTTTGGCACACCCCTCACACGTTTCGTGGCCCTGTAGGGAGCTCGTCTGAATGCGGTGCATACAACGACGGTGCTCACAATTGCATA
The DNA here is from genome assembly GCA_963575745.1 of Prorocentrum cordatum. Classification (NCBI taxonomy): domain Eukaryota; class Dinophyceae; order Prorocentrales; family Prorocentraceae; genus Prorocentrum; species Prorocentrum cordatum. The sequence continues at coordinate 47,636 of CAUYUJ010022382.1, forward strand.
TGGTTGTGTCCTTCGCCTGGCTAACTTTTGTTTGGGGTGGAATTTCTAGTCCCTGCTCGCCTCTCCGGGCGGCCCGCGAGAGCGGCCGAGACCCCTGTGGGAGCTTCTAATCAATGTTTAGAGTGGCCAAGCCTTTGACACGCACGCCAGGCACGACGGGTCCTTCGCCAGGCTAAATTTTCGACGAGTGGATCTACAGTTCAGTGAGCAAAAAAATGCCTGGGTCGTTATCGTAGCATGGACGACTGTCGGCATATTGAGCCCGCGCCGCTTTCGAACAACCCAGTACTCACTACAGGAGAAAGAGGAGGGGAGGAAGGAAGGGGAGGGACGAGGCGGATGAGGAGGAGAAGGAGGAGGAGGAGGAAGCTGGAGGGGGCATGAGCTTCTCCTCCGCCCTGTGACAGGGCGGAAACGTGTGTCTCCTACGTGGCGGGGATACTTTGAGAGCATCTCCCGGACGCTTCTGGTCGCCGCGGAGGAAGGCGGTGCTGCCCCGAAGAGAACTCAAGTGGCTGCCCTATTCAATATGAGCTTCTCGCAAAGTTGCCCGACGCATCCGCAGCACGTTATCATGCCACTGCGGAGCAACGGTGCGCTCATCCTCTGTCGGCACTGCGAGTCCATCTGCCTGCAGCATGCCAAAAGAGAGCTCGCGCATGTAGTCGTAAAGTTCGATATCGAGACTGTTACGCTCAATAACCCGTTGCCATTGCTCATGAGTGATTTCACCAGTCGTGAATCGTTCTTGGTCTTCGACCTCAGCAAACAAGTGAAGTGTAGCATTCAATGCACCTTGTGCACCTGGCCTCCATCCCAATCGTGTGGTAGTAAGCTGGAGGGTGTGGCTGAGATGCTCAACGATGAAGATTACATCAAAACTACGCAATCGAGATTTGGCCAGCTCGAGATCTGCCCGGGTCATTGCACGATCACCTCCGACGAACGCTTGAAGAATGATGTTGTCAAACCTGCAAGACACATCTTCCAGTTGGCAGACGGGGTAGGTGTGCTGGCATTCTTGGTCAGCCTTGAAGGCGATTGTCTTCTCCGTTTCACCATCGTTGCCTTGTACTTTGTCCCAGTCCTTGCACGCAATCCACCTGTGCAAGAACATATTGAGAGGGTGACTCGTGACAGTGCTGAGTATCGTCGCCTTGCCGGTCCCGCAACCAAGATCACGCAAAGTGCGTCCTTCTGAGAATCTATCCTCAAGATCGGTCCAATGCATGTCATCCCATAACTCTGTCTTGTTTAAATTTGCCCACCTCTGGTATGCGGAAACCGTCATGTGACCAACGCTGCCAGCCAGACCAAACAGAAACCTTCCAGCAGAATGATACGGGCCTGGTATGTGAATGTTGAACACTGGACCTTTCAAACGCTTGACCGCGTCCTCCTGAACCCACTGTGGCTTGCGACCCTTGCACTCAGAATCTTCGACTGTCTCGATTTGAATTGTCGGGTAGGGCGCGGGATAATCCGTCGGGTTGGCCGTCACTGGAGCACGCTTGCACACAGGAAACTGGTCCTTGTTGCTCCCAACGCCACCGACTATATCGTTGAAACTGATTGTTTTGTCACGACTTGTAAGGAAGCAACCTCCGAGACGGCCGGCATACTTGCGGCCCCCGTCCCAAGGATGCCCCAACGCAACTGCGGCTTCCTGACACTCCCGTGCGCTCAGGACGGGCTGATGGTACGGAACCGCCGCTCGAACAGGACACATGTAGTACTGGCTTGGCAGCTTCGTTCCAGAACTGGCGCGGAGCCGACGCGTGGAGCCTACGCGTACCGAGCTGCTTTGGTGCAGGATCCGTAACGCACACGTGGCCTGCAACCACAGGCAAGCAAAGCAAGCAAGCTCAGACCTCGCCATCGTTGAACTTGTAAATGCAGTGGAGTGTGGGGACAGGAGCGAGCTAGGCACGCAATCGTTGAGCCAAGATGATTTGACCTGGCCAGAGGGTGGAGAGGGGGAGGGGGTCAGGACGTGCTTGCGCTCGCACCCCTCCCCCTCCCCCCCATACACACACACGCACACACACACGCACATTCCACACACACACACGGACACACGGACACACACACACAAACACACACAAACACAAACACACACACAAGCACACACAAACAAACGCACACACACACATACAGACACACACACACACACACGCACACGTCGCACGACTTGGTGCCGGATCGCCATGGTTTGCGTTGTCGGCTCTACAACCGAACGGCCTTCACTGAGAAGACGATTAGCGGCCTCCTGTGTCGTCCCTGTCGGCCGACGGTTTATCTCTTGTGCGAGGGCAGCTGCTGTGTTGGCCAGCCTCGGCCCCACTCACGATGTCCCGAGCCCTACGACCCTACGAGCCTGCCTGCAACTCCCATGCTGGCAGTGGGCATTGCGGCCGCTGCAGCATGTGCTGCGACGGCGAGTCGCGAAGATGCCGAGGTTTCGCAAGGTGGCGAAGTCTAGCGTCAAGATAGCAGCCGGTCCCCACGCAGAGAGCTGAAAGCTGTGGGAACCTGAGCATCGACGCAAGCTGTGGGAACCCCGCGGTCGACACAAGCTGTGGGAGCCCCTTTTTTTTGACGCAAGCTGTGGGAACCTCACCGTCGACGCAAGCTGTGGGAACCTCAGCGCCGACGCCAGCTGCGAGAATCCCCTTCGTCGACGCAGGCCGTGGGAACCTCAACATCATCCAGCGACGAAGACGGTCGTCCGACTCAAGGCCGCTGCCCGCGGGCCCCCGCTCGCCTCGCCCACTCCCGCCGGCCCTGGCCCTGGGGGATTGCTGGGGGCCCCCTCGGAGGAGCAAGAGGCGCGGGGTGAAAAATACCGATACCGCTACTCCCAGGACCTCTCCCGGGGTGTTCTGACCAGGATTTCGAGGCGAATCTGGCGGTGGCGACGAGGGACTCCCAGTAGGCCCGAAAGGGGAAAACGGGCGAAGGGTAGAGGTGAGATTTGGACGCCCGAAATGGGCTTGGAAAAAACTGGGTACAATGCCCAACAACAACTGTTGTCCCAAACCAACAACGGCCGCTGTTGGGCAGGCGGCCTTCTGTCTCACATGGACACAGGCCGCGGAGGCGCGGACAGCGAGTCCTGTTCAAAATGAAAAGGAACTGCTGTTGGGCATTGTACCCATTCTTTCCGTTCCGTACCCATTTCGTTCGTGCCGATGAGAGCGAGTGAGGGAGGGCCGACTCGCGAAGTGGAGAGACTTGCCGTCGCTCGGACGTCCATTTCCCGTGCGTGTGTCGGGTTCGTGTGTGTTGCTCGATGGTCCAGGATGGTCCTCGATGATTCTCGCCGAAAAAATGCACGCGTCCGAACGATGCCCAGGAGAGGCGGGGGGGATCGCGCCGCGAACGCGAGCCCGACTCCACGCGGCGCGTGGCACCGACGCCCTGCCGCCGGCGATGCCTGCCACGGTGGCCCCCGCGGTGGCGCCAGCCGCCGCCGAGGCCCCGCAGATGCGGGGCCAGGGCGCCCCGGCGCCCGCTGCTGCCGCTATCGCTGGGGATACAGTCGACCGTGTAGTAAGGATGCGCGATAAGGATGCAAGAGCCTTGGGCGCCCATTTCGAAGCTTTTCGAGCGGGGCGCGACTTGCGAAAGTGGCGAAGGATGGACCGAGGAGGTAAGGATGCAAGGGCACCCTTGGGAAGGTTGCCCATCCTTGCAGTGCGGGTTGAATGTAGGGGTGACGCGATTTCACGTGAGCAAGGGCACGAGATCCTGCAGGGTCCCCCGTTTCGGGCGTGCAGGAGGTGCGGCGCGTGCGCGCGCAGGCAGGGACGCCTCCTGAGTGAGCCCTGCACTGGCGCGCCGCCCCCTCCTTCGCAGTGCGCCAACCCAAGGAAGGGCAGGGGAGCCAATAAGGAAACAGACCAAACAAAGAAGTTGAATACATGGGAAAATGGATAGGAAAGGATGGTGCGACTCCTCGCCGCCACGTAAACTCCACACTTGGCACTCTCTTGCCTCCTGAAGCCTCGAGCGCCCAAGGCCTCCGTGGCCTTCTTGGGCTGGGTTGTGTTCGTTTTACATGTGATTCGGACGCTGCCCTTTCCTCCTGCCACACACACACACACGCACAAGCACACACACACAAAGGCACACAGGAAACGCAACACTGACACTACTCCTCAATCCCTCTGCGCTGAAAAGAGAGCAACGCACGGGGCGCCTTGCGGAAACCGCGGTCGGCATGCAAAGTTTGAGCCGCGACAGCTCCAGGGAGCGGTGGATGAACACTCCTATGGGAAAGTGACTGCGAGCGTGTACCCCAACCACTAAGCTGTTCCAGCTCGACGTGCAGCAGGGCAGCAGCGAGTTCACCGCAACCTTTCAGGCAACATCGCGCACCAACCATTGAGCAGCACCCTGTGGGGGGGGAGGAGGAAGAGGAGGAGGAGGAGGAGGAGGAATTCTGGAGTTCTGAATATAACAACTAGGTCGAGAACGCACGACTCAGGAGACCTTGACATTCCTTGCTTGCTCAGCTTTACTATCGGCCTTTAGCCATAGCTTACGCGAGATTCGATCTACATACTCTACACGGTTGCCTTCAATTCTGTGTGGGCACGCCTGGGCTAAATTAGCGAGCTGCTGAACTGCGTAAACAACCCACAGGCAGTGCAAAACCAAACCCCCAGCCCCGCGTGATATTTGAATGTATGACTCGGATGAGGAAAAACTCCTCCATTATGTACCCGCTGCCCTGGGGGAGGCTCGAAAACAGAGCCGCTCACATTCACGAGATCAAAACACTGGGTGCTAATCCAAGCGGTTTGTTTAGCCTTGGCGGTCGGCCCCGAGGACTCTGAGGGCTAACATAATGTTGAGATCTAAACAGAACGCATACAGCAGGGGCAGGCGGGCGAACGACGGCAACCTTGTTCTCACGTCGTCCTGTTCCTGACTGTGCACATTCTTGATCTTCCGCCCTCATGGCCTCCAGCTGGCTCTGGAGGGTTCGCAGCCGCACGAGGTAGGCCATGCGCTCGATCTGGTGAAACCTCGTCCTCGCCTCCTGCGGGATGCGCGCCAGCTCGGCACCGACCCCCGCCAGTGCGTCAGCCGCAGAGCTGCCTTTGATCAGGAGCTCTGGAGCCGTGCGCTCAGACTGGGCCACGGCATCCTGATGCGAGTGAGCAAAAAGGACTGCACACGTTAGCGAAGGCCTCCTCGTAAGTATTTGCTTGATCTGCCACCACAGGTCAGCACCAGGGCCTTCAATATTATCATATATGAAGGCGTGCCAGCCGATTGTCACTGCCTCGTTGCCCGTCACAAACACGGCGTGTCCGCCAGCCCCTTCAAGCAATATGAGAAAAGCCTGCAATTCACCTCGAGCGACCACTTGCCGCCGACCTGGGAGTGTTCCCCACAAGCCGAAAGCCACGTCGGAGTTGTCATTGCGGTCAGACCAAAAAAAGCCAAACCGACTCCCACCCGTCGGTGAAGAGGATGTGCCGAATCAGCTCCGCCGCCCGCGTCTCCAAATCCGAAGAGAGGGCAACTGATACTGCCAACTCCGAAACAACACTCACTGAATTGAAATCCAGTGGTCTGCCAGTTGGCCTCGCGGGGTGACGCCTCCACCGCCAACAACGGTGCAGGAATATACCCACGTGCCCAAAAAAACTCTCTGCTTCGCCTTGTGTCGGTGCCTTGTACACTAAGTGGTCTGCCATGGCATAAGTGGGATGTCCTGCTGCATGCCCGTCACAACCCCCAACTCGATGCAGCGCCGTCCCCTTGAACGTGCAACACCGCACACACGTCTCGGACACCACCTGTTTAGTTCGTGTATGACGGCGTGTCCTTGGCCACGGCGCTCCAACAGCTACTGAAAAGAGGAGACCAGCTCGTCTGCGTCCTTCGGGTGCTTGCTGCAAGTGTCGCAAGGGACGCCGATATGAGAAATTACAAATACCTCGTTCCGTGCCACTGCCTTCAAAATGCTTGGACGGTTGCTGCCAAAGTTCAGATCTCACACTTGCCTCATGTGCATCAAACAGCTCGGATGGTACATCCAAATCCTCGGAGCCTGTCAAGACTCATGCGTTGACCTCCCAGCGGTGCTCCCCTCCAGTACCATCACACGGTGGGGTCCAACATGTTGGTGCACGGGGTCCCATCCTGCTTGCAAAAGATAGCAACTAACAGTACTCTGAGGTCCTCGTATTGCTCGAACTCGTTCAGCTGATGACATAATCCTGAGCTCGTGCCCTAGAGGTCCCCAGGTGCGACTGATGTCATTTTTGATCTCAAGCTGGGTGGTCCAACATGGGATCCAAAGCTTCAGCGTGTCCTTCGGGAAACGGTAAGCTGGATCTCGATTGGGCGCCTGCAAATCGATGAGGGTCGTGAGACACCGACCCGACAAACGTGGCCCGAAAGAAAGGCAGAGCTTCCGTCGAAACTGCACCATACTGTGCTCAAAAACACCATGTAGCTGGCGCCCGTAGGCACCAGCCGCCTGAGCCCCTTGTTGTCCCAGTCGACTGGGCAACTGGTAACGGCGCAGGGCCGCTGCGTACTTGAGAACCCTGCGATGCATGGCCGCGTGCTTAACTGTTCGTGCCGTCCTGCTTGACTGTTCGTGCCGTCCTGCAGCTCCTGGCTCGTCGTACGCCTCCACCTATATCGCAATCAAGGTATCCAGCCCGGTCAGCCACGCGAAGAGCAGATCCTCGTGCGCGAACCCGCCGAACAACACTCCTCGCGTCCTTCACGCTCGTGCAAAGGACCACACTCTTGGAAGCGATGGAGAGGCCTGCTGCTGAGGACGGGGGGAAGGAAGAGGAGGAGGAGGAGGAGGAGGGGGAGGAGAGGAGGAGGAAGAGGAGGAGGAGGAGGAGGGGGGAGGAAGGGGAGGAGGAGGAGGAGGAGGAGGAAGAGGAGGAGGAGGAGGAGGAGGAGGAGGAGGAGGAGGAGGGGGGAGTAGGCAGAAAGGAGCGAGGAGGGCGAGCACAATCAGAGTGCCACTACTGAAAGAAGCAGCGTGCACAAACCATAAAGCACCTTTCAACGGAAACCAATACAGCAATATTAACGTAACAACACTCAAAGCATCGTATAACGTCACCCATAGAGGGAATTCGACAAGTCTGAAATGACTCTGGTCGGTCATATTGCATCCAATGCCATGTCGAAGGAATACGATATGGGGTGTAGATGAGTAAAATAGGATAAGATCGATGTGATGATCTTTCCAGCGCATAGCGAATACCAAGTCAAATATCCGGGCAAATAGGGCGCGCGCACCTTGAGCCAAAAGGCAGCGACGCGCAGGCTATACTCCCGATTATCTATAACATCTCCCAAAGAGCAACCCTTAAAGTCGGGAGGGGAGGAGACGGAGAGTAAAGCCGCGCGGTCGCTAGGCTCTCGACAGGCGCGCGCAACTGTTTGCAAGGAAAACAGCACGCGCAGTCTGGTCAACCACCAGACTGAAGGGCGCGATTACTCGCCGGCGAGTTTCCTCGCAAAACTTTTCCACGCACGCACGGGATAGCCCCTCGGATAGACAAGGGCTATCGGCCTGGCTAGAGGTAAGCCAAACAGGCTATCCCCCTCCGGGCAAAAGGATATTAAGGCAAAGAGCCTGAACCAACCTGAACAGGCTCGCTGCCAAGCGTGAAAAATATGGCTCGCTTCCGAGCAGGAAAAGAGGGCGCCTCCGCATTAGGCGCCCGTGCTGGCGACCTGCAACGCAGGGGCAACAAGGACAGACTAAAATTCATTCGACTTAGGCTTGGTTTTGTCCTCGGGGCCCCGAAAAGGAACAAACTGCTTCACGTCATACTTAAATGACTGAGTGCCTGACATCACTTCCCAAAGAAGCTCCCGATCGATACTCCCCTTCGTATGCCCGTCTGCGGTCATGACTCTAGTGTCACACCACTGTACATTATGCACTATCCCTATATCCATGAGCTCACGTATCCAGCTGATATGTCCCAGCAAAGTACGTTCCGTCGGCATCTTAAGGTCTTCGCTGGATAACGATTTGTATACAGACTCAGCGTCTATAGTAAGGGATACTTTGATAGCTAGGCCTCCAACTTCACGCAGATCTCGTAGTTGTCGTGGAGTAAGTGATCCAGCCTTGAGCTCGTGAAGAATGACGAGCGCGGGGTAGCATTCATCAAAGTTATGTGCAGCTGCAAGTGCCTCAGCGGCATAGCTGGGCCTCACCTGCAGTCGGTGTGACTTGCATAGTCCGTCGCAAAGGTGAACGACGGATTTGCCTTGGGGCGAGTTTCCTCGCCGTAATACGTTAGCCCCACGAATGCCGTGGCCCTTGGTTTCATCGTCCTCCTCCCCGGTGAGTTTCCGATACTCCGAATGACTATGTATGTCTACTTCATTCGTCGGTTTCGTCCGAGGGAAGGTGATGCGGCTCGGGCTGCTGATCAGCTTTCGCGTCACAGCATTCAATCGTCTGACTTGTAAGTTGGTAGGCTCTTGGATCTTCTGGAGAGATGCCACATGCACCATGAGCCAGACTTGAATAAGAAGGGCATAGGCGAGAGCTCCTCGCAGGCGAACGAACATGTCGGTGATGAGTTTGGTAGCCTTGGCGTCTGCCGCTGCTCCCGTAAGCTCAGGATATGTGATAGGACGTAGTTGTTTAATATACTCGTCCTGGTCCATGATCGCATCCCCTTGTTCATTCTTTGTGTAGCGAACGGCGCAATTGGTATAATAGTGTTTGTTGAGCTTACATTTACAAAACACCTTTTTCGACGCGTTGTACATAGTCGTCTACGTTTTTCTCTAGGCCTGTCATATTGATGTCGTCGGCATGTTTTGCTGTTAACAGACTCTGACTGAATTCAACTTCAGGATCGTAGCTTGTCGGTGTAAGGCCTATATCCATGAGCTCACGTATCCAGCTGATATGTCCCAGCAAAGTACGTTCCGTGGGTATCTTAAGGTCTTTGCTGGATAACGATGTGTATACATACTCAGCGTCTATAGTAAGGGAGACTTTGATAGCTAGGCCCCCAACTTCACGCATGTCTCGTAGTTGTCGTGGAATAAATGCTCCAGCCTTGAGCTCGTGAAGAATGATGAGCGCGGGGTAGCATTCATCAAAGTTATGTGCAGCTGCAAGTGCCTCAGCGGCATAGCTGGGCCTCACCTGCAGTCGGTGTGACTTGCATAGTCCGTCGCAAAGGTGAACGACGGATTTGCCTTGGGGCGAGTTTCCTCGCCGTAGTACGTTAGCCCCACGAATGCCGTGGCCCTTGGTTTCATCGTCCTCCTCCCCGGTAAGTTTCCGATACCCCGAATCACGATGTATGTCTACTTCATTCGTCGGTTTCATCCGAGGGAAGGTGATGCGGCTCGGGCTGCTGATCAGCTTTCGCGTCACAGCATTCAGTCGTCTGACTTGTAAGTTGGTAGGCTCTTGGATCTTCTGGAGAGATGCCACATGCGCCATGAGCCAGACTTGAATGAGAAGGGCTTAGGCGAGAGCTCCTCGCAGGCGACGAACATGTCGGTGATGAGTTTGGTAGCCTTGGCGTCTGCCGCTGCCCCCGTAAGCTCAGGATGTGTGATAGGAAGCAGTTGTTTGATATACTCGTCCTGGTCCATGATCACACCCCCTTGTTCATTCTTCGTGTAGCAAACGGCACAAGTGGTATACTAATGTTTGTTGAGCTTACATTTAACAAACACCTTTTCGACGCGTTGTACATAGTCGTCTACGTTTTTCTCTAGGCCTGTCATATTGATGTCGTCGGCATGTTTTGCTGTTAACAGCTCCTGACTGAATTCGAATTCAGGATCGTAGCTTGTCGGTGTAAGGCCTATCGCTCGAGTAGTCGTACGAAGCTTGAGGGAGAACGCTCTTGGGGCGTCCTTTGTACCCGTTCCTGGCTTGAGGCGCCGGAGGCAGCGTCGGCTTTCATCATAAGAAGAGAAGCCTGGTAAGGTGCGAAGCACCTGGGCACATCCTGGTGGAAGGGTGAAGCAAACCATGCGAGTCTCCTCGCCAGTGGCATGATCAAGTTCCTCGTATGTCAGTCCTTTGAGGAACGCTTTGTCGATGCCCTTAGATGATAAGATCCATTCTGGATGACACGCCGCCTCACTTGCCAGAAGCCTCTGGGACTGTCGGCGAGCAGTTCCCGAGAAGGTTTCTACATCGGAAGCCTCCGTGTCCATGAATCCGCGGAGGACAAGTCTAAGACGGATAGTTTTAACATTATCGGTGCCTGCTTTCACAAACTTCCACTTGTACACATATACGGATGTCATGATGTTGGAAGCTTTTGTTAGGTCATACATCTCACATCATCGGTTGTCAAGCCAGATCTTGAGATCGGTGTATAAGGCTTCACTAACCTCTTTAGGATGTGCTGCTATGTCGGTTTTGGTGAGTAGGTCGTCTTCCTTGACTACCACAACACGTTTAGCAGCCGATGATACGTATACTCTCATCGTTGCGACCATGTTTGGTTCGAGCTGTGCGAGTTGGGTCTGGTCCAACACGGTCTTTGACATTCCTGGCGTGAAACATAGCTCGACATAGGGGCCATGTCCATCACTGTCAAGAGAATAGCCCTCGTCAGGTGTAGTCGAGCGTAAAGAGACAAGACAGGGCTCTTGTTGTTCAGGCTCGTCCCCGAGCATCTCCGACACAACGGTATCTTCCTCGCCCACAGATGCTGAGACCAAGACACATTGGTATGGCAGCATGGTTGTTGGGACGCAGTAGAGATAGTCGTCGATAACCGTTGTGGGATGAAGGTCCATACGCAACTCATCGTACCACTCCTCCATCATCATAGCCTCGATGTCGTGTTCCTCGCTCTCTTCGTAGATTGTAGACAGGCGACTTTCACTCGGTGATGAAGCACCTGGGGTGTCGGGGGGGGGCCTGTCTCCAGGCTGGTCGGGCCCTCCAGACGGTGTTTCAAGTGTTGATATTTGGCAAGATCGTCATGGAATCCTAGGGAAGGAACTTGTGACGTCAGGCACTGGATGGGTCTGGAGTGAGTGCTACCAGTGATTTGAAAAATGTTCAGGCCGGTGCCTACGCATTCATAACAGTGGAAGGCTGGGTTAACGTCGTTGTCGTAGTGGATCAGTGTAGACCCGGTGGCGTACTTCACTGCAGGCAGGTTGAGCGCGCTCTTGACCAATCTCACGGCTACTACGCGCTCAGCTCGGAAATAGTTTCGCACGAGATACTGCAGTGCAAAGTGCACGCGCGGGTGAAACTTGCTGTCGTCGGAAAGATTGAGGTTTCCCTTGTAGTCTGGAATGTAGCCAAAGACTTTGGCAGGTTTCCCTGCACCAAGGTGTGCCACATATGTAAGGACGGTTTGCATGACCACGTTGTCCATGCCAAGTTCCCTGGCGAGAAGGCATTCAATGTATAGCGTGTGGCGAGCATCAGGATACATTACAATTACCTCGCGCGATCCTGCCTTGACGACTACGTGTCCTCGTTCAGGCACGTTACGAATCACAGGGAACGGGCCATTCCAGCCTCCATGGTCGTCCTTAGTGGCCGTAGGTCGGTGTTAATCGACCAAGTCTCCAGCTGAGTATAGGCGAGCACCATCTGGGGCCGTTTTAGCCCTGAGGGCACGGTTCGTCTTCGCTACCGCCGTGGCTTGAAATATTCCCAACCATTCTGTGGCGTTGGGTCCTCGTTTTGAAGAGACGTTGCCCCGCGTTCCTCCTCCTCCTTCCTCCTCCTCCCCTTCCTCCCCCCTCCTCCCCCTCCCTCCCACGCCCATTCTGGCACGCCCCTCACACGTTTCGTGGCCCCATAGGGAGCTCCACCGAAGGCCCCAGCGGGTGCGCCCGCATGCGGTTCCACCCCCCATTCTGGCACACCCCTCACACGTGTCATGGCCCCATAGGGAGCTCCACCGAAGGCCCCAGTGGCTGCGCCCGCATGCGGTTCCACCCCCCATTCTGGCACACCCCTCACACGTGTCATGGCCCCAAAGGGAGCTCCACCGAAGGCCCCAGTGGGTGCGCCCGCACGCGGTTCCACCCCCCCATTCTGGCACACCCCTCACACGTTCGTGGCCCCATAGGGAGCTCCACCGAAGGCCCCAGTGGCTGCGCCCGCATGCGGTTCCACCCCCCATTCTGGCACACCCCTCACACGTTTCGTGGCCCCATAGGGAGCTCCACCGAAGGCCCCAGTGGCTGCGCCCGCATGCGGTTCCACCCCCCATTCTGGCACACCCCTCACACGTTTCGTGGCCCCATAGGGAGCTCCACCGAAGGCCCCAGTGGCTGCGCCCGCATGCGGTTCCACCCCCCATTCTGGCACACCCCTCACACGTTTCGTGGCCCCATAGGGAGCTCCACCGAAGGCCCCAGTGGCTGCGCCCGCATGCGGTTCCACCCCCCATTCTGGCACACCCCTCACACGTTTCGTGGCCCCATAGGGAGCTCCACCGAAGGCCCCAGTGGCTGCGCCCGCATGCGGTTCCACCCCCCATTCTGGCACACCCCTCACACGTTTCGTGGCCCCATAGGGAGCTCCACCGAAGGCCCCAGTGGCTGCGCCCGCATGCGGTTCCACCCCCCATTCTGGCACACGTTTCGTGCCCCATAGGGAGCTCCACCGAAGGCCCCAGTGGCTGCGCCCGCATGCGGTTCCACCCCCCATTCTGGCAAACCCCTGACACGTTCGTGGCCCCATAGGGAGCTCCACCGAAGGCCCCAGTGGCTGCGCCCGCACGCGGTTCCACCACCCATTCTGGCACACCCCTCACACGTTTCGTGGCCCCATAGAGAGCTCCACCGAAGGCCCCAGTGGCTGCGCCCGCATGCGGTTCCACCCCCCCTCACACGCTTCGTGGCCTCATAGGGAGCTCCACCGAAGGCCCCAGTGGCTGCGCCCGCATGCGGTTCCACCCCCCCTCACACGTTTCGCGGCACCATAGGGGAGCGCCTGGGAGCGCGTGGGAGCGTGCCGAGAGCGCCTGGGAGCGTGCTGGGAGCGCCTGAGGCGCCGTGGAGCGCTTGGGAGCGTGCCGGGAGCGCCTGGGAAAGCTTGGAAGCGCCTGGGAGCGCCTGGGAAAGTGCCGAAAGCGCCGGGGAGCGCCTGGGAGCGCCTGGGAACGCTTGGGAGCGCCTGGGAGCGTGCCTGGAGCGCTTGGAGAGTCCTTGCTTGGGAGCGCCTGGAGCGTTTGGAAGCGCTTGGAGCGCCGCATGCGGTAATGTCATAGGTTTGGAGCACCCAGGGAGCGCCGCATGCTGTATTTTCATAAGCTTGGAGCCCCAGGGGATGGCACCGACCGTAGCGAATTCACTGGCTGGGGTGTGAGGTTAAGGGTTCTTTTCATCAGTCGAACCAGTTCGGCACACCCCTCACGCGCTTCGTGGCTCCATAGGGAGCTCCACCGAAGGCCCCAGTGGCTGCGCTGGCATGCGGTTCCACACCCCATTCCGGCACACCCCTCGCGCGCTTCGTGGCCCCATAAGGGGGCCCCACCAAAGGTCCCAGTGGCACTGCCCGCTTGCGTCCGCCACCACCCAACACAGCCCTTGTTCCCTGCGCGTCACCCACCCAGAACAGCGCTTCGTAGCCCTATAGGGAGCTCCACCAAAAGGTCCCAGCGGCACCGCCCGCATGCGTCCGCCACCACCCTGCACAGCCCTTGCCCCTTGCCTGCGTTTCACCCACCCAGTACAGCGTTTCGTGGCCCCATAGGGAGCTCCACCGAAGGCCCCAGTGGCACCGCTCGCATGCGTCCGCCACCACGCAGCACAGCCCTTGCTGACCGCGTCTCACCCACCCAGTACAGCGCTTCGTGGCCCCATATGGAGCTCCACCGAAGGTCCCAGTAGCACCGCCCGCATGCGTCCGCCAACACCCAGCACAATTGCGGCATTCACAACTGCATATGGTTGGGTCCTTCGCCAGGCTAATTGCTTCCAGGCTGACTTCCCTCACGCGACGTTCGCGTTCGTGGCCTGACGTCTCGGGTACCTTGGGAAAGTCAAGGGTGTCGAAGTCAGGAAGGAAAGAGCGCTGTCGCCCAGTGTGCGCTTGGTACGGCGATACTCCGTTGTAAAACGTGAAAGCGCTAGTGACGAAGATGCCTTCGGCCAGTACTCTCGTAAATACAATGGGGATGTTGTGTCTGTTCAGCTCTTCCTCAATCATGTGGAGAGTGCCCCTAATAATGCCATTGCGTGACTCGATCGAGGTCGCGTGCTGGCCAGGCGCTCGGATGCGAAGTGTCGTGCCTTCATTCGCCATCATGACCTTGGCAGTTTCATTATTGAGGGCACCTTCTCCATCTGAATACAAGACTTTGAAGGGTCCATGATAGGCGATCCAGCAGTAGTGGTAGGCGACGAGTATGGTGTCACGTTCTCTATCGGGCATGTCTTGGCCTGCTGCCAGGCGAATACATCGGTCCATACTGTGGAATATGGTCCGTCTCTTGTAAAACATAAGATCTACTTCGCCTTCGTCAAGCCAATTTCCAGGAAGGCTGACGGAAGGTAGCGTAGAGTTACCTGGGCGCTCCCATGCTCTACATTCCCGACAGGTGTCGCAGATTTCTTTGATCATATTTAGTCGAACGTTATCCAATCCCACTTTATCTGGGATCAGCCTCATCTTGGGTTCCTGCGCATGGTACCACCGAAAGTGCAGTTTGCGGAGTTCCTTTTTGACTACGTGAGGTTCATGACTACGGAAGTTTTGCAGACTGTGTTGGATGTCGAATCTCGTCCAGTCGGGCTGTCGTGGAGCCCCCGAGCCGGTTGAGGCAAGAGGGTTCCTCGTAGCTCTCCGCAGCCGGTCTCCTTCATCAACTGCATCTGGTGGTGGAGGTATGCCTTGTAAGCGACCACGGCGGGCCGCTACCTGTGGAAGTTCGCCCGAAGACGCGGAAGGCGTGTTTCCACGCTCGGGCGTGTCTCGCAGTATGTCATACCTGCTAGCGCCAGATGTAGGATCAGTGTTCCCAAAGGCGCGTGGTCGTGGTGGCCTGGCATGAGCACCCTGACGGCCACCCGATGCCGAAGCTTGGCCCTCACCAGGCTTGGGTAAAGGTTTCCACCAAGCTGGCGCAATGCGGCCCTCGGGATCACGATCATCTGGGAGCTTGAACGGCTCGGCAAAACGGCATTTGCCGGGCTCCGTGTCGAGGTGGTTCTTAACACCCTTTCTTCTCGTAAGATCATTCTGGCATGCAGGGCATGGCCAGTACACAGAGATGGAGTCATGCTACTTACACTGTGTAGGATCTCTGTTGTGGCTGGGACTGCCCTTTCGCACATTGTCGATACATGCTGGGCATGTGGCTACTTTTGGGATGATACGGTCGCCGATGCGTCTCATACCCTCTCCTGGTTCAGCTTGATCAGGGAGGTCGGCAGGATAAGCATGAGCAGTTCGTGCAGGCGCGTTTCCGCGCGAATTATCGATGGCTGTCGCCAGGTAGACGGCTTCCACAAAGGCAGACTGCAGTCGTCGAGTGTATGTTTTTGCCAGTGAAAGCTCCTTGTCGCACGGCTGCGCATGCACATGCTGACCGTTGCACTTGAGTCGCGCAAAGGGTTTAAGAATTGCCTCGTCGTTGCTGGTGATAGCTGTCGGCTTCTTGATATAGTCACCAACCGTATCCTTAAGTCCCGTCGCACATTGGTCGATGCGTACGGTCGTGATGTGTGGTCGGTCGGCAAGTTCTTTCCATGGGGGAATAACATCCACACATGTTCCTGTGGGTTGTTCGCGTACAAACCACCTCCGTGCATTATCTTGTGCGCCAGCTATTTTACCACAGTAGGGCACGTGTGGCAAATCTTCTTTGAGGTGCTCTTCCCAAGTGTTATAGTTGGCTTTGTAGTTGTAGTAGGATGGTGGTCCTGTGGTGCGGCAGTTCGGCTGTAGTAAGGCTACTCGTACGTAGCATACTGCAAAGTAGTGGTCTACAGCTCGCTGCACCGAGGGATCTCCCAGGTCGACACACGTGGTCTTGTCTAGATTGCCTCCTGAGGAGAGACCTCTTGAGAAGGCAAGCTCTGAAATACCCCCCTCACCGCCGCACAGCTCCACCATATCCACGCAATTGTTGTTGCCATAGCATAGAGTAGCCACTATGCTGTATATGTCGGCGTGTGTGTCGGGCATAGATGGAGGGTAAGGAACAGGTCATCTTCCTCGTCAGAGCTCATCAGCTCGACAGGGACGTCAGTGCTCCAGGTCGCCATAAGATCCTGTCCGAGTCCTGACAGGTCGTCGCCGCAGTCGCCGTTTCCATCTTCAACGTGCGATTTAATGCGGCGAGGCTTGATGCCTGCTTCCTTTTCGGCTTTAAGCCTTTCCTTCTGTTTGATACGCGACTCCGTAGGTAAGACTTGCTCGTCTTGTTTACCGGTCTGTGTGCCCATCGTCGCTGATGAATGGGTACCTGCACCAATCGCCAGAGTCGGGAGGGGGGAAGGACAGTCATCTATGATGACGCGTCGTGGTTTCTGTGGTGATTGAGCAGGCTCGTTGCCGAGCATGACGGGTTCCTCGGGCTGCCAGTACATCCGTGTATTGATGTTGGCAACCCCTGCAGGTAAAGGTGCATGCCAATCATATCCCGTCGGTTGACCGGCTACTGCGATATCCTGAATAACCGTATTGGTATCCAGGTTAATCGTTACACGCCGGATAACGTCGGACCATTTCGGTCCCCCTTCATTGGTTGTCACATAGTGATGTATGTTGTGATCCGTACGTGTGTAGGTATTCAAGTATACCGGCACGTTTCCGTGCGTGGTGTTGCTTTTCCCCAAGATCTTATCGTTGAGGTGACGAATAAGGGTGATGCGTGTCTGAGCTCTCCATTCGGCATGACGTACCGTTGGGCCGTACCAATCCAAGACATGTTGTGGTATCGCCAGTTTGCACGTGCATGCCCATAGCTTAGAGCTAATCGGTGTTGATGTGGCTACCTGCATAGTTGTACCACTTGGTGTATTGTCTTGCATTTAAATTTGTTACCGAAATGACATAGGCGCATCCGTGCTACCGTCAACTTAAGATCTTCCAGAGTATCACGTATTGGAGACAACTTCCAAACGCATCCTGGGGGGGCAAACACTATAATTGTCATGCGGAGCTTTTTGGCCTTCGCCAGAAGGTTCTGAATGCGCGACCTGTGTGGGGCTACCCTTTTACCTGGGGTCCGCACGTACCAGTCACCCGGGGTACTGGCCCATATTAGAGCATAGTCCCCACTAATCACCGCAACCAGATACTCTGTGCCCACAGTCGTCATGAGCTCGTTGTGGGAAATGCGATCACAGGTATACTCTCGGGTGCGGAGGTCAGCGCAAGCTTCTCTCGTATCTTCGATAACGAAAGCTCTTTTCTTATGGCAGGTTGCCCCGCTGTCCTTGTTACCCCCTGGCCTCTCGGCCACCAGGCAAGGCGACGAGGGGGCAGCGTCGCCCTGCCATCTTCAAGATAAAGAAGATGCGCCTGCCAAATCTGCCAGCATCTGAGCTTCTCTCAAATGCTGGAGCTCTGCACTGCAGCGCGCGGTAGCCTCAGAGGCGGATTGCTCCGCAAACGCGGCCAGCATGGATGGATTATCCATCAGCTGCTTCAGGAGGCCCTTCGATCTTGCGTCGTTGACCGTCTGCAGCTCGTGATTCGTGTACCCCATCACTATCTCCCGGCGTGCCCTCACAGCATCCATGGGTGCAGCTCCGCCATGCTGGGCCAGTGTCCTGGCTACGAAGCAATCGAGCGTTTCCAGATCGTCGATGCTGTAACCTTTCATCGTCGCCTTGGCGAGTATCGCGAGCAGCCCTTGAGGCAGGTTTCCCTGCAGTTGTTGGCGCTCTTGCGCGGGGGGTGGCTCGCCTGTCAGCACTGAATGGAACGATGTCGTACTCGTATTTGTGGCAGGTTGCCCCGCGGCTCCGAATTGATCACGCCTGATTGACAGATGTCCTGATGGCAGCTGCGTTGTCGGCATGATCTTGGAGCTCTCGGGGAGTTCCATCTTGACCTGTCCCTTCCCAGGGAATATCAGCTTCTCCTGGCCTCGCTCGAGCACAATAATGGCGCGCTTGTCCTGCATACTGTCGAGACCCAGGATAGCAGGCAGGTCCTTGCCACAACCTGACACAATATTAGTCTTGTACGAGTCAAGCTGGGTCGAGCCCTGGCACTCGCAGGCAATGCTGAAAGTACCCGAGGTATCAGCTGGGGCCGGCCCCTCGCAAACCCCGTTGATGTTCAATCGAGAACGGGGTTCAAACGTACACGGACGATTGTGTGCCTCAGCAGCCTGGACGAATTTACGGCTCGTCTTCTCTCCCATTATATTGATATTGGTGCCCACGTCTATGAGGATCGAACTTCCACTGTCCTCCAGAAGCGTCCTACTCGGCTGCTTGATGTGCACCGTCTCTGATATGCCGGCTGCGCTGTCTGGCGGGTTTCCCTGTATCTCGGTCGTACCTCCTGGCGGGTTTCCCCGCATCGTGCTGGCACTTGGCCTTCTGCGGCCATACGTGCCAGGTCGATGTACTGGAAGTACGACACGTCCTGGGCGTAAACGCCCTGTTCCTCCCGCCAGCTAGCATACTCATCGCGTATGCTGGTATACTGTGCACGAGTGGTGCGTCGCGTCAGCGTCAGATGTGAATGAAGGGCAATGTCTTGTAATCCCTCATTTGTAAGGTGATCCCTGTACTGCAAAAACTCGCCGAACTCAGTATTCGTGGCTGAGAATCAACGGCCCTGACTGCCGTTGCCGCTGTCGCCACTGAAGAATCTGAGAGGTCAAACGACTCGCTCGCAGGATGATCGGCGTCCAACATGAACGTGGTGAGCGCATTGTCCATCTGGGTCTGGAAATGGCGAACGCGCAGCTCACGCAGCTGTTCAGGGTCCAGTGGCAGCTCGGCCCCACCCCCGCTCTGGGGTGACATCGGAGGAACCACCTGCCCGACTCCAGGCTCGTAGTGAGTTGGAAGGATCGGCACAGGTGGAGTATTGGGCAGGTTTCCCTGCTGAGGCGCTGTCATCGGGATATGCTGGTCGAAGTATCCCGTCTCCATCGGCGCCCTCACCTCCTCCGGCGGGTTTCCCCGCTGCTGGGGCAGTGCTGCCTGCCTGTCTAGCATGCTGGCCGCCATTTCCTCCACCATGCTCCTCAATTATCGCAGCTCCCTCGCTGCCTGTTCAGGAGCCTGAGCGACGGAGCCGGTCCATGGGAACGACGACGCTATGATGCCTGGCGCTCGGCAGATAGCACATATTGGTTGCTGAGGATCTCCTTCTCGCTGATTCGCAACATGGCCCGCCACATGTGAGTTCCAGCACTCCTCGTGGAACAGATGGTTGCACCTCAAGCGGTAGATACTCTCCCTCGGCATAAACTCCTCGAGACATACCGCACAGGTGTCTTCCATCCCAGTAGAGATTTCCACGTCTGCCGCCCTAGGATACACTCGCCGTTGCCGCTCCAGAACTGTCCCAAAGCCCTGGGACGCAACTGGAGGATCTCCTGCGGGTGTCTGCACCTCCGGCGCTGCGGCGGCCACTGCTGGAGTAGCTGCCGCTGTGGAGGCTGCGGGCGACACGGCTGGCGAGTTTCCTCGCATGGGTGAGCCTCTGCTCCTCGCGACTTCAAGTGCTGCTGCGCGTGCTTGGACACGTGCACTCTGCACCGCCTGTCTGCGTCTGAAACACGCCTGTTGAGTGTGGTACGTCTGCCTGATGTAATCTGGCACTCCCCTACTGCCTGATGATATCGAATGGGCAGTAGGCTGGACGGCCACCTCTGGCGTCGTCGGCACAGGCAAGAAGGCCATGTGCGGGTACATGGACTGATCGCTGCAGCGCACATTCGTGAGGCTATGAAACTGATCCGCCGTCTCGCGAACAAATCTGTTCGGGACTCTAGACCCGTCTGGGTACAGTGGCGGATCCATTGGAGCAGGTGCTGGCCTCTGGCCTTGAGCCATGCTCGGATGATCATTGAAGGCCGGGATAAAGGCTCGTTGCCGAGCAGGGCCGAGTGGATTCGGACCCTCCGGCTCCCAAGACCAGGCTGGTCTCCACCTCTGACCGCTCGGGCGGGGCAGGTTGTGACTCTGCACCTGTTGTACGGCAGCCGCCACCCGTGTGCGGTAGTCATCAGGCACTCCAGTGACGATGTTCTGGTCGGATAGAGGTCGGTGGTGAACTGGAGTGCCAGGCGGGCTCCCCCGCAAACTCGATGGCGTGCCCGGTGGCATCATGCCCAAAAGAGCTGTACCATGCTCAGCTCTGGCCGCAGCCATTCGCTCCATGAGAGTGCCATTCGTGGCAGGCCGACCAGGGAGTCCCGAATGGAGACTGCACTGGCGTTGTCGCCACTGGGGTCATGCCCCTCGGTGTGTGCATGCTGTGCGAGGGGCTCCCTGGCATCTGCTCGAATCGAGCGGGCCCTCCAAAGATGCGGCCGAACGTTTGCGGGTCTCCCTGCGGCTCGGGCATGTCGCTCCTGAGTCCATTAACGGGCAGGTTTCCCTGCGCGCCCTGGCGGTTGCGCGTCACCATGGCGGACATAGCTCCCTGGCCTGCGGCCCAGGGATCTTGTTGGCACAGTCTGTCCGCTAGCTGTTCCACCTGCTCAGGGTTTAGAGCAGCCACAATCTGATCCAGATCTGAGGTGCTGAGGACCTGCCAAGATATGGCACTAGGCCCTTGGCTTGGAGCACGGCTTGGAGCCGCACTCCCCGCCTCATTCGTTAACATGAGGATCTGGTGGGTCTCGGGCTGGTTTCCCAGCACTGTTGGGTTGTAGTGGTCCCCCAACTCTCTCTGACAACAAGCCGTAGGAGGCTCATCATCACGCCAGAGAGACATTCTGTACCCAATACTCGCATTGCCCACCGTTTTCCATCTGCTTGGTGCCGTCATCGCGGCAGTGGAACAGCGTGCACGGCGACTACCCAAGTAGTGTGGGTTTTGTCACTGTTTACCTGTGGAGATCTCCTCCACGTAGTTGATATAATACGGCTCAATAATGCCGTCGACCCCTCCCGATAACAGCACCCCGTTGTCGGACCAGCTGAACTCGATTCCGTCCTTCGAAGCCTGGTGCCAGTCCACCGAGATGATGATCTCGGAATCAGGGTCCCATCCACTCTGCACGTCACGACGCTGAAGCGTTGGAACAAGGTGGATGCGTGAACGGCCAGTCCCTTTCTTCTTGGTGTTGTGCTCTCTGCGGCAGGAAAAGCCTATCCACATGATGCCCTCAAAGGCTGCCCACCGTGTGCCGTGAATGGCAACGTCGGGGTACGGGGCCGGTCTCCCGGCAGGATTGTCGTGCAGTACAATGTACTTGTACAGCGACCAAGGGGCCTTGAGCGTCCACGAGTGCCCCTGCGAAGCACGGATGAACAAATCGGCCGTGCCAGAATCTCGCATCAGGACCTTGAACTGCAGACGCTGCTTCTCCTCACCGTCCGCCTCGCGGACGTGGACGATCGCCATCATGATGGCAGCCATCTGGTCGACCGTTCTGTCGTAAAAGGTCCCGGCGATGATCTTGGCATCGTCGTACTTCGGGTTGTGCCCGTCATGCCGCGTACCGTCGTTCCAGGGGAACTCGTTTACGAGCTCGTGGAGGTTGATCCATCCATCGTGGTCGTCGAACGTCCTCAGCCTCCACACTGGATTGTTCGGTCTGTCAGCGCGTGCCTACAGATCTTGCTAAGGCACTTTCTGAGCTGCTTCAGCTTGTAGTTCGTGCTAGGAATGATGTTCTTCTGCCTGCAGCTCTCCATAAGCGCCTCGGCAACCGAACGCATCGGTGGAAGCTTCCGTAGAGCACGACGATCGTTGATCAACGCCTGGCTCCCGCTCGTGAAGGAGGTATCGCCTGGGTGGCGCAGCTTGTCCTCTGGTGGGTTTCCCCGCAATGGAGCCTCTGCCGCTGGCGAGGCTGCAGCTCCTGATGATGAGGATGCTGCGGCTGCAGCGCCTGGCGGGTTTCCCCGCGGTGTCTCTCGGCTGGCGCTGCTCCTAATCTTAAGCACCCAAGTACCCCGAGGCAAAGCACCCTCCTCGGGCGCCTTGGAGCGCGTCGCCACTGGCGAGGCCGGCGTAGGGGTATACCCTGTACGCTCGAAAGCCTTGGCCTTGCTGGTGATGGAGCCACTCCGGCTAGGCTGTCGCCTGCGGATCTCCAGGGTGTCCTGAGGCTGTTGCCTGGGGTCAGGTCTCTGCGCAGGCATTGCTCGAGTCGGTGACTGCGGCACTTCGGAGAGGGGCCTCCCAATCTGCACATCGAACCCGAGCTCCTCTGAGCGGGTAGAAACTTTCTGTCTTTCACCCGAAGGCGTCCTAGGTTCACGAGTCTCGCTTTTGGCCTTTGGGATCGTTGGGGGATTCTTTGCTTCAGCTTGTGACTCCAGCAGCATTCGGCGAGTTGCCTCGCGGGCGCGCTCTTCTGCCACTCGCTTGCGCTCTGTCTCTGCTGCGGCTCGTTGAACCTCATGCTCGTCGTCACTCGTCATCTCGAACGTTTGTGCCTGACTGGAGACACCAGGCGGGTTCCCCCGCGGAGATCGAGTCTCCTGAGCAGCAAGACTGCTGTGGCCCGCGGTTCCGAGACGGCGATTGATCGCATCGATCTCTTCTTGGGTCATAGGCACAAGAGGTGGATGACCCTCCTTTGCAGGAGTGCGGCCCCTGTTCGGGCTTAAGACGTCATTGAGGCCTACAGGGCAACCAGGTCTGTGTTCCTGGAATGCCTGTGAGCACGGACCGCAGACAGCATTGGCCCTGTAGCGGCGGCGCTATTCGATGATGGCTCTCAGCTGTTTCCGCACTGCCTCTATCTCAGGACGTCGAATGTTCGTCGCGAGCTGATAGCCACCCCGCATGGACCTGCCCTGGGCGCCCCTGTTGATCGGGTTGCCCTGTCCAAAAGCAGAGTGCTCACCCGTTTGGCGCCAAGAGTCGTTGTAGGCGAGCAGCTCCCCCCCCCGTCGAGCGGCATGCTCTGATGGGGCTGCTTGCCTCCATTCACGCGGGGGCCGTCCCTGGGAGTGCGGATCGCCCCTAAGACGCGGATGTGAGCGAGACCTCCTGGCCTGTTCATCGGATGATGCTGCTGACATATCCTGAGCAGGAGCTGACGGGGTTTCCTGGGTAGGCGTAGGCAGCGCATCCTGGGCAGGCAGGTCTATCTGCTGACTGGAGTCTGGCATGATTGGCTCTTGTGCGGATGGTTGTGCGCCAGGACTGTCTGGGTCGAAGTCCACCTCCTCGTCTTCGCCATTGACGTCCATCATGAGGATGGTGGCCTCGTCCTCGCACAATCCACATCCGTCATCATCTTCAACTTCTAAAGTAGGATTGTCAATGACAATGGTCATTGGCCCAGCCGGGACGGGCAGGTTCCCCTGCTGTAGAGGCGTCTGAGCACCGCTAAGCTGGCCCGGCGCCGGCGGCGCGGAGGTCGGCCCAGGCTCGTTGCCGAGCACGGCGTGCGCTTCAAGCTGATCATCGTCATAGGAGGGCTGCCCGATGACGTTTCGCATGGCCGCATGGTTGGGCCGTAGCCCCACCGCCTGGAGACCCCATCCCGGCGGAGGAAGCGCCTGTCCACGCATTGTGATAGCCCTCTCAAGGGCTTGGCGCCAACGCCCCTTTGCATACCATGTGTCGCTGCACGTCGTCAAGGAGCACGCTGTCGATGAGAGCGAGGGCCGCCAGGAGCAATTCCGAGTCGTCACAGACATCGGAGTCTTGCAGCATCATGTGGCCGCTCTCGACGCTCTGTTGACTATCAGGATACTCTTCGGCTTGAGCGGCGTGCATCTGCATGGGGGCCTGCAAAACCGTGCATGGTCCGTACCCACCCAGCGCGAGCATACCAGGTGGCTCGCGAGGATTGCCCGGCACGCCCACGGTGAAGGCTTGAGCCTCCAATTCCATCAATTCGCAATAGTTCGGCGGATACACTGGAGTAGGCCTGTTTCCAGGCACGAGGTCAGATTGCCGTCGAAGATTGTGCTCGACCTCCGAAGGTGAGGCCTCAACAGTGACGTCCTCGTCGCTGCTCTCGTAGGCCATGATGTTACCTGGATTGCCGAACATCCAGTCGAAGAAAGAAAAAGGGGCTGGTTTCCCAGCGTTCCGTTTTCCACAGGCGTGAGCTCGATGGGTCCGAAGATGAACCTGCGGAGGTACTCGAGGTAGTACACGTAGAGCCCGTGGCCGTGCGCCTCGATCTCGTCCAGAGTGTCCATGTTACTGACCCAAGTGTAAAACATCTGATCCACAGCCTCGAAGTCTTGGAGGCTCAGATACTCAATAGCAGGTTCACTTGAGTCTAGATGG
The DNA here is from genome assembly GCA_963575745.1 of Prorocentrum cordatum. NCBI lineage: Eukaryota > Dinophyceae > Prorocentrales > Prorocentraceae > Prorocentrum > Prorocentrum cordatum. Next base: position 72,009 of record CAUYUJ010022382.1, read on the forward strand.
ACTTCGGACGATCTACCCTTTCCATTCCCCTTCACTGGACAATCCTGTACAAGGTGATCGGCACTTTCACATTCATGGCACTTCAAGATCTGGCCGTCTCTACCTCGCGGGTTCCCCCGCCGACCATTGCCTTTGCCTGAGGTTTCCCTACGGCCTTTTCCACGGCCTTTTTCCCCGAAGAATATCTCATCATACTGATCATCCGAAAACCTCTGGAGGAAAGCCGTAATGCCTCGTCCGTTCAACCTTCGACGACCCCGTTTGCCTTTGCCTTTTCCTTTGAAGCTCCTCCGTATCCTCCTAACACGACGCACTGGTTTTCGTGTAAACCTCCTCCACCTACGCTTCGCTTGTTGTGACAACCAAAACAGATGCTCAGCGCGCTGATTAGCACCTTCCATTTGCATAATATCTGACCAGTCTAGCGGTTCGATGCCATCTGGTGATATCGTGTCGGCGTCGGTGCCTGAGTCGAAACCGTCGTTACCTAGGTAGGTGGCTACGCCGTCGTTTAGGGGGTTCGCTTCTCCCCATAGAGAGCGGGGAGGCTGAGGTTCTCTAGGAGGAGGGCTGGTTGCCCAGCTTGGTTGCGATCGATCCCCAACTAGTAGGGCAGTAGATTCGCCAGGATCGTCGGCCCATATGTTTGCGGGCCCGTTGCCAGGCTGAGCTTCAGAGGTTAAGGCAGTATAACAATTTCCATTGCCAGTTCCCCTTCCCCTTCCAAACACTGATCCTATGTTACCAGGAGACCGTTCTGACAAATGGCCGATCGAGCGCATCCTCTCACACAGTTCTTCATACTGTTGTTGTGTTCGGGGCATTTGGTGGTTGAGTGGTTGTAAGAGTTGCATGGCTCGCTGGTTGCCAACGCCTAGGGCGCGGAATATGATGGTCGTAAGCAATTGGAAGTTGGGAAGGTCAAAGCCCACCGATTGTGCCTCGAGACGGGCCATTTCGAACCGAGTGAGGGTTACGTCGATTCGTTCTCCGTGAGGCACATGAAAGTCGATGAGCTGAGCGCCTGAGGTGAGCTGACGCTGATCTTCCAGGCGTTCGAACTTCATGTTCAGGAGGAGCATAATATATGTTACTGGGTCGGTGTGGACACCGTCGATGTCCGCACCATAGTTTATGATGTCAGGTGGTACCCTCATGGCGAGTGTCCTCGCGAGGCCGCCCTGGCCGCGTTGTATGGCGGCTGCTAGGGCTTGTGGCGTCATGCGTCCACTCGCGACGTTAAGCCACGCGTTGACCTCGTAGACGTACTCGCGAAAGAGTACGTTGCCTTGGGGGCCCCAGTATGGGCCATGTGTTTGCCCATCGGTGCTATTATCTCCTCGGCGCATGTGTCCGATTGCCGCCCCCAGCGCAAACCATATAATGGCGAAGATAACCAACCCTAGGCTGTGGAGGTATGGGTGGTTATCGGGCGCGTTGCCGCGCTGGGGTAGGGCTTGTAGCGCCTTGTCAAGCCTACGAGGCGCTTTATCTTGCGGGTCTCCCCGCCTACGCTTCAAGTACTTCGGTTTTGGCTCGTTGCCGAGCGGTTGGTGGTAGCGTAGTGATGAAGCGTATATGGTACCAACGTTGTTGTCTAGACGTCGTACCTCTCGTGTTGCTTCTTGCTCTTGAATTGATCCTCGTAAATGTCGGTGGAGTGGTGGCGCAGGGTAGAGATTGGTCACGAGGATCGTGCCGTGTAGCGCGAGGATAAGAAGAGCAAGAGCTGACCACACGAGAGTGCGGCCAGCTCCGCTACCAAGTCTGAAATGACTCTGGTAGGTCATATTGCATCCAATTCCATGTCGAAGGAATACGATATGGGGTGTGGATGAGTAAGATAGAATAAGATCGATGTAATGATCTTTCCAACACATAGCGAATACCAAGTCAGGTATCCGGGCAAATTGGGCGCGCGTGCCTTGAGCCAAAAGGCAGCGACGCGCAGGCTATACTCCCGATTATCTATAACATCTCCCAAAGAACTACCCTTAAAGTCGAAACACATGCGCAGCAACGATCATAAAACAAAACCCATCAGGCAACAGGGCAAGAACAGGAAATTACGAAACACAAGCATCACATGGCACCAACAGTGGAGCACAACCCATCGATCACCAAATCAAGAACCATACACCCGCAGTCACGAAAGCAGCATCGGGCACCTGTCATAGCGCACAACACATCAGGACAACAACGAAACACACGCAGCAACCACTACCGGTCATATGGCACCAGCCAGGCAAGACCATGAATTAGAGTCCCCATGGAAACGACGAGAAATATGCATGAACTAATTCATCATGGGGCACCAGCTACAGAACACCACCCACAAAATAGCGAGGCAAGACCAAGAAAGCATCGCAAGGATTAACGCAACCTAGGCCACTAGCCACACAGCACCATACACTACAGCGCATGGACCAGCAGGGCGAGCCAAACAGCACCGCCCATAGCACAACAGCGCATGACCGCACACGTGCAACCACCAACACATCATAGAGCGCTGGACATAACGCACCATTAGAGCACGAACAAATGATTAGTCTGGCGAAGGGCCCAACCATACGCAATTGTGACTACCGTCGTTGTCGGTATCGCCTTCGGTGGATCTCCTTATGGGGCACGAAACGTGTGACTGGGTAGTCGAAGCCAATCTGGCGCCAATCTGGCAGGCCCAATCTGGCAAACGGGGGCAATCTGGCGAGGGAGCCAAGGCGAATCCAGTCTGGCGAATAACCCAAATCATCCAGTTTGGCCGGGCCAGATTGGCCCTTGGGGTCCAATCCAATCTGACAGTCTGGCCTTCGACTACCCAGTGTGAAGAGTGTGCCGCTTACGGCGGGGTCGCCATGCGGGCGCTGCTACTGGGGCTTGATGTGGAGCTCCATTTATGGGGCCACAGCACGTGTGAGGGTGTGCCGAAATGGGGCGGGGACGCCATGCGGACGCTGCCACTGGGGCCTTCGGTGAAGCCCCCTAAGGGGCCACGAAACGTGTGAGGGAAGAGCGGCGATGATGGCGATGAAGAACGATGCGCAGGACCTTAGATGGAGCTCCCTACATGGGGCCACGAAACGTTCGAGGGCTGTGCCAAAATGGGGCGACGCCGCCACGCGAACTGCGCCACTGGGACCTTAGGTGAAGCTCCATATGGGGCCACGAAGCGCGTGAAGGGTGTGCCAAAACGGGGCGGCGCCGCCATGCGGACTGCGCCAGTGGGACCTGCGGTGGAGCTCCCTATGGTGCCACGAAGCGTGTGAGAGGTGTACCAACACGGGGCGGCGCCGCCATGCGGACTGCGCCACTGGGACCTCAAGTTTAGCTTCATATGGGGCCGCGACGCGTGTAAGGGGTGTGCCAAAATGAGGCGGCGCCGCCATGCGAACTGCGCCACTCGAATCGTAGGTGGTGCCCCCTGTAGGGCCACGAAACGTGTGACGGGTTTTTGCCAAACTGGGGCGGCGTCGCCATGCAAACTGCGCCACTGGGACCTCAGGTGGAGCTCCCTATAGGGGGGCACGAAACGTGCGATGGGTATACCGAAATGCGTCGGCGCCGCCATTCGGGCTGCGCCACTGGGACCTGAGGTGGAGCTCCCTGTGGGCCGCGAAGCGCGTGAGGGGTGTGCCGAAATGGGGCGGCACCGCCATGCGAACTGCGCCACTGGGACCTTAGGTGGAGCGCCCTGAGGCCAGGTATCGTGTGAGGAGTGTGCCAAAACGAGGCGGCGCCGCCATGCGAACTGCGCCACTAGGACCTTAGGTGGAGCCCCGTATGGAGCCACGAAACGTGCGAGGGGTATACCGAAATGGACGGCGCCGGCATGCGGCCTGCGCCAGTGGTGCTTTAGGCGGAACTCCCTGTGGGACCACGAAACGTGTGAGGGGTGTACCGAAATGGGGCGGCGCCGTCACGCGAACTGCGCCACTGGGGCCTGCGGCGGAGCTCCCTATGGGGCCACGACACGTGTGAGGGGTGTGCCAAAATGGGGCGGCGCCGCCATGCGGGCTGCGCCACTGAGCATGGGGCGGTGCCGCCATGCGGGCTGCGCCACTGAGACCTTAGGTTGAGCTCCCTATGGGGCCACGAAACGTTTGACGTGTGTGTGTGTGCCAGAATGAAGCGGCGCCGCTGTGCCACTGGATCCTCAGACATGATTCCCTATGGGGCCACGAAGCGTGTGAGGGGTGTGCCAACATGGGGCGGCGCCGCCATGCGAAATGCGCCACTGGGACTTTAGGTGGAGCTCCTTATGGGGCCACGAAACGTGTGAGGTGTGTGCCGAAGCTGATGGCGATGGTGAGGACGATGATGAGGATGATAGCATGATGATGATGACGACGATGCTGATGATGAGAATGACCACGCGAGGAGGGAGGAAAGGGGAGAAAAGAGGAGGAAGGAGGGACGCGGGGACCGTCTCTTCAAAACGAAAACCCAACACCACAAGATGGCTGGGGAAAAAACGCATACAGCACCAAGCACACTGCACCGCTCAGAAACACCATGACAAGAACGGGAACACCGCAACCAGAAAGGCATCATGTATATAGGACATCACCCACAGAGACAAAGACAAACGGACAAACTCGCACACGTGAGAACATCATAGCGCACCGACAATCTAGCACCAGCGATACTGCACCGAGGCGAAAACGATGTCATCGCAAAGCTGAAATACCCACATGACACGATATGCACAACCTGACAATTCAGTCAGCATGGCAAGAACGGCAAGTTCACAAACGCAGACAAAGGCATCATGGGAACACGCCATCGCGCATCACCCATGTCGTAATGCACCAAGGCAAAGACGAGACGCCTCAACAAACACGGCATCAGATGGGCACAAACAGTAGAGCACCACCCGAAGGGCACCAATGCGACAACGCAAACATTTCAACAGTTCATGACTCATGGGGAGCCAGCCATGCCGCACCGCCCAAAGAAGAGCAAAGCAGCAAGGATAACATTGCATCCAAGAAATCGTCAGAGGGCATCAATTTAGACCATCGCCCATGGGGCATTACGGCAATAACGAGAACATCGGCACCACTACGGCACCATATGGCATCAGCCATGGGTCACCACGGCATCACCGATAAGGTACTAAGTCACGAACGAGAAGCCCACAACAATTCTGCATCAACGCATAGTCGATCACAATAGAAGCAACAAGACATCATACAGCCTTAGCCGGCGAACTTTATAGCAATGAGGATAAATTTGCAACCCTTAAGATAAAGTGCACCACCAGCCACAGCATTATAAAACCAGGACCCGTCAGTGTAGGCATCTGTTTGGGGCGCAACGCAGTTCTGGTCGGGTACCCCTTGACTGTACGCTGCACGCGTGCTTCTTTCTGGATAGGTCTTCTTGTCTTCGCTGTGGCAGTTGTATCAACAGTGGGGGGCCCAAAAATATACATCACCACCACCTCCCTCACCCCCTCCCTCTCCCAGGAAAGAGGAGAGGAAGAGGAGGGTAGGGGAGAGAGGACGAATCGACGTGGTGCTGGTGTATATTCTTTGGCTCCCAAACAGCACATCCGCTCTCCGAGCACCGCCCATCTCGAACCCTAGCGAAACCCGACCCATCTCGAACCCTAGCGAAAGCCCGCCGGCTCGGCCGGAGCGCGAGCACCCTCTGACTCTGGCCCGGCCCGGCGCTGCTCCCGACTCCCCCCCCGCACGTTTCGTCTGCTGGAGCTGGGGGGCATATGGGGGATGCACCGACCTAGAGTCGGCGATACATCGCCGATAGACCGGCGGGAGTCCTCCGATAGTGAATCCGCAACTTCCTGGACAGGTTGGGGCCATCGGACCCCTATCGGCGATCAATGGGCGATTGGGGGGTCGATGCATCCCCCCTATGCCTATCCCCCTCTATCGTTCAGAGAGACATGCCGATTGCTTCAATCCCCCCTCCCTGACAGCAGAAGCATACGACAAGCCAAAATTGGCTCAATAAGTCTAAGCCTCCGGGCACATGTGCCGTCGATCTTTGCGCATCCCGGGGGGACAACGGGTCCCCAAGGCCATCGGGAGACGAGAATCCGCCGACCCCTTGGGGTTCATCGGCGTGTGAGATGTTCCACCTCCCCAAACCCCTCCCCCGGGAGCCCGGTGCGGTCGATTTGGAGGGGGGGTGGGTCTCCCGGAAAGTCCTGGAACGGAACGGAGGTCTCACCCGGCCCGAAAATCGTGCAAAACCTAATACAAATCGTGTAGGGACTCCTCTGGTGGCCTCGAAATGGGTTTGGGACGCCCAACGAGCGCTCCAAGACGCCCAAGGTGGCCCAAAGACGGGCCACGACGCGTCCTCGACGGCAGAAGAGGTCCCCACGACCCCCCCCGAGGGCCTCCGAGATGCGTTCCACGAGGGTCCCTAGACGAGAAAATTGGCCCATTCCCGTCGTGAAACGTACATGTTTCACAAATTCGGCTTTGGCCCTTTCCGATGCTCCCCGACGGCCCAAGAGGTCCCCAAACCCGCTCCCCGACGGCCCAAGAAGTTTCGCAGAGGGTCCCCGATATACCCCACGAGGGCCCCCAGACGGGCCAACAGGAGTCCAAAACGGCCCAAGAGGGCTCCGAAAACGGCCCCAAGAGCGCTCCAGGAGCGCCCCGAGTGGCCTGCACAAAGCTCCACATGGTCCTGGACGGTCCACGAGCGATCACAAACAGCGACGACGGCCCCCCGACGGCTCAGGAGGTCCCCCGAGACGTTCCAAGAGGCACCCAAGGATCGGCCCAAGAGGCCCTTTCGACGCACAAAATCGCACGTCTCCTGTGTAAAACGTATATTTTTTCACACGCGCGCCTTTGCTCCCCGACGGCCCAAGAGGTCCCCAAACCCGCTCCCCGACGGCCCCAGAAGCCTCGCAGAGGGTCCCCGATATACCCCACGAGGGCCCCCAAACGGGCCAACAGGAGTCCAAAACGGCCCAAGAGGGCTCCGAAAACGGCCCCAAGAGCGCTCCAGGAGCGCCCCGAGTGGCCTGCACAAAGCTCCACATGGTCCTGGACGGTCCACGAGCGATCACAAACAGCGACGACGGCCCCCCGACGGCTCAGGAGGTCCCCCGAGACGTTCCAAGAGGCACCCAAGGATCGGCCCAAGAGGCCCTGTCGACGCACAAAATCGCACGTCTCCTGTGTAAAACGTATATTTTTTCACACGCGCGCCTTTGCTCCCCGACGGCCCAAGAGGTCCCCAAACCCGCTCCCCGACGGCCCCAGAAGCCTCGCAGAGGGTCCCCGATATACCCCACGAGGGCCCCCAAACGGGCCAACAGGAGTCCAAAACGGCCCAAGAGGGCTCCGAAAACGGCCCCAAGAGCGCTCCAGGAGCGCCCCGAGTGGCCTGCACAAAGCTCCACATGGTCCTGGACGGTCCACGAGCGATCACAAACAGCGACGACGGCCCCCCGACGGCTCAGGAGGTCCCCCGAGACGTTCCAAGAGGCACCCAAGGATCGGCCCAAGAGGCCCAGTCGACGCACAAAATCGCACGTCTCCTGTGTAAAACGTATATTTTTTCACACGCGCGCCTTTGCTCCCCGACGGACCAAGAGGTCCCCCGCTCCCCGACGGCCCAAGAAGTTTCGCAGAGGGTCCCCGATATACCCCAGGAGGGCCCCCAGACGGGCCAACAGGAGTCCAAAACGGCCCAAGAGGGCTCCGAAAACGGCCCCAAGAGCGCTCCAGGAGCGCCCCGAGTGGCCTGCACAAAGCTCCACATGGTCCTGGACGGTCCACGAGCGATCACAAACAGCGACGACGGCCCCCCGACGGCTCAGGAGGTCCCCCGAGACGTTCCAAGAGGCACCCAAGGATCGGCCCAAGAGGCCCTGTCGACGCACAAAATCGCACGTCTCCTGTGTAAAACGTATATTTTTTCACACGCGCGCCTTTGCTCCCCGACGGCCCAAGAGGTCCCCAAACCCGCTCCCCGACGGCCCAAGAAGTTTCGCAGAGGGTCCCCGATATACCCCAGGAGGGCCCCCAGACGGGCCAACAGGAGTCCAAAACGGCCCAAGAGGGCTCCGAAAACGGCCCCAAGAGCGCTCCAGGAGCGCCCCGAGTGGCCTGCACAAAGCTCCACATGGTCCTGGACGGTCCACGAGCGATCACAAACAGCGACGACGGCCTCCCGACGGCTCAGGAGGTCCCCCGAGACGTTCCAAGAGGCACCCAAGAATCTGCGAAATAGCCCCTCTAGACGCACAAAATCGCTCGTTTCCTGCGTAAACCGTAGATTTTTGCACACGCGCGCCTTCTGGGGTGCCCCCCGCTCCTGGACGGCCCCAGAGCCCCCCAAACCCGCTCCCAGACGGCCCAAGACGCCTCAGAGAGGGATCCCCCCAGAGCTCTCGAGGGCCCCAAAACAGCCAACAGACGTCCCAAACGGCCCAAACGGGCTCCGACACCGGCCCCGAGAGCGCTCCAGGAGCGCTCCGAGTGGCTTCGAAAAGAGCTGCACATGGTCCCCGACGGTCCAAGAGCGATCCAAAACGCTGACGACGGCCTCCAGACGGCGAAAGAAGCCCCCAGGACGCCCCAAGAGGCATCCACGATGGTCCACAAGAGGGCCTCTAGCCGCACAAAATCGCCCGTTCCTTTGGTAAAACATGTGATTTTTCGCACCTGCGCCTTTTGGGGCGCCCCCCGCTCCTGGGCGGCCCCAGAGCCCCCCAAGACCGCACCAAGACGGTCCAAGAAGCTTCCACGAGGGCCCCGCGACTGCCCAAGAGGGGGCCAAGACGGGTCGAGAGGGGCCAAGGACGGCCCAAGAGAGCCCCGAAGACGGCGCGCGCGCGACTCGAGATCCGATTCCTCGCAACTTGCGCTGCTTCCCGCCGTGCTCGTCACTTGCCTCCGCAAGGCGTTTCGGCGGGTCTTGCCGAGGCGGCCGTCCCGCCTTATAGCACTGGGCGCAAACCACCAGAGCGCCTCGGTGGAAATAATTCTTCGTCTGGGCTGTCGACAGATGGCCGCCGTCAGTGAACGTTGGCTTTGATCCGTCCGTCTTCAGGGGACATGCGGAACATTCCAGCTTCTTCGCCACCTGCCTTTGCTCGTGGCACGCTCGGCACGCCACCGAGCGATGGGCCGAACCCTTCTTGAAGAAGGCCTGCACTTGCGTATATGTCAGATGCGTCCTGCCCGTGAATTCTCGCCCCTCCCCATCTGCTTCTTTCGGCCACGCGGAGCGCGCGAGCACTCGCGGCTGATTGCGGTCTTCCTGGCACGCGCGGCACATGACTGGACGATGCCTCGAAGCCGTCGCGAAGAAGTGCTTCACTTGATTATCAGTCAGATGCGTCCTGTCCGTGAACTCTCGGCCTTCCCCATCTGCTTCTCTCGGGCACGCGGAGCACCTAAACGCCCGCGATCGCTTGTGACGCGCGTCGCAGTCGCGGCATTTCACTGGCGCATGGCCTGCGCCCGTCTCAGAATACTGCTTGATTTGGTGTGCTGTCAGATGCCCGACGTCCGCGAATTCCCGCCCTCTTCCGTCCGCTTCCTCGGGGCACGCCGAACACCTCAGCGGCTGTTGCTGGCGTGCGCTTCGTCGAGCAGTGTTCGATTTATTCATGTACTTCGTTGCCTTCTGCGCTTGGCTCCACGCGTTCCATCCGCCGCTCCTGTTCCCCGCGCACTTCTTGCAGAGCTTCTCCCCTACGCCCTTCGTCGCGTACTGGTTCGCCGTAATTTCTGCCTCCGTCTTCAGGAATTCACAGCATTCAGCGCAGCGGATCTTAAATTTGCCTCGTACATTCTCCTGCCACTTCTGAGACTCTTTCCGCGACTGCCTCCGGGCTACTGGCCCTGCGCACCTGTCGCATTTGCTTGTCCGCACGAACACTCTGCTCCTGTCGGACTCGGCCCCCGCCACTCTGGAGGCCATCTCGGCCCATTGGTCACAAGTCGTGCACGACTTTTCCCCTGCCCCCTTCAACATCTCCGCGCACTCGCAGCAGAAGCTCGGGCCCGACTTCGCGCCGAACCCATTCGTGCTGAATCCAGCCTTTTCCTTCACCTCCCGACATTTCCCGCATGTTTTCCGCGGCATCAACCCCTCCTCGATGTCGGGCCACGGCAACGCTTCTCCCCGCAGCTTCTCTGTAACAACAACCTCGTGCCCTCCAGTTCTCCCTGCGTGCGCGGCTGTCTCGAAAATGGCCGATATATGAGCAGACCCTGTCGAGTCTTCACGCGCGTTATGGCCACGTAGCTCGACATCCAGCTCACGTTTCTGCCTTCCTCCAAGTCCGTTATTACCGCGTCGAGTGTTCGCCCTTGCGCTGCGTGCGCCGTGCACGCCAGCCCAGGCGAAATTATAAACTGTATCCGTCGCACTCCAAGCACGGGCTTCTTTCGATACGAGTCCAGATGCCACGTCCGAGCACGAGGGACTAGGGGATACAGTCCGGGTCCCGGCATCCCTTTCAACGTCCACTTCTCGGTGTGAAAGTCCAACACGATTTGCCTCGGCATCTTACGCAGGACTCTCGACGACACGTCCTGCACGTCTTCTTCTTCATCTACCACCCATGAATGTATCGTCGCGCCACACCCTCGTAGCAATTGCTTCTCTGCTCTGTCCAAATGGTCCGTCAGTACAACTGGCATGCCCACGGCAAGCGGCAACCATCCTGGCATGTCTGCACAGGCCTTGTCGTGGTATCCGAGCCACCGCACTTTGTCTGCTGAGGTGTACGGCCTTTCCTGATACGTAGCGTGCGTGGCCTTATGCCGCGCATAAGCCCACGAAATCTGTTTCTTCTGGCACGCGGCCCAGTCGACGGCCCGCTGCCGCGCTACCTTGCACTTCACATCCTGATTCGGATATATGGCAGTGGCTTCGACGAGTTGTGGAAGTGCGAACCGTTCGTCTGCGGCACTGGTGACTACGAGACATCGACGCTTTCTTTCCTCTGCACACCGTCCACACTCCAGCTCGTTGTCCTTCGCGATAGACGCCACGTTCTGCATGCAGGATAGCGAACCACACATTGGCTGGTCATGCAACCAAGACCCTGGAACATCTGTAGGTTTCCCGTGCAGAAACTGGTGCGTCCTTTCGGTCAGGGCTCCCCGTCGGAACTCATATTGTACTGCCAGAAGCCACTCGTCCTTCTCTTCCAAACACTTGCACTCTACCAGTTCCGTCATCCCCGCCACGGACCCCGGACCCTCGCCCCAGAAGATGTAATGACCATGATCTTCTTCGGCGCCTGGCGCATACTGCCTCGCCTTCCGTACCCATGACGTCGGAATCGCATTCAATGGAGTTCCGCCAGGAGGTTCCAACTGGTAGAAATCTCAGCAGAATAACACATTGACACCTCCAAACGGACGGTCTACCTTGTCGGCACCCCCCTTTCCTGGCCTCGCTGCTGACATCACAGACCGCAAGTGCGCATCCAGCTCTGCAAAAACATTTGCACTGACCAAACTGATTTCGTCGATGATGAGCGAACGCCACTGCTGAATTCGCTTCGCTGCCTCTACTTTCTTTGCGCCTGGCTCTCCGCGCTTCTTACCAGATTCCGCACTGGCGCCGTGCGGAGTCATCCCAAACACGGCGTGCAACGTGTGCCCATCCAGACTGGACGCGCTCGTGGCTTGTAACGCAGCAACTTGGAAGTCCAGCCCGTGCTCCCAGCCCATGACTCCTTCGAACACGTGTTTTCGTAAGGTCTCTACCACGAAGCTCTTCCCTGTGCCTGGGCCTCCGCGCAGCGTCCACAGCAACGGCTCCGGACTGCCCATTGTACGCTCGTCTTCCTGACACTCAGCGATCATCCTGTCTATGACCTTCTCTGCGACTTCTCTTTGTTTCTCATTCATGTCTACGACGCGTCCGCCGCTAGGTCCGCGCAGTCCTGCTTTCCACCGCCGCAACTCCTCGGCGCCGCCTGCAGGAACCTGTCTCACTCTCCCCTCCTCAATTTCGCAACCCTCCAACGCGTCACCTCTCGTCTTTGTCTGAGAGGCCGAGCTTCCGCTTCCCGTCGCTTCAACTCTTCCTCTGGCACCTCTACGCGCCCGTCTCTTCTCGCCCACGCCCCTCGGTGGTTCCTTCCATCTCCGCCCGCCTCTCGGCCCCGCACACGCGTCGATAATACCATGGCTTCAGCACTCAAACGCCGCGCCTCTGCAACAGCGCCGGTCGTTTCCCTTTTATCGTCCTCTAAGCGCGTGCCCCCAACGTGCACGCGCCGCCGGACACTTTCGTCGAGGTCGTCGACGTCCACATCTTCGTCGCTGAACAAGACATCGTCGTGCTTCCTCCCAGCGTCATCCCCCTCGGGGCGCATGTCGACGACGCTCATGAAATTCTGCACATGCCTCTTCGATTCCTCAAGGAAGGCCGCCATCCAACCACTCACGTGCGGCTTGTGCCCGCGTCTTCTCACCAGTGCACCACTCGGGCACTCTCGACACCCCGTCCAAATCTGTGTCTTGCAGAGTGAACGATCGAAAATACGCCATCAAGATGAGCGCGTTCCTATCTGCTTCCCCTTGCCGATGCTTCGGCTGTGGTGCACCGTGAAAGCTCGGATTCCGCGGACTCTCGTTCCGAACTAACACCCACTTGTGCCGTGTCGTTTCCATGCCTTCAACGTCAGGGAACGCTACCCACGCGTCGCAACCGTCGCCGCGAATGACATAATTGATCCCTGCTAAAAGCGGTGCTTCTTCCACTCCCCTCTGGCGTGCCTCCCGGACCTTTGTCTTGCCGCTCGCCGTCATTATCGCGTGATATTGACATTCATCCTCCTCGTCCTCCGTGTCTTCCTCGCCCTCCTCTGTAACCGCTTTTCCTTTCTTCATCTTCGTGGACCACTTCGTCATTTCGATACGCCAATATCGGAAGAACTCATACACAGATAGGTACCGTAGGTCTGGGGCCCATTTGGCACCCAACGGTCTCATGCCGTACAAGAACGCTGGATTGTTTGATACTACGCGCGGCCTCTTTGCGCGCCTACCATCGCGCTCCACATGAACTCTGCTGGGGTCCGATCGCTCCGACGGCACCCCGCACTCTTTTTCTACCATCCTCACCACGTCAAACGCAAGGACCATTGCTGTTCTCGACGTCTTAATACTCTCCGCAGCTGTCACGTCTCGCACATCCGAGTACGCGCGCAGGTTCACACTCTCTTGCGCGGACCGCACGATCCCTTTCCCGTACATATCCGAGAGTAGCCGCGCGATGTGGCGGTGCGCCACGTAGGAGGCGCTACGTCCTTTCACTTTGTCAGCCAACGCATGGTGTCCTTTCTTACACTCTTTCACCTCGTTGAAAGACGACGCCCGACGCTTCGCCCCATAGTCGCACGCATATCCTGCTTGGGCGTTCTGCGCGCGCTGTGCCGCGAGCACGATATATTTTACCTCCGCGCCGTCCCAACACCTCTCTGCGCATGCGTCCCCGTCATGCGTCTGCTCCAAAATTGGGAACCTGTACGGGAGCTGGACATCGGAGTTGAAATTCAATCCAAGGCCGCCGCTCAACAATGCAGGCAATGTCCCGTTCAGGTTCTCTTCATTCTGCGGCCCGTGTAGGCATCCAGTCATATCCCTGCGCCCTCCACACGGCATGGAGCGGTTTTGCAGACAGCCTGGACGCAAAAGCACGGTCTTCTCCACCAGCCACGTCGTCCGAGGGAAAAAGCTCTTGCACTTCAATGGGTCGTCATCTCGCTGACAGTGTAACAAGGGCACAAATATAGAGTTCCGATGGCTCCACTTGTGTACGTGGTTCTGAAGATATCCCTGACCCCTCTGCACACATGTCAAATACTTTCGCAGCCACCATTTCGAAGCGCTCCCGCTCTCCGACTCTGAGCTGAGCTCGTGGGGGGCCCCCTTTCTAGGGTTCGCTGCACCTGCGCATCGCTCTGCTTCATATACGGTTCTGCCTGAATGAGGTCTTCCGTGCCCATATACACAAGCCAATATGTTTCGATGTGCTCTTTCTGCCTCTGCCATTCCGCCACATCTGCGTATGCTTGTCGCGACGCCAGCCTTTTAAATGCTGCGTAGCCGCATATCAAACGCTGGAGCTCGTCAGGGGGACGGCGAATGATCTCGTGCAGCGGCGTGTGCTGATGGAGGCATTGGACGAACAACTGGGCGTGCAGGTGCAAACTGCCCGCGGATCTCTGAGCTTCTATGGAGCCGTACACACCGTCCACTCGTCCCGCGCAGCCGCCTATCAGTTTGGCGTTACTACCTGCCAAATCTGCGCAATCACAGTCGGGACACCGCGGACACCACCGAATCCCGAACAGGTGCTCCAACACCAGCCCTACGATTGTGCGAAATCCGTCGGCGCCCGCCAGAGGATCCCGCGCCAAGCACTCCAATCGCATCTTGGCTGCTGCTACGTTTTGGCATACAACCTCCATGGGTATTGCCATGTGCACATCGTCAGCGTCACCCTCCACCGCTTCGTCCTCGATTGGCACGCCGCATGCGCTTGAAAAATCGGGCTCGAACAATCCGCCAGTCGACGGGCCTTGTTGTTCCTGCACCCGATGCCTGTTGACTGAATCCTTTCGGCGCGATCTACTCAGCCGAACCATGACGAAGTTGTGCCTTTCACCAGGGGACATCGTAAAACATATAGGGGCGCCTTGAGCCACCCGACCAGCGTGGGCATCGTGCCGCATAATTGTACGTACGTCACTTGTTCCTGCGATCTTCTTATTAATGGCCTGCGCTTGCCGCGCCGTTCTCTGCCCGGTCTCCGATAATGACGTGACGAATTTCAACTTCGATCCGTCCCCATTCACTGCGCGCCGTTGTCCAGTGCCTGGATCTGGGCACGTGCCTCGCAGTGCTGCTGCTATGCTTATGGCAGCCTCTTCCATATACGTAAAGTCGCGACCCGATTCGTCCTCCCTCTGCTCCCTATCTGCAAACAGTCGCATGCTTCGGGACGTATTTAAGGCGCTTTGGTACAACAAGGACGACATCGTGAATCCGATGCGCCAGTCACGTCTGAGCTGAGATTCCACGCGGCGTGTCATGATTCGTGTCCACAGCGAAAAATTCCACGCGGGGTGCTTCTCCGACACGGCGGTGCCGGCCCACTTCGGACCATTCTGGCAGATCAGGCATGCCTACTCCAAACTTGAAGCAGAACGGAAAAGCGACGCCAAAGAACCACGGAACGAACTGCCTCATCATGGCCGTGCCTGGACACACCACGAGGCGCAACCGCATCTGTTCCATCCACGTTCCCCGTCCGTTCACGTCCATCAGCACCAGGTTGTGCCGCTGCGACGCTTCTCCGAGCCTCGCGGTATCCGACACCCTTTTGCATGTGCATCGTGCGCGGCCATTGTCTTGGTCGCTCAATAGACTGGTAGCCAACGCGACAAAATGGTCCCGCCATGCTTCGTACGCGAACTGAACGCTTGCACGTTCTTCTGCACGCGAAGTTGCGCAACCGCCACCATGCCCGTCCGTACCTCCTTCATTGACGCCGCGCGTCACGTGCTGCAAAGCTGCTTCCGTCATGGCGTTTTCATCTACCTCGTTGAACGATGACCTCTCCATGACCACCATGTTCGGAATTATTCGATCCATGTCGTCGCAAGCGTCTTGCACCGTCGCCTGCTTCGCATCTGACGGCGTCGCATCCTTCTGCACCGTGATCTTATCCAAATGATTGTAATACGGAAGCAACCGCACTAGTTCGGGCGGCACGCCATTCTCTGGTAGTTGCTCGGCGCGAGCATCTACTGCTACAGCGTCCACGTGCATATACGCCCTATGCCCGTTAGCGATCAAATTCTTGATGTGGTGCTTTACCACATCCCGCCGTACGGTGGCTTGATGGATGAATGTCGGTAAGTTGTCCTTAGAAGTTGCGTCACTCACCTTCAACAAAATTTGAACAACGTGGGAGAGATCGTGGCCCACACGCGGCACAGGCGCACCACCCGCGTGCTCTCCTGACGCGACCCCTCCGAAGCTCTGACAAGATGCCCTGCCATGGAAGCGCGAACGAGGTTGCATTCCCCCGAGCCGCGACTCGCGTCTCCTGCATCCCAGCTACGGAATCACATAAATTTGGGTACTTCACCTCCAACGAGAAACAGATCATGGCAGTTATGCACGGACTGCAACAAATCATCTCCATGACGGTCATCCCCTCGTCGCACATGCTTTTCGGACCTTAAAACGACATCAGATCGTTTGCCAAGCATCGCGCAGGCATCACTGGAACCATCGCGTGGGACGTTTCGTTCCACGCCCGCTTCGGAGTATCTATACCTTCGAAGCACTCCCAACATAACGGAACCTCGCATTGAGTACAGACTTCTCGCTTTGCCCGACATCCAGCACGGCGCCGCTGGTCCTCTGAACAACATATCAACTCCAGGTAGCCCCGAGGCACTCCAGTAGACGACGCGCACCATGCATCCACCGTCCAGTCGTCAAACTCGTCGATGTGCTTCTGGAGGTCGAGTTTATCGTTCCCTTCTTCATACCTGCACCGGCTCAGGTATGCCGTGAGACACAACTCCTGAGGCACCTCCCACATAGACCATGCTCCCATGTGCGTCAGTCCACTGCCATCCCGCGCATCGCTCTCAAACACTCGTTCCCACGATATATCATTAGTTTTCCGCCCCGACACCCACGGAAACGAACAGCCGCACATGAAACACATCGGCGATGCTATCTTTTCCTGTGTCACTGTTTCTGCATATGCTTTCAGACTTTTCCGGTGCGTCGCGTGCGACGATATTGGAGCTCCTTGCCGTGCGGCGTACGCGACGACTTCACTGTAAGCAGTGAGTTCTCGCTTGTGCAGCGAGTGCGCGGGCGAATACATGTCCGCGATCGGCTGCGCGACATCTCCGTGTGCTACGCAGACATGGTTCAGAAGCTCAGACTCGTCTACGCCTGTCCAGGGGCAACCTCGGAAAGCACAATGAGTTGGCGGCAGTTCCTTTGCGTCGTTCTCGACCAAAGCTGCCCCCCACGGTTCATTGGGGTCCTCTGGATCCGCGGGCACAATAGGGATGTCCCGCAACAGCGTCGCTGCTGTTGCGACTGCTTCTTCCCGCGCCCGTCGGGGATCATTTGACGCTGGGTTGACGCGCGCTGCAAAGAACATCTCTTGCGTCGTATCCGCCTCTGGGACTGCACCCACTGCGGCACCACCCGGAACTGGCTTGTTGAGGTTGCTGGCTGTTGCTGCGCCCGCGGTCGTCCCAGCGCCTGCCTCGGTCTCGTTTCTGCACGACTGGCCACAAATCATGGACGCACAATGTGTGGGCTCTGTCGCGCTCGTTCTATACGACTCGCAAAACGTTTCTTTCTGCTTCCCCCGGCGCCTCGTTTGCCTCACCCGCGCCCCCTCGGTGGCCCCTGCGCCCTCCTCCGGCTGAGGGTTCCCGACAGGAGCGCCATGCAAAGACGAAGACGCACCATGTACACCATCTCCCGCCCTCGATGGCGCGCGCGTTGATGTAGACTCTCTATCGACGCGGCCCACAGCCATCTCGCTTTCCAGCGACGTTTTGACAGCACCGTCGTCGTCTACGGATTCTGCATGTCCACGGTTCGCTCCACCCAACTCGTGCGTAGCTTTTTCCGTGTCGGTTGTTGCTGGCGACATCGGGGGTCTGTCGCCAAACGACAGCGGCCCCTCCGTTGACGACGCGGCTTCCTTGGCGGCATCTGTCGGCGCGACTGCTTCCGTTCGGTTCCTGGAAAACACCACAAGGGCAATGTCTCTCTGATTCTTCGAGCTCTCTGCAAAGTCCTTGAACTCCATCCGCGCCACCACGTTGTCGTCGAACCTGACGACACCAACGCCAGGGCAGTCGAAGGACGCGACGTAATGAGCTGGGTGCTCCAGATGGCAAATCGCGCCCTGGAACTGGTATGTCCAGCCCGACGTGCCTGGCCACTCGAACGCCCTTGGGACGCTTACGCGGAAATTCACTCTAGTCATTCCGTCCGCCATTCTTCTGCTCAGGACCACAACGAGGAATCTGGCAGGTGTCTCCGATGGCACGCCGTGAGTTTGCGACGGGCCTGGGCACCCATGCCGCCCCTCTCCGTCTCGCAAGGCGGGTCGATGCGGGCATGGCAAACCGTACTGGGCTCGGGCGGATTCCAACGCTACGAGATGCTCAAGACCAACTGGTCCCAACATGTCCGTATATTCCCACATCTGGATTACCATGGATCGTTCTCGTCTGTAAACATCCGACACCCAACCGGATCCGCCGCAGAACCGCCTTTGACGGATGGTGCTTGCCAGTATGGACCCGTATACTAGTGTGTAGTGCTGCGCCGGGATTCCCATGCCCGCCAACGCACTCGACTCTGCAGCACAGATAGCATCAACTGAGGCGCTCCACAGCTCGCTGGCGTCGCACTGGCGAGTGCTCCTAAAGTCATTAGTGCGACCGCGCTGGGACAACCCATCACGCACCGCTCGCACTCCTGGTACTTGATCGCTTTTATCCGCAGGAAGGTCACCCACGGCTGCGCCCATCAGATCCGCCTGCTGTGCCAACGCACACACACCGCATCGATGACGCCGTCGGACGCTGCATCCGCGTCGATGAAGCAACACCGCGTGCCGAATGAGTCCCAGACGCAGTAACACTTGCAATGCGGCGTTTGCAAAACACGAATTTCCGATGTTCGGCATTCCCTTTATCCGATGTTGAACGCACGCCCAGGCCCCGTCCTCCAGCATGACGTGAGCCGAGTCACCATACAACGCGGCCGCCAACTCTTCTTCTGACACAGCCGGTCGCACGAGCTCCAACAATGTGCTCTCGTTAGGGCTTTTCGCCAGAATGTGCTCCACGGTTGAGCCCCCTTCCGTATCGTGCCGCTCTTCCCCTGCCACATCGGCATTTTCACGTGCACCATCCGCGCAGGTTGGCAATGCCGGAGCGACATCGGACGATGGCACCGAGGTGCTACCTCGAACCGCAGAACGCAGCCACGGAGCATGGTCTGCTTCTCCCTCTACAGCGTCGCGCGTGAGCACATCTCCCCCGCTGACCACGCGAGCAACGTGTTTAGTAGACATCCATAGAACTGCTCCTGCGCACACGCCGTGTTTGTCGCCAAGCTTCCATCTATGCCGTGACGCGGCTGTCATTACGTCCTGCACATCCTTCGCTTCATACACCCACACAAACGCGCCCTCATCACACAGCCACGTCTGGACCGATTGGAGATTTTGTGCCTCTATCGACTCGCGACTGCCACCCCCTGACGCCATGTCGCTGTTACACTCTGTTTCGAATCTTCTCAGTGCACGCCGGCGCCACCGCCCCCGACGCAGGTTCGCACACGCGACTTGTAAACATTTATTTGCACGGCGACCAATGCTTGATGCATCGCTTCCCAGTGCCACTGCCGACTCGCTCTCGCCACACTGGACATGAACGGGCTGCGCGACCTCGGACCGCGGTACCCACTCACCGAGAAGTGTTCTCCAGGCAACAGCACGTGCGTTCCGGCCGTGGGACCAGTAAGCTGGGAGCGTTATGCTGTGGTGACGCTTCATGCCCACTCCTGGGAAACGGCTATGTGGGCGCAGCTTCGCGCACCCGGCTCTCTGCGCCCGCGCGTTGGATCCCTGGACGGCAGCACTGCGGGTACATATAAGAGTAGCTGTCCGCGCCAGGCCTAACAAGAACCTGGACGTTCGCACCGCGGCAAACCACGAAGCCATTGTGGTTTTCATTTGCCCTCTGGACAACGACGGCAACGCGAATTTGAAAATTGGCGAGAGTTTCCCCTTGCAGCAACGTCCATGCACGGACGCATACGGCCGCTGTCGCGTCGGACACCATTTGCATGCCAGCGAACGCAAATTTCTCTGCGCACGGCGTAGACCACCCTGAAACGCAAATTTAAAAATTTGCAAGCGTTTCCCCCTTCTGTAAGTGCCACGTAGGAAGGGATGTAGGTGGCCTGGCGACCGCCACGCCCTGCGTAGAACACCCAGAAATGCAAATTTCAAAAATTGCGAGCGTTTTCCCCCTTCTACGACATCCACGTAGCAAAGGATGAACACGCCGACGCGCCCGCCACACACGCCATGACCGAACGCGCCGCCTCCCACCGCGCACCATTTCGCACCGCCCCCACTCGCCGCCCTTCGGCGCATATCACCCACCTCTCCACTTATCTTCGCGCCTCGCTTCTAATCTACTCTTACTCGTCGTTTCCAAATCACTTCTCAGACTGGAGAAGGCACAGTCACCCCGGCAACGCGGGGATGCCCACCGGATTACCCCCCGGGAAGGGTCACCCCTGAGATGGCAGGGGGCACCTGTCACCGCGGCAGCGGGCTTCCCACCGGATTCCCCCCGGGAAGGGTCACCCCTGAGACTGCAGGGGGCGCAGCGCCGGATTGCCCCCCGGGAAGGGTCACCTCTGAGACAGCAGAGGGCACTTTGGCTTTATCTTTCGCCATGCGCCCCCCCCCCCGCTCGCCCGCCTGTGGGGGCTGGGGGGGGGGGGTGCGCGCAGCTAAGCAATGCTTGAGCCTGGGAGCGGCGCGGAAATCTTTGCCACATGTGTCTGGTCTTCTTGCCCCATGTGCCCTTCTTATCATTATCCCTCACCGCCCTCTCTCAGCCCTTCGCTATCAACGCGTGTCTTACTCGTGAACCTCTGGCACCAAAACTACCAGCTCAAACTTGCCGGCGCACGGACGCGCCCAGAGGCGTTGAGTTCCTCCTGGGCCCGGCCACGCCACCACAGGCCCAATGTCGGACCAGGCCCACCCTTAGCAGCCGTCGCGCGACTCTTCATATGTCATGTCTACATTGTGCAGAACATTTGAATATACATATACATATAGTTATGCCGGATATGTATACACACACGCGTACTTAACATGGGCAGGCATGCGTGCACGGAGGTGGCACTGCGCGGTGCCACTCGACTGGGTCAAGAACGTGGATGTGGATGACAGAAGAGGATGTGGCTGAGAACGGCATGTCGATATTGCTGCCGACGTGGCGATGGCATGTTGATCCGCTCGAAGTTAAAGCACGGGCCGCCAACCGATCTGTCCGATACAACTTTTTATCCCTGGATCAGATGATGTGCCACTTTGCGGCGCCTGTCCAAGTGGGATGCTATGTACAAGAGCACAAAGGGGCGCTGCCTCCTAGCTGCGCAAGATGCGTGAAATGCCACAGATTCTTTGCTGAGGCTCGTGTCGGAAGTTCCCCACCCCGACCTCCATCCACATCTGCCACTGTCTACCTCTGCCACCTGCCACTCCACACCAACTCAAGCGTTTCCAACGCGTGCCCACACATCCCCGTCCATCTCCCTCCCCAATCGCGTCATCCTGTTGTCCACGGCGTTGTCCCTGTCCGCCCTTCCTCTTGGCCGGCATGGGGGCTTTGTGGGCCAACTATCACCCCCACCCTTGGAGGAGTGGTGAAACTTGGGAAAAGCTCGAGCGGACAGGCTGACGATGCAATGCCCGCCCAAATGTCACCACGCCCGACATCGTCAGAACATGGATAATCGCCCCCCCCAAAAAAAAGCTGCCCTCGCATCGGGGATTTGCAGGTAGGTCTGAAAGACAAACCACCAAAAGAGTACAGCATATACGCGTGGTTACATAGTGAGGTGGTCGTTGGGAGCTGGAATACCGGCGCATCAATCGCAGCACGTGGGTCGTCGGAGACGAGGATGACAGTGTCTCGTCGACGCAGTTCTCCGCTGCAGCCACGCTTTCGTCACACCAAGTTGGAGACCTGCATCGGCAGAGGGGCAGGATGCGGCCACAGTAAGAATAATAGAAGAGGACAAATGGATGGCCGCCCACTGCACCTAGCATTCCCAACAGTCGTCCTGACGCGTGAGCTCGGCGACGACGTCGCTGAATGGAGACTCTGGGGATGCAGACCAGTGCCTCAGTGGCACGAACGACGGGCGCAAGTGAGGAAGGCTCTCGGATGTCGGTGTTCTTTGTAATTGAGGATCCCAGCTCGATGCGGTAGATTCTGATGACGTCGAGGGCGTGCGCATGAGATAAATACTGAATAGCGCCAATGATTCTTGCCGGTCGACCCGAAGACGACGGAAAAGTTGGCCACTCCATACAATGTTGCTGTAGCTTCCCTCGATCAGCAGCAGATGCTCCATTGTGGTGTGCAAGTGAATGTGGCATGCGCGGTGGCCCTCCCACCAAACGACCACTGCTGCCACTGGTCGGAAGAGCCAAAGAATCCACATACACACCGTGGATCGTGGGCGATGTGTGGAGAGTCTGAGGAGCAGCGAACGAAAGGCTGGATGCTGTTCGTGTCTCGCCGATCAAGGAAGGGCTCGACCTGCGGTCCGCATGTCTGCAGTGATCGCAGTTGGGCAGGCATTGCCATGGTTCACCCGTGTGTCTTCTTTTATTTATGCCCATCTCCTTCCTCCTTCTCATCGATACCTGTCAACATGACTTTCTCTCTTCGCTAGCCCACATTATACACGCGCGCGTACATGCCATGGCCAACCATGCGTGCCACTCGAGAGCGTATCTTGAGTACAAATCGAGTCTGGATGGGGGCCACTACGGAAACCGCACCCGTCGCAACAAAAAATAATCAACCGGCCCTCACCGACATCCGCTCTAAGTTGATTCGCACCCCGATCATATACTCCCCTTATATACTTTTTCGTTCCTGATATCGATGATGCGCCACTTTGCGGCGCCTCTCCAGGCTCACTGATATATACAAGACTTAAAAATGCGCTGCTATTTTGCATCGCAGCTTGACGCGTGAGATGCCACAATTCTTTGCTGAGGCTCGTGTCGGAAGCTCCGGCATATCGCAGAATCGAAACCTGCCAGTGCTTATCTAACACTGAAAAAATAATACAAACAAAAAAAAACACAACGGCGCCCCGTACTCAAAAAAACAACAACAACACGCACAGCCCCGTACGCATATTTTGAGTATCCTCGTTCATCTCCTCTCCGATGCGCTTGATCCGCTTGTCGACGGCGTTCTCAACGTCCTCGGCCCTCCTCTTGGCTGACATGGCGGCTTCTTGGGCCGAAGCGACCATCCCTAACATGAGTTCACCACGAGCCTGTTGGCGGGCCGCCGTCGAGTTGGACGCGAAGTGCCGGTCAAGCTTGTTGATGGTGGCGCCGATCGCCTGTGCGTTCAAGGCGCCCTTCGCTTCCTGTCGAAAAAGCCGCATGCACAAGAATGGCACGCACGAGGGCAAACAAGCATTACATTCGAACACCCACTTGCATGCACGTGTGCATGTTTATCTCTTTCCTTCTGGCTCCCCGATGCTCATGGTTATACCCATTCTCTACTGCTAGCTGGAGCTCTCGTAGATCCACACCTTTTTTGGGAAGAAGGAAGGCGCTTGTCTTGGACTGTGTCTCGTTTGATGGACCATGGGGACCCGCAGAAACGAGTCCACGGGAATTTAGCATAGTTTCGGACACCTGGGGAAACCGAACAGGGTACATGCGCACACTCGGGGAATCAATGTGAAATTTCGGGGCCCCGTTCTGTTCCATCTCTTCGCGGTGCGCTGTGCCCTTCGCCGCGCGCTGCTGCAAGCGCCCCGCTGGCATGGCGGAAACAGCGCCGAGGGCGCTGAGGAGCTCTTCCATGGAATCCTTCGCCAAGGCCGAGACTCTGACCACGTTGCCGAGGTTCCCCCAAGAGGACACAGGGGGACGCCCTTATGTCGATCCAGGGGGGCGCCCATGTAGCATTCCAGGGAAACGCCCGTATGTCATATGCAATATGCAACATTAGTCGAATCTGGTCGTGGCTGAGCACCGCCCGCGCTGCCCCCTCCTCTTCACGGGCCAAGCTGCACGAGCCCTCGCGACGCAGGCGCTCCTGCGCCAACCGCAAAAGGGAAACGCACTCGTCAGCCTCGATCGCGCGGAGCGATTATCCTGGCGCGCCCAGTGTGTGTGTGTGTGTGTGTGTGTGTTTTTGTTTTGTTTCTCTGCTCTTTGTTGTTGTTTTTTCCTTTTTGTGTTGCTGGGCGCCGACCTCTCCACAGCCTCTTGCGCGCCTCCGTGGGTGAAGCCCTCCAGGAATAACGCGCGTGAGGCCCGAGGGCAAAAAAAACGCGCGTGTTTTTTTTGTTTATATATATATATAAAAACTGGCATGCAAATCTCCCGCGACACCTTCGCACCGGAGTCCATCGCGTCTACATTGACGATGCGCCCACCGCTGTTCCTGAGCGGCACCACCTTCCCGATGCATTCGCGAAGGTCGTCGGGGGGCTGACCGATGACGCGGCGCCTCTTTGGGGCACCAGATACGAGAGCACCACGATCAACAGAAGAACAGCATAAATACACTCCACGAGCACCTGTTACGTAGATAGAATCCGACGCACCACGATAGACAGAAAGAAGGCAGTCTCCGAATATACTCACCCGGCGTCGTTCCGTCGGCTACGGTTTCGACAACTGTCGAGGTGGGCTCTGATTCGTACGACCAACGATGCAATGAGAGAGGGGAGTGGTGAGGATTTACTGGCAGCAACACGTGGTGCGGGCGCCTCGCCGCGGCGCGTCCCGATTTGCCAAAGTCTGGCGTGTCCAAGGGGATGTCCAAGGCGATGGCGCACGAAAGCTCGGGAGTGTACGACATGGCTCCTCTATGAACCAGGCGGCGTGATGCTTGTCGCTGTCTCGATCCGCCGCGCTCGGGCGATATGTGCCGCTCCACCACCCGCTACCCGTGGCTTCCTGCTCTGCCCGATCTTTTAACAACACAATCGCGAACGCCTGATCGCGCGGCCAGCCCGCCCGCGGTTACAGGGCCCCTCGCTGCGCGACGTCACGAGCCCGACCAAGACATGAGCCAGCACCGACCGAGACGGAGCCGGATCAAAACACACAATAGAGATCAAACCGACACAATCGGCGGCCGCAAGTTCCGCGCGACACCGCGGCGACGCCGACAGCCACGACGACAACAACGACGACGTTAACGACGAAAACAACGACGACGTCGTTTATTGCGCGGGAGTTCCCCTTTGCTTCATCAGAGCTTCCACTGCAACCATTAGGGCCCCCCGTCCGAGTCTTTGGAGACGAGAGCCTTCTCAGAGAGTTCTCAGAAAGGTTTCGGCCGAATCAGCTACAAAATGCGTCTCGGGTGAAAAGGCTCCGCGTCACTCCCTCCCCCCCCCCTCTCTCCACCCTCAGTTTCCTTTCTCCTATCCGTGCACTCGACATTCGCTCGTGCTTCCATCGCGGCGAGCTCCACTCGCACGCGCGTGCAGTTGTGCACGAAGAACCTAGCCGCCGTGCGTCGGCAAAAATGCCTTGTGCCGTAGCGCACAAGAGGTTCGAGGGGGGCCGCCCCTGTGTATATACACATGTACGTTTCCATAGACTTAGCTTTGAACTACGCGTCATGGCATATGCTTCGCCCTTATCATGCGTTGCGGGGGGCCGCCCCTGTATCACGGGACGTACGAGGGCATTACGCTGTACATTCCAAAGCTAACTGGAAACTGCTCGTGCCTGGCCACAGGACGCGATGCTGCTCGTTGCTGACGAGCCAACCTGCACAGACTGACGCACGACACCGCCTTTGGACGAAACACGACCGTCGGCATGTGCGCGACGCCGTGCGAGTGTCAGCGGCCGCACAAACATAGTAGTTAGGCGAAGGCCCTGTAAGTCGAATGAGTTACAAACGTTAACAGTGCATGCGTCCTGCTCCGCGAGGCTACCTGTGCAACGTAACTATGGCGCCGCAGGTTGGGGCTTTGCAGTTACGCGGCTCCATGCGCAATATCTTCAAACTGCTGCTGTGAGTCCGCAGCTCTAAAAAGTCTATGACACAAGCGGGCGATTGCAAACAAATCTTGTATGACAGGCCCAATCCACTTCCCCCCTCGTTCCTCGTCCCCCCCCCCCCCCCCCCCCGCGTCACTCAAACCGCCTCGTCCAACCTCGCCCGCTTCGGCGCGCCCCCGCTGTCGCCCAGGTCCTCGCCCTCATCCTGCGGGGAAGGTTGGGCTTGCAATCTGGACACCGTCTTCACGTGACAGTTGTGCTTTCCACGAATAGCCACGTACCCACTCAGTTTGCGCATGCATCAGCCAAGTCCGCCGATTCCCCCCCTTTCCCCCACTCAGTCTGTCGCCCCCGCCCACCGAACTCCCTTCCAAGTTTTTCCTCTTCGTGCTCATGTGCATTCTCCTCTTCCTCCTTCTGCAATTCTTGCTCGCTTGGCCCGGTTCGAGTCGTGACTAGTCTGGGACGAAGCATGGGCACGTGAACACTCTGCGCCGTTCTCGCCCCCCCCCCCCTCCCCCTGCATCCTTCGGGGCGCCCATCGGCTGCTGCGCGGCGGCGACCTCTTTTGTGGGCCCAGGCTCCTTGGATCAGTGGTGGCGACCACTACGCGGGCGCGCCAGTTCTCGCCCCGTTGTCGTCGCCGTCGACGAAGACACATGAGATAGAGAAACCGCACAGGACGCGATCGTGTCAATAGGAATCATGCGTTGGGGGATCGCTGCACTAGGAGACGAGGGGTGGGTTCTCTGATAGGAATGTCTGTTCAGCAACTATTTCGAGTGATCAACAAGGGAAACTATCGCTCGACACCACGCACGAGAGCCAATCGCGATGATCTACAGAACAATGCGATACCAACCCAAACCATGCAAAGAAGCCTCGGGCACGTTCTTCTCAATGATGCCAGTATCGGGGTATACGTTCAGCACTTCTTGGCCTGGTCCGTTCCCGATAAGGTAGACCGACTGTACGCGTCATGATTGACCACAGCGCGAATCACGATTCTTCAACGAGGCGACGCACACGATACTGGAAACGCACATCGACACTCGGAAATCCCGAGAGAGTGCTGCTGACACGATGTACGCCACAAATGCTCGTACTCCCGCTCCCTCATCCTCTCCCCCACGCCCAAATCGGCCTGCATTGTACTTGCCGTTCTTCACGAGTACACTGTCGCCCTCCGCGAGCTTCAAACCACACCTCATCATCGCATGCACAGGACAAGCTAGAGTACGTGCGTACGCCCTTCCCAATGACTCCTCAGAGTAAGAACAACACAAAGCACGATGCTTGTGAAACAGACACAGATGCCACACCGCTGTTGCTCGTCTGCTGATCGTTTCGTATTCGAAACTCCGACTGTGAATGAGCTGAGGCAAGCACGTCGCGGCGGCAAGTTCTTTCCACGCCGTCACCTTGATTGTGGTGTCGTCGACAATGAGATAGATGTGGAAAAAGGTGCCATCGTTTACGGTCCCGTGCACGATACCCTCCACCGCGTGGATGGCGCCATCCACGTCGTTGCGCAAGTCGTCCGCCCCCGACAGCTGACAAGGTAAGAAGCACAAAGATATGAACATCCAATACAATTACTATTTCTTCTAATCCTCGTTGCTCGGTCCATGCAAGCTGTGTCATCCCACGCCCTCTGTGTGTACTGACCTGTACTTGCGGCGCTCTCGCAGCTTCGACTCCGCCCCCCCCCCCCCCCCCCCCCCTTTCACCCGCAGCATTGTTGTTCTCCTCGTCTTCTCGCCCCCTGCTTCACGTATTCATGCTCTGACCCCTGCGATACTCTGAATTGCGACCACATTCTGTTTTTCCACTGCGTGTTCCCCCACGTGTATTCTGACTCCGCATAGCATTGCATGTCAGAGAACATCGCCCCGCGCATCCCCTGTTGGGATCCTCGACCGTCTCCTGCGCTGGGATGTGCCCCTCTTTGATGAGGGCGGGCCCCGCCTCTTTGATGGTGCCCCTGCGATTCCCCAGGGACAGCTCCACGTTGCCTGCGAGTTCAGACAATGTGGCAGATGCACGGTGGTCCGAACGTTCCAGCGTCTACATTATTACCCCAACACGCATGTGCTAAAGACTCGAGCCTTGGCGAGCTCACGCACAGAATTGCTGCTGCAATGCACCTCACTGTCTGCAACCCACAACCAACCAAAAAAAAACAAACATAACAACTCCCATCCCTCCACAGCTCGGGGCTCCCACCGCGTTTCGAAGGAAGGTCCAAGTTGCGACTGCGGCGCCCACCAGAAAATCCAAAACGCCCTTAGCTTCAACTGCTGTACTCGCCCATTCTACATCGACCACCTCTCCTCCCTGCGCGATCCTTCTCCCATCTAGGATTTGTTCTGTCTACCTATATTGTCCTCGCCGGTCACATGTTTCTCCCCCCCCCCTCCCCTCGGGCGAAGCACATTCTGCGTCCGCGCGTTGTTCTGAATGTTTTTTGCTTGGTGTACGTCATGTCTGGCAACGCACACCTCACGGGGTCAACAGCATGCATGACAACGAGCCCCTACGACACAACAAGACTGAAATCAAATTACAATCCTTGCCAGCGCTGGATCGTGTAGTCTTGGAGCAAATACACCTTCCCCTTCTCGACGAGATCGAGAGCCCCCGACCCGAACATCTTCGCGACAACCTCCTCCCCAACCACGTCGAGAAATGCGACGCTCCTCATGCGTTAGCCGCTCTTTGTGGCGTATGCCGCACGCTTGTCCTTGCAGCGCAACACGATGGAATACTTCATCGTCGCGACCGTCAGGTCGGCCACCACGTGCGTCGGCCTTGCCATCTCCGTCGTGTGTGGCACTGCAGCGACAGGTCCTGCCGCGGTCGCACTCGGGCTGGTCACGTGCGCCGCAGACGCTGCGCCTGGCGCCCGACGCCGGCGTTACGGCGTCGAAGCGAGAGTGTTGGCGGACATTGCCGCCCTGGGACGGCTGCAAGGCTTGGCGGCCGCACAACGTCAGAAAGCCGCAACGAGCCCCGCTGCAAACGAGCTGCGGTTTTCACGAACTGGTTTCTTGTTCCGCACAGTCCGAACATTGCAAAAAACTTGTACGCGGACAACGACGCAGCATATGGGGGGACGCCCCTACGTCCATATTTCCTATGCATCAACTATATGCATTCGAGGGGGGCGCCCTATATCATAGAATTAGAAGACCACACTGCACCGAGAAGGATCGAAATTCCTCCAACTCGTGGGGGAAGGGGAAAGGGGCAGGGCAACGCAATATTTTCCCCGACAATCATGTGCATCTACGCAAGATCTCCACTTTGGGCTTCGCGACGGGCACGCACCGCTGTCCTGACCGCACAAGACGCGCTGGGGGGAGAACTCGATTGGTGTCGGATCGGGAAAAGGTGGGGAGGATAGCGAATGAATGCCCCCCTCTTCATGTCCGTCTTCGTCGCGTGCGTCGCTGGGCGGTCCCGCTTTGGGGCCCTCGGAGTCTCTGAGCTCGGAATATGAAGTGGGAAAAGGAAGAAGGGCTGAATAAGTTGAGAAGGACGGGGTGGTATATATGACACAGATCTGGGTGTCCATATGCGGCGCGTCGTATTCGTAGAACAACGCCGTGTGTTCGCCGCCTCCTTTTCTTCGATCTGTAGCGCAATAGTACACGGCACGACAATGTCGTCCGCACGTGTCCTGCTTGAAACCATCTCGCCTGCTAGAGGATTCCAAGACTCATCCGAAAAGAACCGATAGAAAGAAGCTTTTTTCGCGCTTATTATGACTGCGATGGCGTTCGTTTCGCATATGGCCCACGCAGTTGTTCGCGCGCCTGCCCCCGCTGCAGGACACCCGCCGCAGGCGCAGATGTTATTCCTATTCCTACATGTGCCCTGCGCCGGATTACATGGGTGCCGCCACATTCCCTGGGGGATCAAGCTACTTTTCTCGATCGCACACAAGCAACGCATGCAGTGACTCCCAGGCCCGCGCTGCCCAGCCGCAGGTTTCGTTGAAAACCTGGAACGACATGCGCCCCCATGGGCCGCATCCTTCTCTAATCCCACCAGCCCTCTGGGCGTGGGTGGTTTAGGGCATCTCATCTTCCAACCTCCTTCAACACCCCTTCGGTGAGGGGCCGCCAAGACGGCCCCATGACGCCAGATGACCCCCCAAGGAGGCCTCCAAGAAGCCAAACTCATTCAAAAACCTAGAAAGGACACCGATGATTGTTGGCTTCTCGCCTTTCCGTTTCCGCATAATGAAACAGATCGGGCGTCCGAACGCGGCGGCGCGTCTTACCCACCGTTGCCCTGTCCTCGACCTCGAGAACGAATGCTTCCCCTTTAAGAGGCGGGAACACAGCATCTCGGATGTCGCCATGGTGAAACACGGCGCAGCAGGAATATGAAGTAGGAAGATGCAAGAGGGGGCTGAATGAATTGAAAAGGACGGGATGGTATATATGACACACATGTGGATGTCCAAATGCGGCGCGTCGTAATCGTAGAACAACGCCGCGTGTTCGCCCGCCTCCTGGGGCGCAGGGACGGAAGAGAGCATCTGCGCATATGTCATCTCCAACTGAAGCACGCGCGAACGCAGCGCAGCCTGCGGGTGTCCATGGAATACACCTTGAGGGAGACCCGCATTGCAGCCGTCGCTGCCGCGATTGAAGGCGACGACCCGAATCCCCGACGTAGCATGTTGTTGCTCGCGACGTCGACCCCCAGAGGTGCGAAGCACCCGGGTCCGAGAAGGGCCCCCCGATGCCAAACGTTTGGGGGGGGGGGGGGGGGGGGGTGGGGGGGGGGGGGGGGGGGGGGGGGGGGGTGGGCGGGGGGGGGGCGGGGGGGGGGCACGTCGAGATAACTTAACAACGCGGAGGGTCCTTGGGGCGCCAGAGGATCGCAGGATCGGGTGAGGAGGGGGAGGGGGGGAAGAGGAGGAAGAGGAGGAGGATCGATGAAGATGATTGTCGTCGGTCGAGTGGCTCCTTGAGGCAGAAAAGCGCCTGTATAACATATGTTGGCACAAATGCGCGGCAGGGCGGTGCGCCCGCGCGCAGTGCAAACTGGAAACACTGGAAACCAGCTCATTGCAGCGCTGGGTCACAACGCACTTGGCGATGGTCCTGGCGCCAAGAACCCTCGATATATATATATATATATATATATATTATTTTTATATGTATTTCTTATTTTTGAGCAAGAGAGAGAGAGAGAGAGAGAAGAGATGAAGAGTGGCGACGGCTTCATGTGTGAGAGGCGAGGGAGGGAGGGTTTAGAGAGAGAGAGATGAGAGAGAGATCGGATCAACAAGTAGGCGGACCTGGGGTCCGTCAGCAGCAGGCGACTGCCGGTCTGGGACTGTTTGCAGCGACATACCTACCGCTTGCCCTATTTGCGGCGGTCGGTTGCAAAGCCTTTAGATACGAGGGGCGGGCAACAAAAAAACCCTCCCAGGGCGGCAGTGCGACGAACGCTACAGTCGGCAGGGACAGACCGATGCATGATCTCACCTGTTCAGATCACCGCGCTGAGGAACAAGGCCCCACAAAAAGAAAAGGCGACGTAGATGAAAACCCTGGCGGCATAACTAGGCGGCTCTACTTTGGATGACAGCAGATTGGCGCGCGCTCTTGGCCGCCGTTTGCGGCGCGCAGTGACGGGGCACCCCCCGCCCCACGCCCTGACACCGTGGACGCGGAGCCACGCGTACACACGGGCAGGCAGAGAGGAGGAGATTAGCGCGGGGCACCAGGTGGAGCGCCGCGGAACGATGACAACATAGCTTGGATGTTGAGTGACGGCACGGCACCATCGGGCGAGGCCGTGAGCAGCTCGGCAAAGGCTCGCCCAGCACTGTGGAGGCGCTGGAGTAGAGGGCCTTGACGAGCTTGGGCGGCGGCGAGGTCCGCGGCGAGAGCTAAGCACCTCTGCTGGAGAGCAGCCATAGCCTGTGACAGCTCGGTTTCGCGGTCGGTGAGGGGTGGCTGCTCAGTGCCAGCAGCCGAGGGCCTCGAGACAGAGGCGAGGTCCTCGGTGCGCCTGTCCAAATTGTGGCCTAGCGTAGTGCGGGACCCTGTACGCTGGCGTCCGTCACCCTTGCAGGGTGACTGGAGGGGCCGACGCGACCCCAGGGCTGGAGCCGCTAGGGCCACGCCCCGAGAGGTCGGGAGAGCCGCTTCCTATCGCTCAGCAACGATGGAAGCGTGGATGGGGCACGAGGGCCTGTCTGGTTTAGTACCCTGCGGGGGGGCTGAAGCCGCCCCCGCGGGCTGCCGGCGGTGGGGGGGCGGAGTGGTTTGCGCGGTGGGACCAGTCGTGATGCCGTGCAAGGGCTCTGTGGTCGGTCGCGTAGAAGGTTGGCGTCTCGGTAGGGCGGCATGGTCGGCAGCGTGTGGTATCGGCGGTGCGTCCTCCATGCCACTCAGTCCTCGGGGGTCACCCAGGTCATGGTCGGCGTCTTGGCGGTGGCCGATATCATCGTATGTGGGCGATATCGCTCTCGGGGACGGAGTCGCAGTAGGGGTCGAGAGGTTTCCCGACGGGGCGGGGTTTTCGCTGGCTGGTCCGTCGTCCAAAGCGTCCGATCCCCCACAGAAGCTGAACAGGTCATCGTCCTGATCGTCAGCGTCTTGAAAAAGAACGGCGTTGTCATGAGGGTGCGCTGCCGCTCTCAATGGCGGAGTCGGGGGCGGCGTGCGGGTACCCGACGGGGCAGGGTTGGCGCTGGCTGGCCCGTCGCCCAGGAAGTCCAGGCCCCCACCAAAGCCGAACGGGTCGTCCTCCTGTTCGTCGAATATCGCCCGTTGGGCCTCGGCCCAGAGCTCGTCCGGGTTCTGTGGGATGTCTGGTCCAGCCGCGGGAGGTGCCTGGTCAGACAGCAGGGGATTTGGTTCCATTTTGTTGAGTTCCGCAGCTGTGAACCCAGCCCTGCGGTGTGGGAGGGGGAGTGTACGGTGTCTACGCTAGTAGATGGCGACAGCGACTCCATGAAGCACGGTCGCTTGGCGATGTCGTGTTTTGGCAGCTTCGACAATGTCGTCTGGAAGGTTATGAGTACGTGCCGCCGTTGTGGCGAGGGCGTCAGCTTGACGATTGAACTCCTCCGCGATGGGCCCGATTAGCCCGAGGTCGATGCCCATGTCGCCCTGGTGGCTTGCGATTTTCTCGACGCGGAACATGTTGGGCTTGGCCATGACGCATCGGTGGATCTTTTCCCAGAGCTCCACGTGCGTGCCCTGCGGTGGTGAGTGTCCGTCGATGATCTTTTGGAACCCATCAACCACCGCCTGGTTGTCCACGAAAACGTGTACGGGCCGTTCAGCACATGCCGTGAGGTGGACAATGGCGAGGGTCTCCGCAAGCTGTGCGTTCTGCGTAATGCCGTGAACGCGTGCACTGTAGTTCATGCGGTGGTCGATGCCGTAGTAGACGCCGTAGCCCGCTCTTGCTAGCAATGGGATGGCTTGGTTGGTGCATGCACCGTCCGTGGCAGCGTAGACCCATGTCCAACCAGTGTCATGGTCAGGGTAGGTGGTGTAGGAGTCCTGGGCTGAAGCCGCAGGATCTCCCTCAGGTGGGGGCCGCGGTATGGGCTGAGGTTGCGGGTCCCTCGCGAGGTCGGCCTGCAGGTCGAGGAGGGCTGGGTCTTCATCGAAGAGCCCGCAGTGTCTTGTGTGCGGCGGAAGACGGGCCCACTGCTCGTCACTGATGAGGGTGGTTAGAGGGACTCTTTCTCGGGCCCAGCACTTGCAGTCGCGAACAGTGTGCTCCTGAGTTTCCTCTTCCTCGTCGCAGTATCGGCAGATGGGGCTGGGGTCAGCGGACGTGTTTGATCGGGATCGTCGCTGTTGGGTGTGGTCCCCGCCCGACAGGTAGTTGAGGAGGAGCGCCAGCTGCCATGCGTTGCATTTGGCTGCTCCTTTCGTTCGGGCGAGCCACGTGCTGGCGAAGAGGTCGAGGCCCTGTCTGACAGAGGCCAGGTGTCCAAGGTCATGACGCCGTGGCTTGATCTTTCTCAGAAAGGCTCTGCGTTGTGAGGCTAGCAGCATGTGAAGGAAGGCGTTTTGGGGTAAGTTCAGCCAACTGATCTGACAGCCCCAGTCGTCGTACATGATGCCAAATGTGGGCCAGGTCCAACGGAGCTGCTGAAGCGTCTGGACAAGTCGTCCAACAGGTCCTCCCCCGAAAAGGGTCTGGACATGGTGTTGGAGATCCGGACGAGACCGCAGGTAGTAGCGTCGCAGGGTTTAACCCCTGTCCCGCCGAATACACCTACGGAAGGACATACTCGCCTTGCATAATGGCGTCCAATCTCTCCAGTGCGTTGTCACCTGGACGCAACACTGCATGAGAGTTCCAAACTCGACCACACAATAGTTTCATTAGGGCGGTTAGGCCGCCCTTTAAAAGGGCATGGTTGTAGGCCAGTTTCTGACGGAAGGCCTGATGGCAGGCTTGAATGTCGGTGCCCGTGGTGCAGACGCTGGCAGCAAGGGAACGGGCGTGCCGCGCCTTAATAAGCATCGGTGATGGGAACTTGCCAATGCGCGGCAGGCGACTAGTCGCCCTGCGAACACGGGCGTTCTAGAGGTAGGAACGTATGGGTTTTTTTTTTTTGCTTTTTTTTGTTTACAGCGCGGATGGAGCGGCGCTTGCCATCGGCATGCTGATGCTAACCTGCCCGAGAGTTTAAAGGAGACCAGTCGGACACGAGTATGGGCCGTTCCGCAGAGTGGCTGGGTACCGGCGGTGTGAAGATCGTCGGTCGATGCGCACCCACCCGAAACTTGCCAGGAGTGAAGGATCCCCCCAGAAATTCGAATCAAAACGTTTTGCGGTTTCGTCAAGAGATTTCTGCAACTCAGGCGCGGTGTGAGTAGTGGAGTTGCTGTCGTAAACAAAGGTAGTGCTGAGTGATCGCGGAACGTATCGATGCTGTCTCTTGGTCCACACACACATGAGCAGCTTAATGTCGTCCAGGGACCAAGAGCTGCCCTGGAGGTGACCGTTTGGTCCTGGCCAATTCCTTAGAGTACGCTCCGTTCATGCGGATGTAGCGTTTGTGGCGACTGTAGAAGTTTCTGCGGACAGTAACGATGTCTTGGGGGCACCCCGCGTGAAGCGCAAGGTTAAGGCAGATGTCCGTGATGAGGTAGTCGAAACACTTCTGTCGGTCAAGGGCAGCCCCAGCTAAGGGAAGGAGTAGGGCCCTGGCGTGTTCGATGCGCAGGGCAAGAGAGGTGCTGACGTCCCCAATGGTAGCTTTGGGGACAGCGCCAAAACTCGTGGCGTGGGTCCATCCTTTCCGCCAGTCCGTGAGGCTGCGGTAAGCTGGCGCTTCCCACGCATACATCCAAACGGAAAGCACCGAGAGAAGTCGTTGGTCCGTTGGGAGTTCGCCTCGGCCTTCTCGGAGGCACGGGTTTGGCACGTGGAGGAGGGGTTCTGGGATGGTGCCAGTGCGTTGCATAGCTCGTAGGACGCTGGCGAAGAGGCGAAGAATGTCGTCGGGTAACTCCTTAGCCTCCTTAGTAGTCCAGCCGTCCAGTCCCCCCGCGCGGCGCGGTGAACGGGTGCGAATGAAGTGAATGAGTTGGTCGTCGGTGAGGTGGAAAGGGGTAGCTGGTGATGGCGTAGGCAGCTCCTGTCGGTACTCGTCGTAGAAGTCGGCCCACGTCGGCATGGCTTCGGCGTCATGTCCCGCACGTGCACGGTACCTGCCCAAGATGGGCTCCAGGTGTCGACCATGAGCTTCAGCATGTCCTTGGTGTTAGCAACAATGGCGTTGGCAGGGAGGATGTCGGGGACTTGCGCAGGTGGTGGTTCACGAGTGTGGTCTTCGTCGCTGTCCGTGTCGGGCGAACTACCGTCGCTGGGGCTGAAGCCGCCAGCTTCGGTGTCAGCGTCGCTGTCGTCCGTGCTAGCTTCGTCAGGTTAAAAGGCGTTGGTGTCGCAGTGGAGTTGCGTATCGTCAGGTGTGGTAGGCGTGCGGAGATACGCCGTGGGCGAGCTGTCAGCAGCCCGTGCGTATATGGCCGCCCTTCGCCCGCTTGGCTCGCGGACGCCCTCAGCCCATATCTTGATGCGCTCAGCTTTGGCACGGTTCGCACGTCGCGCCAGCTCTAAGTCGAGGTGTTGGATCAAAACGTCAAGGTGCTCTCCGTGAGGTGCTGGCTCGTCGGGGGTCCAGGCCTCGGGGAAGTCCAGGAGAACCGTGGGGCGCAGCTTTTGGCATAGGAGGCGGGCCGCGGTCCACGTGCAGTCGATGCGCTGCGCGAGGTACGGCGGGATGGCACGGCAATCTAAATAATGGTGCTGTCCGATGAAACGAAGCTCACAGAGTTGCCGATGGAGCTTGCGCAGTCGGTTCATGTGTATCGTGGAAGCTCCGTCGGTGGGGAAGGCGCGGGGGACAACTGGTCGCTCTTCGAACATGGGCGTGAGCCCGTGCATGGTGGGGGGCTTCTTTTTTGGGTGGTCGGGCGGTGGAGGTGGCAGGTCGCGCAGGCGGGTGAGATGGTACTCATGACTGGCCTCGTTAGCCAGGGCGAACATGCGCTCCACGTCGTCGCGTGTGTCGGCCTGTTCCATGCGGTCCTGATATCGCCCAGCGATGAGGGCCCCTAGTGCCTGCAGCTCGTGACCCTCATGAGCTCCATCGTCGGGAGGGTAGGGCGTGGGGGCAAGAAGACGTCGGGCCGTATGGTCGAGGCGACTGAGGTCAAGCGTGACCTGCAGGCCAACATGAGACTTCGCTGGCAAGTCACGAAGGTAGCAGAAGTCGGTGACAAGGGATCGCGCCGCTTGGTTGGCAATGATATAATCGATGCGCGAAGTGCGGGGGCACTTGGTGACGCGGTCCCAGTCAGGGATATTGCCGTTTGTGTGCATGGTGTGGTCTGGTGTGCCCTCAGCGACGTTGAACCATCCGTGCTGCAACATGTGCAGAAGGTGTGGATTGTCGTCGATGTTCGTATTGGCGTCCATGCAGTTGAAGTAGGGGGCTGAGCCGACCCTAGCGGCGGCGCAGTCAGCGAGCCGAAAAAGAGCTGTGCTGTCTCCTCCAGCAATCCCGTAGAGGCTCGCTATGTAGATCCCCGCGGGACCGTGGTTGTTTCGTCGCCGCCTGCGGCGGTGTTGAGTGCAGAGCGGGAGAAAGACCTCGTGCCATCTTTTCTTGGCCTTGAGGGCGGCGATACAGGGCGCATTGTCGTCGACAGTGGGGTCGACAATGGCATCCTTAGAGAGGATGGCGACCCCTCCCGAGGCGCCAGTGCTGCCCACAACGGTGTGGTCTGTGCCGCCGTGGGCAGCTCTGCGCTGGGCTCGCGCCAGATCAAGGTCAGGTCCAAGACTGGCGTGGTATCCTCCGTGGAGTGGATTGGCGGCGCTGGTAGCGATGGCTTGTCTAGTCGGCTTGGCATGTCGGGTCTCCTGCAGTGCAATGACTGCGGCGTTGTGGTCGACACCAAGGGCGGTGATGGTTGGCCAATTCGCTGAGAGACTGGTGATGTTAAGGCTGACGAGGTGTATGGAGCGACCTGGCCCGTCTCCATCGGTGGAACTGGGGTTTGCACGCCCCGCACGGTGAAGGTCAGCCTGACCCTCGCCCAGGTAGAAGGCTTGGCACAGTAGGAGCTCATGGCGTTCCTATGGTTTAGCTTGACCGGGGCTGAAGCCGCCGTCAGGCCAGAAGTATAGGCGGGACACGGTCGGCACTGCGCCAGGGGGGGTTCATAAACGTCAGTAAAAATGTCACGAAAAATCCTCCTCACTCCAGTACCGTATGGGACGAGGGGAGGAGAGGTGAGACGGCAGCAGAGGGAGAGGGAGGCGACTCCTCGATCCGTCCTGCCGAACACAAAAGCAAAAGCGAACCAGCGGCGGCGGCTAGGCGCGGCAGCGGCACAACGCACGCGCATAAACTGCGCACGCGACACCGCTGGTCCGTCCTGCGGTGGCGCGCCCGCCCCGTCAGTATCTTGATGAGCAGCATCTGGTGGAACAGCTCCAGCAGCACGGTCGGAGGCCTGGCGCTGGGCCTCGTCCATGCCCGCTGCCGTGAGGCCCACGTTGCGGACAGGGCTGATTCCCCGAGGGGCCGCCGCAGCCGCAGCAGCCGAGGTGGCGGGGGCTCCGCCCCGACTCTGAGGTGAGAGCGGTGAGCCCCCGCCGAAACCCGCCACAAGGTTCTTGACGCGGTACGTGTTCTTGAACGGGTCGAAGGTTGGCGCCTCGTCGATGGGGACGATCACGCGGGTGGGCAGCGGCGGCTCGTGGTCCGTGGACGGCGTCGGGGAGAGGTCGACCTGGCCAGGTTCGATGACGCTGGCACCGAAGCGTGGCACCACTTCGGGGGCTCGGCCATCAGCCTGAGTCTCGCGAGGCGGCGAGCTCGTGGAGCTCCCTGGGGCCTTGCGTGAGCTGTGGCGGCTGAAGGTCCTGCTGCGCGGGACGCGCCCGCCCGTGTGGCGGTCGCGTGGCGAGGTCGCCTGGGCATTAGCGCGCTCGGAATCCGCCCTGCTCGGGGATCGGATCGGCGCCGCGCTGGGTGATGGGCTGGGCTGGCGGGAGGCGCTTGTGCCGCCCTCCGCCGTGGCTGTGGCCTGGTCAGGGTCGACAGCGTCGGGGCGGGGGCTGACGTGGTGGGCGCTTCCCTCGCTGTGCTGCGGGGAGGCGCTGTGATGCGCCTGGATGTGCGTGAGGACGAGCGGGGTAAGCGGCTGCCTCTCCCGCTCAGGTGGGGCAGGTTTTGCCTGGGCAGGGCGCAGTGCTGCAGCCACGTTTGGCGGGGGCGTGTGCTGGCGCGGTTGCCAAGCGCGCACGTTCGCATCACGCCATCCTTCGGGGCGCCAGCCCTGCCACGGTTTGTTGCAGCCCCCTGGGCTGAAGCCGCAGGGGTTATCACTGCGGGCTGGTTGCTGGAGGTGCCATCATGTCGGCCTGAGTAAAGGCCCCAGGCGCGCGTGGACCCTGGCACTGGCGAGGTGGCCCTTAGGGCCTGCACGGGTGCACGCGGGTAGCCAATGACCGCTGGGTGTACCCTGGCGTGGGGGGCGTGGCCGTAGCTGGAGGCGGCTGCCCCAGCAGCCGCGGGCCTGGCACCTATGGGGCCACGGTAGTAGGCGGCAACCCCGTCGTAGGCCGTGTTACCGCCTGTCGGGACTCGCGCGGGGGGGCGGTAGCGTGGCGTGCCCTGCTGTCCTGCGTCACGTTGGTCCCGCTGCTGGATGCGCTGCTGGTGCTGTTGGTGACGCTGCCAGTCGGCTCTCGAGAGGGGTCGGGTGTCGGGGAGGATGGTGGGCACGTCGGGCCGCTGCCAGCCCCGATAGACGTGCTCGAAGGCGTGGTCAGGGTAGGTCCCCCCTACGGGTGAGTATCGCCGCACAAGCTCCATGTAGTCGATGTTCTGCGGCTCGGAGATCGCCGTGATGTTGACGGCTCGCTGGTGCGCTGGTCCATAGAGGCAGAAACTACCACGGTTGCTGCGGTCGTGGTTTAGCTCGGCTTCGGTCGTGGCGCGGCTCACCATGGCGTCGCAGAGTCGCATGTCGTAGTCGAGGGCTTGAGGCCCAGGACCACCCTCGGCGTCCCAGTACAGTACCACGTCTCGCCAGCGGGTGCGGGTGGTGTGGATGCGCTCGGCGATCGACTCGCAGACGGTCCTGACCGTGACACGATCCCTGTACATGTTGGTGTTGGCTAGGGAGTAGGGTCGGCGGACCGTCTTGTTGAAGGTGAATTCCTCCTTGAGGGCCTGGTGGGGACTGAAGAGCACGTAGCCTTCCCTCCAGAGCGGTTGGTCGGGGGAAGGTTCTTCGGGCATCCCCGTTCCTGTGAATCCAGGTGGCCGCCTTGTGCCGTCAGGCAGTCCCTGCCTGGGGACGCGCCGCGGCTGCGGTGGGAAGTACCATTGACCCTGGTAGCCTGCTTGCCCTGGTTGTGGAGGTTCCCCCCCGGGGCCTGAAGGCGCTCGGGGGGGTTCCTTAAGGTCGGGGAGGGCTGGCGCGTTGCCGAATTGGCGGGCAAGGATGTGCGGCGGCATCCCTGTGGCACGGACGTCGAGCAGGCTGTGTGGACTGGGGGGATGGGGGCACCTGCTGGACAGGCAGCATGTGTCGGAGTCCCTGTTGTTGGTGCTGTATGCACACGTCCAACTGTTGCACGAGTAGTCCGTGGACCAGTCCATGAGAGTACGCAGTCCGCTGCGGGCGCAGTCTGGGCACGTTGGTTGGCCCGAGGTGCCGAGCTGCGTGTTGCGGCGAGCCGCACAGTACTGACAGCATTGGAATCGACACTTTAGGCAAGACCAGCGTCCTGGTAGAGGCGGGAGCGCATGCTCGTTTGTGCCTGGGTCGTCTGGGTGGGGTCGCGGGCGATCCCACAAGGGCCAGACGTCAGCAAACCAGGATTGGCCTGTAGTGCGGACAACCTCGGCGGGGAGGCGAGCGTCCTCGGCATGGCACCTGATCCACTGGGGCCCCATGTCCGCTGGTACCATGACGGTGCGCCAGGTGTCGTCCGCTTTGACGTGGACTTGGGTCGGTGCCCAGAGCTTAGTAGTGGTGTCGCCGTGGTCGCGGTGGAGGATGACCCAGCCGTCCCGCCCCGCCACCGCAGGGTCAATAACGCGGTGGCCCATGACTGTCGTCCCCCACGGTAAGTAGGCACCGTCGTGGTGATCACCAGGGTCAAGCCAGACCTCGATGCCAGGGGCATTGACACGGGTCCGCACATCCCGGACGTGGTAGGCGAGGACGTGGTAGGCAGTCGGCTCCTCTTCCGTCACAATGTGCTCCCACGTCTCGATGCCACTGTTGTCTGAGGTGGAGTTCCCGCCACTCTGTCGTGACGAGCGAGAGGCAGATCGCCGTGGGCGGGCACGGCCTCGGGCGAGGGCGGCGGCCGCGCTGAGGAGGGAAGGCGTACGGCGTTCGTCGGCTCCTGATGACGTCGATGAGCGGTCTGGACTGTGCGCCAGGGCTGTGCCTGACTTGTACGTGCGTGGTGGGCCCGACGCGGCCCCAGGGCTGGAGCCGCTGGGGCGCGACCCGCGTGCGTCAGGGTGCCCCCGCACGAGGACAGCTTGCAAGCCAGTGTACACAGGTCGATGAGTGGTTTCGGGTCCAGCTGGAGCATGTGAAGCGAGACGCGTGGGCGGGGCTGGTTAGGGTCATCCCTGGTGGCTGCTTCAGTGTCGTAGTGCTGTTTGGCCATACTCGCGCTGCCTCTGGCGAGTATAGTGCCTGCGGCGGTGGCCACGCTGCCGCGATGGCTGGTCTGCGCCTGGTGCTAGCTTCCTGGTCGTGAGCTACAGCCGCCTCACGGAGATCTGGATGATCGTAGCCAGCGATGTGAAGGGCGTGCGCGCAGTCGCCCATGCCATAGGCGTGTGGTAGGGCACGGCACCTGGAAGCAGCTTCTGTGGGGGCGCACCAGTCCATGCGGATGAGGAGGCTCAGGACCCGAGGGTAAATGAGGCGCGCTCCGTGGGCCTCCCCTTTCACGTAGTTGTGCATGTTTTCCCCGCGCGGTGGTTGGGTGGCCTTGCACATCCAGAGTGCGATGGGTCCCCACGCGAGGGTGTCGTCTTCAAGACTGTAGGGTGGGTGGGGCGGCATTGCGTACCACGCGGCCAGCGAAGGGTGCACGCTCGCGTACGTGCGGCCAACGTTGGTGCCAGTTCGGCCCTTCGCTTCACGGCGGGGACCTGGCAAGAGGTGCCCTCCACTGGCAGCAAGACGGGCCGCAAGGTCGCCGCGGGTCCCATGCCAGAAGACAGTGGGCGCGTCGGTGTGGGTTGGCGGAGGTCCCACGTGAGGTATGGGAAGATTGTCTCGCCTGAGTTCCCGCCCGAGTCTTCCAGCACCCAAGTGAGGCGGTTCGGCGGCCTCTGCATGATGTCCGTCCACGGCCCCAGCGCTTGGAGTGTTGGATCATGAGTAAATCGAGGATGGTCGTGGAGTCGCAGAGCGTCTTTGATGTCCTCTGTAGACACGCCACTGTTCCCTAGCGCAAAGCCGTTTTGATACAGGGCGTTAAGTATGCTCTTCGGCGGCACGGGGACCGCTGGGTCACGCTGGATGGTGTTGCGTAGTTGCGTGTCGGTGGCTTGAGGGCTGTGTAAGGCATACCAGGGCCTGAAGGCGCCTGGGGCCTGTCGGGTGATGCTTAGCGTGCTCGCCGTCGTGGTGGTTGGGTGTCCGCGTCGGGGGAGGAACCACGAGCGTCAGCATGTCGGAAGATGGACCACGGGCTATCGTGGGTGCGCTCACGCGTTTCCCTTGCCTCGGTGTCGCTGCCGTGTGCTGTGGCATCCTCGT
Source organism: Prorocentrum cordatum (assembly GCA_963575745.1). NCBI lineage: Eukaryota > Dinophyceae > Prorocentrales > Prorocentraceae > Prorocentrum > Prorocentrum cordatum. Next base: position 114,173 of record CAUYUJ010022382.1, read on the forward strand.
TAGTCGGTAGGTTACCGAATGTCGCGCCGCTCTTGGAGCCGTCTCGTGGAGACGGGCTGGTCGATCTTGGTGTGACAGACGAAGCTCGCGATACGGCGGCAGTGACCTCGACGATGGCGGCGGTGGTGGCGGTAGTGACATCGGCGACTGCGGCGGCAACTGCTGCGGCGTAGTGTTCCTGCAGCAGCGGATGTCGGAGTGCGTGCACATGCTGGTCGTCATGTTCGTCGGCGAGCGTGCACGGCATTTTGTATGTGGCCTCGTCACGCGGCCTCCTGCTCGGTTGGCAACAGCGGAGGCACCACTGGGCTGTGGATGAGTCCAGGGCCCGCGCACAGATGCGGGCTCCTACGTGTCCGACAGCTCCCTGGGCAAGAAGTTTGGCACCGACGAGTAGAAGACCACACACGACTCCACCCGTGGCAATAGCCCCTAGCTTGCCGCTGGCCCATTTCAGGACACCCCCGAGTCCGACCCCGACTGCGGTGGCTCCGCCCGAGACGCTATCTCTGAGTTTGACGCTGGTCCATTTGAGAGTGGCCCACACTGTGGACGTGACGTTGTATGTCGTTGTGCGTCGGGATGTGGTGGGCACCGATGGGCCTGGTGCCGTCGCTTTGCGTCGTCGTCGTTGTCGGTAGCTGGGGTCTCGGCTCGGTGTCGGCAAGTACCATCGATCTGGTCCTTGTACGGCATTGCTATCGCGATGGCGTACGTGGCCACAAAGAGGCAGATGAGGCAGCCACAATGTCGTGATGCCGCTGCGCTGTGCTGGGGCTCGTGGGAACCGCTGGCATCTGGGTACTCATCATCGATGGGGTCGTTGTCGATGTCGGCCTGCCAGTGGCCAATGACACTGGGGTTGGATCCAGTCGCGTTGTCACGGTGTGCAGAGGTGAAGGGCGTGGTGCTGCCACCTGCGGTCTGGGGATGTCCAGGTCTAGCCAGTGGTGCAGCGGGGCTGAAGCCGCCACTGCACGGGCTGGCATGAGCTGGCGATGTAGTGGAATGGCTTGTCGCGTCAGCGGCAGTGACGCCTTCAGCGTCGTTGAGCTGTGCGCCGGGGTCGGCCTGAGCTGAGTTGTGTGGCGGACTGCTGTGCAACGAGGTGTGCCCAAAGTAGGGTTCACTGTCGCGGTCACGCTGGGCCGAGTCGCCTGGTGGTGTCGTGCCGTCACGATCCTGGGTATCGATGCCGTCCTGGCTATCGTCCGACGCGTGGAACGAGTCCATGGATATGTTGCCGATATCGCTGGCCGCGATGTGCTGTAGCAGCCATGATACGGGATCATCTGCGGCCTGATCGGTGCCGTCCATCGGCGCCGCGGCGAGCTCCGCCTCGACGAGCGGCAGCATGTCTGGCGGTTGGTGCAGGATCACATCGGCGAGGTACGCCATGGCGTCTTGGTCGGGTGGAGGGAGGCCTCTTGGCAGCAGAGCATGGGCCCGTGAGTGGTATGGCGGCAAAGGTGCCGTGAAAGCCTCGGGACCGACGAGCGTGGCACGAGCGCCCTGGTATTCCAGAAGGAGGCCAAAGTAGCGGGTGGCGTACTCGCGGCTGCTCTGGATACGAGTGAGGTTGCGGTTGGTGCGCTGTCTGTCGGGGCCCGCTCTGCGCCAGATGTCCTCGCACATGTCGACCGCGGTGCGCTGACGCAGGGCGTCGGTTGTGTCCTCAGAATCCTCCTGAAAGAGGTGATCGTACTGTGGCAGATGAAGCGTCACCAGGATGTACGGGACGCAGTCCTCGAGCCATGCCCAGAACACGTCCTGGTGGTCCTCACCTGGTGCCCACGCCGCAGCACACGGTATGTGCCGGGCGCGGATCATCATCAGGTGCCAGAAAGCAGGGTCCTCCTCGGGTTCGCCCCTAGCGCACAGGGGGGTGGTGAGACCCGTGGGGCAATAGCGGGGCACGACAGCGGGGCTGAAGCCGCCACTGTGTGCCTGGCCTATATCAACGTCCCCGTCAAGGAACTGCTGCACCGCAGTCGAGGCCACGCTGGGGGTGGATTCCGATGCGTGTGTCGTAGTTGACAAGGGCGTGTATGCGCTCACGATGGCGCCCAGCGGTCCGTTGCCGCACGGACCCGCGGCTATGGTGCTGTTCACGATCGGGTCCAAAATGGTGCAGTGATCGTACTTGTAGATGCTGTCATCGTAAAGGTAGAAAAGAGTCCCACGTTCAGCGTGTCGCAGGAAAACCTCACCTCATGCTGGGGCGCACCGCCTGAAGACGGGTGTGCTCCAGCGAGCGAGGGGAGGGCCAGGCTGCAGGCAAGGCGCCACATGATGGCGAGGCCTGGCGGGCGGCGCGAGCGATGAGCCAAAAGCTGCATGTCAGCACGAATCCTCAGATACCCCTGCATGCTCATGTACATTGCAACAATCACGCCCCCTGCAAGATGACGGGTGTCCCTACACCAGATAGCTTGCTCGTGCTGCTGCCAAAACTGACATGATATGACAAGAAAGAGATACGACGCGAAGAGAGAAGAGATGCCTCTGAAGGCGCTTCCTCGGAGGGCTGAGGCAGGCTCTCTGAGGCACCTTCAATAGGGTTCCTGAGTGACCCGACCCTTGTCTTTGCCTTTGTCAGCCCCTGGGGGCCCCGTCCCTGGGGTGACCTGGCCTGGCTGGTCAATTCACCCGCAGACAGCCACGGGATCGGCAACTGATGCAGCTTCCTCCTTTTTTGTTTCGAGGGTGGCCACCTGTGGCAGGTGGATGGTGCCCCCCGTGAGGTGCCCGAGGAGGGCCTGGATGTCGCCACGCAGTGCAGCAGCTTCGGTAGTTGCCGTCTGTTGCTGAGTGACGACGGTGGCAAGCCCTCGTTCCAAACCTGAAACGTGTTCCGTGAGTGTGGCCTGGGATGAGAGAACGCCCGCAAGCTGGACCTGCATGTTATCCACCGTGTTGGCAAGCAGCTCGTGCTGTTGTTCCATGTGTTGGATGCGGGTCGTGGCGGCATCTGACAGTTTGGGGGCCGTAGCGAAGCGTTCGCCGAGGGTGTTCAGTTCGCGAGATGCCACGCTGAATTCGTCCCCTGATGAGAGGATCTCGACGTCGTCATCGTCGCCTGGTACCTCGGCGGCTGTGGCAGCGTCCCCTTCCGTGTGGCCCCCGCCTTCAGCCGCCACCGTGCCAAGTTGCGGGTCATGACCACCTGGTCCTTGGACGGCCGTCTGCTCGGCAGCTCCATCCGTGCCGTGCGGGGGTGCAGAGGAGCTGCGGCCTGGGGCGCCGTGTGATCTTGCGTGCGGCGTGGCGCCGCGTTTCCCACTGGAGGATCGGTGGCGCTTGGCTAGAGGCTCCTCCTTGGGGATCA
>CAUYUJ010022382.1:122500-124425 GCA_963575745.1 Prorocentrum cordatum
CGACCCGAGGGAGGACAACGGGGATGGAGGGATGTTGGACGAGGCAGGCACGCTGGACTGGACTGGAATGGTTGCGACCCTGATGACTGACGCCTGGAAAGCAACACGATGCAAGACCAGCGTTGAATATGTAGAGGGATCTGTGGATAACACGGGGCTATCGCCTGCAGCCTCGATGGGGGAAACCACTGGCCCCAAGCAGGACCGTCTTATGAGAAAAGAACCCATGACGGCCTGCATGGACACCATCCTCCCAGCGGCAGGGTCGCAATGAAAGGGAATCGACAGTCTCCCCCAATGCAATCCTACAAGCCTCGTCAAAAATAAACAGAAGACTTCTGAATTCGGTGATTGTGGGGTCAGCGCAACGCGCTTTCTGACAATTGCCCGAAAGCATCGTGTTCCAGGATTGCAACTTCTATTGAATCGCTTCGCTCATTCCGCCGGCCCGTATTGTGCCATCGCAGGCGTTTGCTTGCGCGTTCGTGGCCTCTTGGAGGGCCTCTTGGCGCCTCTTTTTAGGCCTCTTGGAGAACTCGGGAAGCCTCCAGGGAGCCTCCTGAGCTCTCGTGACGGTCTCTTGGGGGGCTTTCGGCGGGCTCTTGGCGGTATTTGTTGGTCCTCTTGGGGCCTGGGGCCTGACGTTGTTGGTCCTCTTGGGGCCTCACGGGAGCTTATTGGGGCGTCTTGGGTGTGTCTTGGAGAGTCTCTTGGGGCCTCTTTCGGGGTCCTGGGCGCCTTCTGGGGCGGAGGGCTCGATTTTTCAGTTCTCGGTTCCCTTCTTGAGCCCCTCTTGGGCCCGTCTTGGGGCCTCTTGGTCCGCCTTGGGCAGCACTTGGGCCGTCTGGGGGGGCGCTCTTGGGCCGCTCTGGGGCCGTCTTGGGAGCCTCGTGGGCCGTCTTGGAGCAGTCTTGAAGGCCTCTTGGGCCCTCTTGGAGCGTCCGGAAGCGAAAAGGCCAGAACGCCAAAAAACATAGAAAAAACCAATGAAAATCAACGATTTTGGCAACTTGGGGCCCTCTTCGGAGGCCTCTTGGAAGGCCCTTGGAGCGTCTTGGAGGCCTCTTGGGCTGTCTTGGGGCCATCTGGGGCGTCTTCGGGCGATCTTTGGCTGTCTCGGGCCTCTCGTGGATCGTCTAGAAAGCTTCTCGGGGCCCTCTTGGACCGATCTGGAACCCTCTTGGACTCCGAAACAGAACTCCGGCATCTCTGGCCCGACCTTGCCGGGACCTTGCCGGGGACTTGCCGGGGACTTGCCGGGACCTTGCCGGGGTACTTTTCGTCCGGGGACCCCCAGGGGCCGCCCCGCGCGCGCGAACTAGAAATACTGTTAACCAGGTACCGGAGATCTTAGCACGCCCTGGCCCGTTGGGCCGGCGGATTTCTGGATATTTTTGACGAGGCCTGTAGCCCACGGCCCATCAACGACACGACGAGAGAACGAAGGGGAACGGCGGGCTGGAAGAAACAGGCCGCCGCCAACCCTCAAACGCACACGCACACACAGACACACAGACACACACACACACACGCACACACACACACACGCACACACGCACGCACGCACACACGCACACACGCACACACGCACACACGCACACACGCACACACGCACACGCACATGAACACACACACACATGCACACACATGCGCACACACATGCACACACACATGTACACACACATGCACACACACATGCACACACATGCACGCACACATGCACACACACATGCACACGCACAGGCACACACACACACACACGCACACACATGCACCCACACACATGCACACACACATGCACACACACATGGACACACACATGCACACACACATGCACACACATGCACACACACATGCACACACATGCACACACACACACATGCACACACACATGCACACACACACATGCACACACATGCGCACAA
>CAUYUJ010022383.1:0-35000 GCA_963575745.1 Prorocentrum cordatum
ACTACTATCTTTACTACTACTACTGCTGCTACGACTACTACTACTACTACTACTACTACTACTACTACTACTACTACTACTACTACTACTACGACTACTTCTATTACTACTACCCCTCCTCCTCCTCCCCGTCCTGGTCCCTCCGTCGTTTCGGAAGGGAGGCAGCCCGAAAGACTCGTGCTCAGTCCAATGGTAGAGGAGGCGCTGACACTCTGCACGCCTGGGCCGAGGGACCTGAGGAACCTCTCACCGCTTGGGATGGGCACGGCGAGACGACGGTGACGACGACGACGAGGATGATGGAGGAGGAGGAGGCAGCGACCGAGAAGCGGGAAGAGGAAGATGCGGGGTGATCTGTGTAGGGCCGCGGCGATCTCTGGAGGTAGTCTGTCGAGAGCGGCCGGAGGGCACGTCGCACGGGCCAGGGCAAGATATACACGTGAGATCGCTCGCGCAAGATGTGCGAGCCTGGACTTGGCAGAAAAATGCAGAAAGTAAGCAGCCTCTGGACTCAAGAAGTCGGGCTTCTCGTACTCCGCGTTGAGGATCTGACGATGGAACTTTTACAAAACGACATCATCTCCTCCACCACCCTCGCATGTCATCTCCCGATGCCAAATCGTCAGCCATCCTGTTGTACACTTCGTTGGGTGCTCTCACCAAGATGGAACGCAGTCAAGTGGAACCCCTCCCCATCCGCGTCACTTTCCTCTTATATGCCCCATGCTCCTCATTCTCTGTCTCCTCCTCTTCTTGCTGCTCGTCCCCCTCCTTCTCCTCCCCCTCCTCCTCATCATCCCCATGCTCCTCCTCCTCATCACCATCAACAACCTCATCATCATAATAAGCATAATCCTCCTCCTCCTTCTCCTCCTCCTCCTCGTTCTCCTCCTCCTCCTCAGCATCATCGTCATCATCATCATCATCATCATCATCATCAGCTTCATCATCATCATCATCATCATCATCATCATCATCATCATCATCATCATCATCATCATCATCTCAATTCGCCGTTGTGCCGACATGAACATCATTCATACTTGCCCGCTCGTCCCTCCACATTCCGCCTCATCTTCATCATCACCGCCACCATCATCAGCAGCAGCCTCATCATCAGCACCAGCATCAGCACCAGCATCAGCATCAGCATCAGCATAAGCACCAGCATCACCGGCACCAGCACCAACAACACATCATTATCATCAGTATCACCATCATCAGCACCACCACAATCATCTGCATCGTCGATATCACCATCCTGCTCTTCATCCCGACCATCCTTCCCGTCCACGTCCTCCTCCTCCTCCTCCTTCTCCTCCTCCTCCTCCCTCCCTCCTCCTCCTCCTCCACCTCCTCCCCCTCATCCGTCTATCATCAAACATCATCATCATCCTCCTCCTCCTCCTCCTCCTCCTCCTCCTCCTCCTCCCCCTCATCGTCATCATCATCATCATCATCATCATCATCATCATCATCAGCAGCAGCATCATCAGCATCAGCATCAGCATCAGCAGCAGCATCGTCATCATCGCGATCACCAACCATCAATCATCATCATCATCATCATCATCATCATCATCAGCATCAGCATCATCATCATCATCATCATCATCGTCGTCATCATCATCATCATATTATCGTCATCATCACAGAATCATCATCATCACATGATCATCATCATCATCATCACCATCATCATCATCATCATCGTCATCATCACCACCATCATCATCAACATCATCATCAGCATCAGCATCAGCATCAGCATCAGCATCATCATCATCATCATCATCATCATCATCATCATCATCATCATCATCATCATCATCATCATCATCGTCATCATTACCATCAACATGATCCTTACTCCTCCCTCCTCCGCCTCCTCCTCCTTCTTCTCCACCTCCTCATCGCCTCCTCTTCCTCTCCTCCTCTCCTCCTCCTCCTCCTCCTCCTCTTCCTTCCTCATCCTCCTCCTCCTCCTCCTCCGACCTCCTCCTCCTCCTCCTCCTTCTCCCCGCCTCCTCCTCCCTCCCTCCTCCCCTCCTCATCTCCTCCTCTCCTCCTTCCTCCTCTTCCTCCTCTCCTCATCCTCTCCTTCCTCCTCCTCCTCCGCCTCCTGGCTCCTCCTCCTCCTCCTTCCTCCTCCTCCTATTCCTCCCCTCCTCCTACTCCTCCTACCTCTCCTCCTCCTCCTCTCCTCAGCAGCAACAGCATCAGCATCAGCATCAGCATCATCATCATCATCATCAGCAGCAGCAGCAGCATCAGCATCATCATTATCCTCATCAGCATCATCATCAGCATCATCATCACCATCACCATCACCATCATCAGCATCAGCATCAGCATCAGCATCAGCATCAGCATCATCATCATCATCATCATCATCATCATCATAATCATCATCATCATGATCATGATCATGATCATCATCATCATCATTATCATCATCAGCATCATCATCATCATCAGCATCATCAGCATCAGCATCAGCATCAGCATCAGCATCAGCATCAGCATCAGCATCAGCATCAGCATCATCATCATCATCATCATCATCATCATCATCATCATCATCATAATCCTTATCATTATCCTTATTATCCTTCTCCTCCTCCTCCTCCTCCTCCTCGCCTCCCCCCCTCGTCCTCCTCTCCTCTTCCTTATCATCATCTTCCTCCTCCTCGCCCTCGCCGCCAAGCGTGCGAGGGCCTTCTTGTACAGCTCATGGTGGTTGTCCTGTGCCTCGAAGGGGAGGTAGCCGCAGACCAGGGCGAACAGGATAACCCCACAGCTCCTGGCGCGCCAGGGGGGGAAGGGAGGAGGAGATGGAGGAGGAGATGGAGGAGGAGGACATGGAGGATGAGAAAGACGAGGGGGCGGAAGGGGAGGAGGAGGAGGAGGAGGAGGAGGAGGAAGAGGAGGAGGAGGAGGAGGAGGAGGAGGAAGGGAGGACGAGGACCCAGGAAGGATCGTCCAAAACGGCCGCTGGAGGCCCTCCAGGGTCCTCTCTCCTGCACCAGGGCGGGGAGGGGGGGGCAAGAAAACCAGTGCCGATCTTGGTCACCGTCCATCTTGGTCACCGTCGATTCGCGGATCATCGTCGCGAACCCGCGATGGCCGTCATGGACCATGGCCAAGATCGGCGCCGACAAGGTCCCGCGACGTCTTGGTCGCGGTCAGCGTGCCTCTTCCCCCCGAGGAGAGGGGCCCCCGCGATGGAGGCGGCCCGGGAGTCTGAACTGGTTGGGACCTTTAATTTCATCGGTCAGGAGGAGGGGACGGAGCCAAGTCCACTCCAAATCGGCCCCAGGACCCTTGCCGGGGCCCCATCTGGTGCAGTTGTTCCCCCTGCATCCCTTTTTCGCGGCCCCCGCGCCCGCAAGCGGCCCCCGGAGACGGAAGAGGGCAAGAACTCTCCCGAGCCCAGACCTTCGAGCCTGCCCCCCCTTCCCCTCGCTGGTCCGAGCCTGCCCCCCCCCCCTCCCCTCGCTGGTCGGAGCCAGCGCTGGGCCACCTCAGACCCCCCGACGGCTCCAGGCCCCCGAGGGGCGCCCGAGGGCGACTCTGCGCGGCGGAGCGCCGGGCCCCGCGCCCCGCGCGCGCGCGGCCTTGCGGCGCGGCGGGCTGCGGGCGGCGGAGAGCCCGAGGGGGGCCCCGAGGGGGGCAGCCGAGGGGTGCCGAGGCGGGCTTCGGGGGGGGGGCAGCCGAGAGGGGGGCCCGGGGAGGGGCCCACCGCGGGGGGCCGAAGAGGGAGGAGGGGGCTAGGGGGGGGCTCCACGACGACGACGACGACGACGACGACGACGACGACGACGACGACGACGAGCGGCGGCGGCGGCGGCGGCGGCGGCGGCGGCGGCGGCGACGACGACGACGACGACGACGGCGACCCCACGAGGGGTGCGGCGACCGCGGGGTTCTGGCGCCGCGGGGGCGCGCCCCGGGGCGCGCAGCTGGGAGAGCGGGCCAGGATCGACACCTGGGAGGGGCGTCCGGGGGCCTGTGTCGGAGCTGTTTTGTCCCGGTCGGGGGCGGGGGCGGGCCTTCCAAGAGGGCGGGGGTTGCCTCAAAGGAGCACACCTGGTCGGGGGCGGGGGGCGGAGGGGCGGGCCTTCCAAGAAGGCGGGCGGCGATGTTTTGTACTTGTTTCTGTTGTCGTGTGCTTCCCCCAGAGGACGGGGGGCGCCCCAGAAGCACACCAGGGCGTCAGGGCGCTGGGCGAGGCTTTCGCGCCAGGGTCTCGAAACGAGCCCGAAGCACCCGCAGAGGAGCCAGCGCAGGGACCAAAGGCGCAAAGGCGGCCTCCCCAGAGGGCAGAGGGCCCTCCTGGGGGCCTCCAGGGACCTTCAGTGGTCCTCCTCCTCCTCCTCCTCCTCCTCCTCCTCCTCCTCGTCGTCCTGATCTTCCTCTTCCGCCTCCTCCTCCTCCTCCTCCTCCTCCTCCTCCTCCTTCTCCTCCTCCTCCTCGTCGTCCTCCTTCTCCTTCTCTTTTTCTTCCGCCTCCTCCTCCTCCTCCTCCTCCTCCTCCTCCTCATCATCATCATCATCCTCATCATCATCATCATCATCAGCAGCAGCAGCAGCAGCATCATCATCATCATCATCATCATCATCCTCATCATCACCATCATCATCATCATCATCATCATCGTCATCATCATCATCATCATCAGCATCATCATCATCATCATCATCTTCTTCTTCTTCATCATCATCATCCATTCCTTTTCCTTACAAATAGCTGTTCCCTGTCGCACTAAGAGGTCAGTCAATAGGGAGGGCCGGGCGTTCCGCCTGAGACTTCCTCACCATTGATGACCCAGACATTCCAAGATTAGCACAACAGCTTCACAAATGGAGGGCGGGTCGTTTTCAAAATGTGGCTCTCGCATTAGCGCCACGCACATTCGTTTTAAAACTACGCAAGAGCTTCACGGATTGAGGGCGGTTCCTTTTTCAAAATGTGGTTTTCTCTTTTCCCCGGGTGCATTACTTTCCAAAAATTGCAAGAGTGAATTTCACGGATTACCATGGTCGACGTACAGATATCGCGTTTGAGAAAAAATCCGGATTTGGGGGGAGCAACAATGACGTTGATTCGCGATGTTGAAGTCCCAAGAATGGCCTTCTGGCACGATTCAGGATCGTCAAGAAGCAACACTCAAGTGGATCCGTGACGTTGGAGTCCCGAGAACACTGCTTTGCCATGCTTCAGGGTCTTCAAACTGGTGTCTTCCAACGAGTCAGTTCCCTCAGTATAAACGAATCCTTATAGGGGTCTATGACTAGGGAGCTGAGATGGAAGGTTTACTCCAACATCGTTGGTGACTCTTCGGCTTACACTGGTCCTTTTTGTCCTCCTCCTCCTCCTCCTCCTCCTCCTCCTTCTCCTTCTCCTCCTCCTCCTCGGAAGGTCCCCCCTGCCGACCAGCGCCCCGTGCACGTTGCCGAGGGCGGGCACGGTCAGTAGTTCCGAATCTGCGGAGGAGGGATTGGGAGACGTTTTACCAGGCTTCGCTTCTCTTGACCTGGGGGACGCGCACTGACCCGGGGCAGCGCAAACCGGGTCGATCGGGCCTTGCAGGATCCTGCAGAATCCTGCAGGATCCCGCGCGCCAGCCCGGGTCAGTGCGCCCCTGACTCTGGAAGCCCCCACGAGGCCTCTGGGGACATCGGCCCATCCGGGGCTCAGGCTGCGTGCACACGCGGCACATACGCCGATCCAGCGCATGAGCAGTCAACCACCAGCGTGGAGAGAAGGAGAACACAGGCGGGCGGCGCCGGCGAGGCACGACACGACGCTCTCAGGCCACTCACGCCACGGCGTGCGCCCAAAGTCGTGTCGTCACTCTGCAACCCGTCGAAGCGGCACACGAACGACAGAACGGAGAAGGGAACGAAGCGAAGCGAGGGCGCCGGAGTCGGGCACCCGTGCCCTCGTGGGCAGGGCGCATGAGGCCGTGGCCTCACGCCGATTCTGGAGACCCTGAACCCAGAAACGGTTCAACAACCTCTTGGGGGCGCATGTATGCTACTACCGCCGCCTGGCGCCGCCCTGCCGCTGCCTTCCGCCGAGGACGAGAAGACCACTCCTTCTACCCTCGAAGGCAAGGCCCTCCCTGAAGCGCCCAAGATAGAAGGCGTGCACACATAGGAGCCGCGCACGGAGCAGGCGCGGAAGGATGACCGGACGGCCGAGGGCGCAGACCACGAATCCACGACGGGCGCCGGCGCGGTGCACTCCTGGCGCCACCCGGAGCGAAGGGACGCTGAGTACGAGTTGGCTGTCCGCTCGGGGAGGGCCACTCGAGATTGGAGTACCGTGCGGGGCCTACCCCAGAACAGGCAAATGCCACAGACGGATCTACCCTTGTTCCGACATCTCCAGCCTTGCACTGCGACGGACGCAACGGCCGCGCTGTCAACAGACCAGTATACACCCCGAGTGCGTCCACAGACTCAACTGCACCCAATGTCTCCGTAGACGCTTGTGGCTAGAACGCGTGAGAGCAGTCGTTGGCCTGCGCCCAAGATGTTGTTGTTCTAGAGGCAGGTAGGCTAGGCCATCCAACGCTGAGACAGCGACTCTTTCCCGCCCGGACCAAATCCGCCAAGAGTCTGCCCCTGGACCCCTCCTGGGACTCGTCCTCGCCCGCCTTTTCCGAGGCGGATCCAGCCGTGGCCACGCGACAACACCGCGAAAACGCACCCCTGCAGCCCCAGGCCCCACCTCTCTGCTGCATCTTGCAAGCCAGATTGAGATGCCAAAGCCCCAGGGCCCGAACCGTGGCGAAAACGCCGGGTACGAAACAAACACGAGGCCCGGATCTCGAGGTCCTGGACCTGTTAAGGCCCAGTAAGACGACCGGCGTGCTGACCCCACCCCCCCTTCGTGACAAGAGGTGCGTCGCGCATTCGTCGCCCGTGCGCCCCCCGTGCGTCGGCCGCCGAAGGGGGCAATTTGGTGAGTGCGTCCAGGCTGGACCCACCCCCCTCGGCTTTCAGGTCACGGCTTGGGTCTCCGGCGCCCGTGCGGGACGACCCGGGCACTCCCCGAGCGCCACCAGCCAGGCGCAGCCTGCAGGAAGGCATCTCCCGAGGCTGGAGGACCGACGAGAGCCAGCGAGAATGTCCGAAAGCCTCGGCCTCGGGGGGTGAGAGAGAGTAGGGAAACGAACTCTACACGCCGACGCTTTTTCCGGCCCTGCGCTGACATTCGCACAGGCACGTGGATCCTGGTGCATACCTTTTCCGTTGCCTCCCTGGGAAAACGGGGGCAAAGTGCACACCACACCACCCCGACGTCGCCCCCGACCCTCCAAAGAGTCGTGGGATTGGAGAACAGCCCGCCACTGGCAGTGTAAATGTTCCAGTTTGCGACAGAGGGTCTCAGGGTCTGGTGGGGTTCCCCGCAGCGGCCACGCCACGCAGTGGCCGCGGGGCCCGCCCACGGCCTCCTCCTCCTCCTCCTCCTCCAGGAGGAGGAGGGGGAGGGGGGGAGGCGGAGGGGGAGGAGGAGGAGGGAGGAGGGAGAGGAGGAGGAGGGAGGAGAGGAGTGAGGAGGAGGAGCGAGGGGGGCTGAGGAGGAGGGGGAGGAGGAGGAGGGGGAGGAGGGAGGAGGAGAGAGGAGAGGAGGAGGAGGAGGAGGAGTGAGGAGGAGGCAGAGGGGGAGGAGGAGGAGGAGGAGGATGGAGGAGGAGGAGAGTTCTTTTTTTGAGGTAGGAGGGAGGAGGAGGAGGGAGGAGGGGAGGAGGAGGAGGAGGAGGAGGAGGGGGAGGATGGGGAGAGGAGGGAGGAGGAGGTAGGCAGGAAGGAAGAGGCAGGAAAGGAGTGACGGCACCTGAGGGGGAGGGAGGAGGAGGAGGTAGGAGGCAAGAGGCGGGTGGGAGGAGGAGGAGGATGGCCCAGGAGGAGGAGGAGGAGGAGGAGGGAGGATGAGGAGGAGGAGAGACAGCGAGAGAGAGAGAGAGGGCCAAAGGCTTGCTGCTCGCATCGGTAGCCGCAGCAGGGGCTAGGGGCGAGGAAAGCCCAGCGTCGGTGCGCGCTTCTGAAGACAACCCTACGCTGGGAGGCAGGGAGAGCACACGTTATGGTCGCACGCAGCAGCGCAGAACGGGCAGGAAAAGGTGTCCAGGAGGAGTGAGACGGGAGCCGGGGAAGGGTTCAGGAGAGCGCCACCCAGATGACTGGAGGCCGCCCATGAATAAGAAAAAGGCAACCTCTACGACGGGAGCGGGGGGGGACATCCGATGCGGACTTTGAGAGACACACGCGGGCGACGCGCGGGGGCACAGACCACGCAAGGAGTGGGCGGAGGATCGGAGAAGATCGATGGAGTTAGAGACGAGGACAGGGGGATCAAGGAGAGGTGAGACGGCAGGGAGGCGAGGCGGAAGCAGGAGGAGGGGAGGGGAGAGAGGGGCAAGCTAGGTGAGCTGGCGCCTCATCTGACATCCTCTCCCTCCATCCCATCCCTTCTCATGATTTTCCTCTATCCACGGACACGCGTCAAAGCCGACCTGGGAGGGGGATGGGAGAGGGGAGAGGAAGGCAAAGCTGCCGCTCTCTCACCGTTCTCCTCTTCCTCCACCTGCCTTGTAGTCCTCCCTGTCTCCTCCCCCTCCTTATACCCCTCCCCTCCATCCTCCCAGAGAAAGGAGCTGCCTTTCACTAACCCCTCGGATCCGATGTTGCGAAACGAGTGTATCACGACCGGAGCCTCAGACCCGATCTGTCTGCGGCATGTTTCAAGCCGGAGCGATCTGCGATGGTCCTGGGGCCCGAAACTGGGCGAAAACGTCTGGCGCAGAAAGATTGCAACGCCCGGACTCCAGTCAGCCAGGGTCAAGGGGCCCAAGGACACGCATATAAATACACACAAATAAGATGATTCCCCATTTTTTCCAAATTTTCTGGGTTTCTGTCTTCCCCCCACTTCCCATATTTTCCTACATTTTCTGGGGATCGACGATTGATTGTGTCTGTGTGTTTTTTCCCCTCCTGCCAGGGCCCCTCCCCACCCTCGGTCCTCGAGTCACCAGTTGGGTCTCCAGTGGCCGCTCGGGTCGGTCTGGGAGCCCCCGGAATGCTCTCGGCGAGGCACGGCGGCTGGAGGCCTGCCGAGGCCAGAGAAAACCACCGAGCACCGACGAAAACGTTGGCAGCACGGCGAAACCACCCGGGGCACAGCAACAAGTGCAGCACGCCCAGGACCCTGGCTCCTGATCCGCCGTACTTTGGATGATTTTCCGACCTAAAATTGTGTCGGAAATCGACGCCAGAGGAGCCTCAAGGGCGGAAATCGACGCTCAAAGGGGCCTCAAAAGTAGGGCGGAAATTTCCGCCCTACTTTCGAAATCGCCCAAAGTAGGGCGGATCAGGAGTCAGGGGATCTCCTTTTTTGTCTTCGCACGCAGGTGCTCGTCGCCCGCCACAGCGGCACCATCTGCTCCCGGTGCTCCCTCCATAGCGCGGGCACCACAACGGGCGGACGCCGAGGGTCGAAGGACCCGCACACCGTGAGCCGAAAGGAAAAAACGCAGCTCTCACTCCGCGCGCCACCCCTCGGAGCGAGGAGGGGAACCCAGCCCTGACAGCCCTGGACGTCCGCCCTGCCTACTTATCCTTCTTTCTCTCTTTTTTTTTTCCACCCTCCTCCTCCTCACCCTGATCCTGCTTCCTCATCTCTTCCTCTTCCTTCTCTCCTCCCCTTCCGTTCCTTTTCCTCTACTCATCCCTAATCCTCCTCCTATTCCTCACCTCCTACTCCCTCCTCCTCCTCCTCCTCCTCCTCCTCCTTCCTCCTTCCATCATACTCATCCTCCTCCCTCCTCCTCCTCTCCTCCTCCTCCTCCTCCTCCTCCTCCTCCTCCTCCTCCTCCTCCTCATCGTCCCCCTGCACCCCCCCGAGCTTGCCATGGGGCGCCAGGGCCCGCCCGGCACAGACCGCGAGCAGGAGGGGGGGGCGGCGGAGTGGCGAGGGCCACAGGAGCGAAGCAGGGAGGGCAGGGAGGGAGGAGGGCACGAGAGAGGAAGGGGCGGAGGAGGAGGAGGAGGAGGAGGAGGAGAAAGGAAGGGAAGGGGCGGAGGAGGACGAGGAGGACAAGAAGAACACTGCTCGCCCCGACTCCGTTACATCTGGGAGTCGTGCCTGGGACTGCACACCGCGCTGTGCCACTTCGTGAGCTTGGTACTGGTGCCCACTGGTGTCATCGCTGCGTCGTGGCCCGCGCGCCGAGCCAAGAGCAGCTGCCGCGCATCGCCCGCCGGCGAGGGTGGCCTGCACCACGCGTGGCCGCCCAACGCTGGCGCCGCCCAGCTAGTCCGCCACCGTGCCGCACGCACGGAACGGAGTGTCCGCGGGTCCCTTGGAGTTCCCCGTGTTGAGTCTTGACAAATCGTGCTTGCCCAGACCCCCCTCGCGACGTGACGACATCGTCGCACCGAGAGGCTCGGGAGCGCTTTCGGCTGCCAGGGGCCCTCGCCAGACCCCAGGGACCGCGAAAAACCGGCAGCGGGATTCCAACAACGGTACCAGCAGGAACAAGTCCAGAGGAGGGAGGAGGAGGGAGCGAGGAGGAGGAGTAGGAGGAGGAGGAGGAGGAGGAGGAGGAGGCGGAGGAGGAGGAGGAGGAGGAGGAGGAGGAGGAGGCGGAGGAGGAGGAGGAGGAGGAGGAGGAGGAGGAGTGTCCCCAGGTCCCCTCGGACTCTGCGCGTTGAGTCGTGATATGCATCGGCGCAGCGGCGGCGTGGAGCCCCACGGCCCGTGATCGGGCCCTGGCTGAAAGAGTTAGCCCGCGGCGAAAAACTGGGCCAGGGGACTCGATGTTCCCAGCCCAGACATGATGGCGTCGTAAAAAAAATCAGGACGGGATGTTTTTCGCTATTTTCGGCCCCTAGAGGCCCTCGCCGGGCCCCAGGACCGTCAAAAAACGACTCAGGATGAAAAACCAGCCCTGGGGAAAGGGTCTGGACTTCCAGGGACGCCGTCCTGAAAAAATCAGGACGTCGCATGTCTGGGAGGCCCCCGACCCAAACCCCCGACGTAATGATTTTTTCATTACGTCGACCCCCAGAGGTCCCGACCCTTTCCCCACGACCGGCTTCGCATCCCGAGTCGTTTTGTTGACGCTCCCGGGGCCCGGTGAGGGCCCCTGGAGGCCGAAGATTAGGAAAAACCTCCCGTCATGTTTTTTTCATTACTCGAGGGGGTCTGGGGACGTTGCGATTCTTCACGACGTCGACCTCCACCAGAGGTCTGAACCCTCTCCTCGGGGCCGGTTTTGCCTCCTGAGTCGTCCTCTGGCGGCCCCGAGGGCCGGGAAGGGCCCCCGGGGGCCGAAAACAGCGACAGACCTCCCGTCGCGATTTTTTGTCACAGCGCGAGGGGGTCTGGGTCGTGAGGAAGGAAACCTGCAAGCACAAACTTTTCGGAGGTTTGCGCGGATCTCTCGGATCGGCGCCGGACGCCCCTCCCTGGCGCCCCAGGGCGCGCCGGGGACGGCGACCCCAAGGGGGGGATCCAGCGCCGATCCGAGAAATCTGCGCGGAGCACTGCAGCGAATGTGTACAGGGCAGTTTTTCCTACATGGGATTTTTAGAAGTATTGGATTTTTAATAATGATTAATTGATGAATAAACTTATGCATGAACTCATCGTTGTGTTTAATACTAAATCCCTGCATTAGTAATACACGATCCGCAAGCGGAGTATGTATAAAAAACGGCACTGTGTGCTGCTTTTCTTCGGATTTTGCTTAACAACAAAACAAGAAATAACAATAAAAAGCGAAATGTCCGGGCGCTCCAGGACGCTCCCGGGCACTTCTGGAGCGTCCCGCGTGACTTGTCCGGTGCAACGTGGCCTCGGATAGTCGCAGGGCCCGTCCCGGAGCCCTCCTGGGCGCATCTTGGGCGGAGCAGCCCGCAGAGACCAGAACCGTGGGAAAAACCCTTGGTGCTTCCGTGATCTCAGCTTGCGCCGGCTCGGCCCCGAGAGCGCCAGAGACAGCCCAAGAGCCCCCCAACACCGCGCCAGGAGGGCCTTGAGACCCCCGAGGCGGGCCCACGAGACCCCACCTATCAGGTGCCCCCGAGCGGTACCCTGCCCCCGAGGCACCGCCCGCCCGCGCCTGCCCGACTCGCCCGCCCTGGGCCGGCGGCCTCGCCTCCTGGCAAGCCCGCTCGCGCCTCAGTGCCCCGCTTGCCTGGCCCGCCCGCCAGGGCCCGCCCGCACGACCCGCCCGTTGGGGGCCCGCCCGCCCGACCTAAAACAGGGCTAGGATCGGGATAAATCGCTCCAGAGCGTTCCGGAGCGCTCTCAGAGCGTTCCGGAACGCTCTGGAGCGGCCGCGGCGCCCGATACATCCTCCAAACCCGCCGATTCTCAGAGATTTTGAGTTATCCCGATCCGATGTTGTCCCGATCTTCGTGTCGTTTTACGACCCGCCGCCGCCCGCCCGGCCAGGCCCGTCCGGCTCCAGCGCCCGACCCGCCCGTGGGGGCCCGCCCGCCCGCCGGGCCCGCAAGGGGCCGCAGGCTCGTCTGCTGGCAGGGCACAGCTCGGCAGCGACGCGGCGGCGGCGAGCAAGGCGGCGGCGTCGGCGTCGGGCGGCGGCGACGGCGGCGGCGGCGACCACGCCGCAGACCGACGAGAGCGACTGCGACGCCTGCGGCAGGACAGACGACGGGCAAGGGCGACGACGGCGGCGACGCCGACGACGACGAGGGCAGCGGCGACGACAGGCGACGCGACCAACACCGCCAACGCAGCCGACAGCAGGCAGACCAGACAGCCAGCGAAGCCGACTCACGCCCGTCCCAAGAAAGAGGTAGGTCCCCGAGACGTCCAGGGTAGGCACCAACGACGGTATCCGAAAATGCCAGATGGCCCGATGCAGCCCAAAACGGCCCCCAAAAAAACCCAAAGCCGGCCCAAGAGAGCCACAGTAGGCCCTCAAGAAGGGCCACATGATCCGAAAAGAAACCCAAGAACGCCTCAAGATAATCCCAAAGGGCCCATACCCAGTGTTCCCCTCGTGTTTTCCCCTGGCGCTGGGGGAACACGCAGTCCACTAGCATAGTTGCACAGTCGATCGACACGGAGGCGCTTCGAAGAGGCTGGGGACGGCGCGGACTCGCCGACGGCGGCTTCGATCCGCCTCCCCCGCAACCTTCCGCAGGGGTGTGGTCGTGCCAAGCTCTCAATCTCTCACTGGCCCTTCCAAGGGTTCCACCAGGACCGCGGAAAAGACGGTTGCCAACGGCCCTTCTGCCCAAGATCACCCAAGAGGGCCTCCAAGAGGGTTTCCCAGAGGGTCTCCCAGAGGGTCTCCAGGAGTGTCCTGATCGCACTCAAAGTCCACCCAGGATTGCCCCAGCATGCTCAACATGCCTCCACGAGGGTCCCAGATGACCCCGAGGCGCCCCAAGATGGCCTCAGGAGGTCCCCCCAGGAGGGCCTGGGGAGGCACAAGTCATTGGATTCTCCCACGGTGAGCTCACCCGATGTGAGGAAAGGGGCAGCGGGAAGGTCCATTTATGTGGCGCTAAGTGAGTTCAGCAGCACAGCGGTCTAAGCGGTTCTGGAACGTCTAAGACGGCCTAAGAGATCCCCAAGATCCACCCAAGACGGCCCCAAGACAGGCCAAGAGGGCCCCAAGGCCCCCCCACACAGCCCAAAAACTGCTGCACAGGGCCCCAAGAGAACCCAGGACGGCTCTAAGACAGGCCCACAGCACGGCCTACGAAGGCGTCAGACGGCGCAAGAACGCCCCAAGACGGCCCGAAAGAGCCACAAGACGGCCCAAGAGGGTTCTAGGAGGTCCCCAAGAAAGCCCAGACGGCCAGACAAGAATCCCAAACTGGCCCCAAGAAGACCTCAGACAGCCCTTCCACAATGTTCTTCCAGTGCTTCCCCTAACGGCTGACTGGACGCCCAGCTGACACTTTACCACATGTCACCACACTGGCGTCTCCTAATGCAGGGGATGCAGTGACTCGCCGGAAGCGTGCTAGATACAAACCAGTGATCCGCCCAGGAACTGCAAGCCCACGTTTACGAAAATACGCCTCGTTCAGAAAGACATGGTCGAGGTACCTGCCGGAACAGTCGGTCCTTCCGATGTCCTTAAAGCCGTTCTTAGACATGGCCGCGGTTATGCGCTCTTGATTTCGTATGTTATCTAGCGTATACTCTATCATGAGAACGCCGAATTCGATATTCGAAAAGTTCGTGGATTCAAGTACTGGACCTTCGGACCCCTCGATATCAAGAGACCAAAAATCAACGGTCTTCCGATCCGGATCAACTGCATGCAGCAGCAGTTCAAGCGGCTCGGCCTGCACCTCAGAGGGAAGCTCTGCGTCGACGTGGCTCAACCCATCCGCCGAATCCCAGAATCCAAGCTTCGTGGACTGTGGAATGGGAGACAGAGCGCCATGAAAAACGTACGCTTTGCGGCACTTGTCAGCTATATGGAAATACTCTCTCGAAGGCTCGATCAGCAAACCCTGCCAGCCACGCCACTCGTAATAGATGGTGTTGCTGTGTTCTTGCCCATCTCGAGCTCCACTTTCCACAAAGAATCCGTTTCTGATATCTTTGAACAAGGGGGCCAAAATGATATCCTGCCGGCACTGGCTGAAACTCATGCTTTCCGGCCAGCTCGAGAAATTGTACTTACCAGTACGTGGCGGATCCAGCTTGATCAGCGGCTGCCTCGAGAGAGACGCACCCTCCACCGGCATCGGGTCGGAACCAGGTACCCGAGGCAAAGGAAGATCTGCATTCGACTGTCTCAGTCTTCCAAGAGCACTAAGACCCTCGCCCATGCGCAGGGGTACCGTGAACGAACCCGCGTCACGAACAATACCAGAAACGCTCGTGCAAAAACGACCGAGCCCAACCGCGACAACACATCCGCCACCGTGCCTGCACGTAGCAGGCGGGTTAGAATGCTCGTGTGGTCACTGTATGTTTTCTTAGGCCGACACCCCCCCTGCACTGCAAGCGGGGTTCAGAAATCGTCCCCCCTGAAGTTGCTCCCTGGCGCTCTCTTCGGTCTCCCAACGGCCAAGACGGCCTCCGAGACGGCTTCCAAGACAGCCAAGAAGACAACAAAACGGCTCAAGATGGCCCAAGAGAGCTCAAGGGCTTCTCAAGAAAGCCTCAAGACGGCTCGAGATAGCCCAAGAGGGCCTCAAGACGGTCCTAGAGGCCCCCAAGACAACCCGAGAGGTCTCCAACAGGCCTTCTTGGATAGCCCCAGGGGGCCAAAACCATTGATTTGCCTTAGGCTTTCGAAGGATGTTGAGATTCTCGTCTGTTCGGGTGTTCCGACCACCCAAGACGGCCCAAGAGGCTTCCAAGAGGCCTCCAAGATAGCTCCAAGACAACTCAAGAGGCCCCCAAGAGGGCCCCACGTCGGCCCAAGAGGACACAAAGATCGCCCAGGGGGATCCCAAAGAGGGCCCCAAGACGGCCTCGAAGCGCTCAAATAAAGAGCAACAAAACGGTCCAGAGAAGCCTATTGGGGTGTCTTGGGCGGTCGCAAACCCAAACATGCCTTCAAAAGCCTTAAGACAATCAATGGTGTCGGCTTCAGCGGGCTCTCCTGGAGGGCCTCTCGGAGACCTTTTGGGCCGTCTTGGGGGCCTCTTGATCTGCCTTGGGGGCCTTCTTGTGAGCCTCATGGCCTCCAGGACGCCTTTCAAGGCAGCCAAGATGACGCCAAAATGGCCCAAGATGGCCCAAGACTGCCAAAGAGGCGCCCAAGACAGCCTTAGGAGAGATCAAGGAGCACCCAAGACGGCCCAAGAGGTCTACAGGAGGCCCTCCTGGAAAGCCTGGGCCACAACCATTGGTGTTCTGGTGGCTGTTGAAGGCCTGTGCGGTTCTCGCCTGTTCGGGTTTTTCCGACCGCCCAAGACGGCCCAAGAGGCCCCCAAGAGACCTCCGAGAAAGCTCCAAGACAGCCCAATATGCCACCAGGAGCGCCCGAAGTCGGCCCAAGAAGACCCAAAGGGGGCTCCCAAAAGGACCCCAAGATGGCCGTGAACAGCTGCAGAAGGGCACCAAAGCGGCCTAGGGAGGCCCCCAAGGCGGCTTCCATAGGCGTCAGACGGGTCAAGGGTCCCCTAAGACGACCCACAAGGCTCCAAGAGGCCCCCAAGAGGGCCCACGGGGCTCCCAAGAGGCCCCCAAGCTTTCAGGAAGCTCCTGGGTGGCCCCCAGGAAGCCCCAAGAAGGTCCCAAGAAGCCTTCTCCTCCTCCTCATCATGTTCTCCCTCTTCTCCTCCTCCTCCTCCCTACCGCGCGGACGAAGACGAGGTCGGAATCACGACCCGCCCCAAGTCAGACTACTCGTCGGAAATGCGCTGTTCCTACACTCAGCCTCCTTCCTGCTGCGCTGTTGCACAGGCGCGGTGGGCGGGGTTTACCGCAGGCAGCTGGATACTATACCGAGAAGGGCTGTGAGTTGATACATGTTGTCTGTCATTCGAGCAGGAGCAAGATTTTAAATGCACGACAGACATCAGATTCTTTCGTCGAACAGATCATTGAGCACCAGACCAAGCTCACTCGAGCCGAGACACCGACGGAATTAGCACTAAGGGTGATGAAGGCGGAGACGACCACGTTGACCATAATGCGATGGGCATGTGCTGACAATGACATGTACAATGGCGCTGACGATGCTGGCTGTATTGATGATAGCGGTAACTGTCATAACGACGATGCTGACGGCGGGGATGATGCGTTGATAGCTGCTAACACAGAAGTTGCGTTGGTACACTTTCTGGGTACAGAATCAACAGCTTCGATCGAACATGACTGGAGATGAGCCCCAAGACTCGAGCTGAACCGCGAACCAACAGATGCTACTTCTTGGTTCAATCGCTTCGCTCGCGCCGGCCCATACAGCCTCATCTCTGCCGTTTGGCTGAGGGATCGTTGTCAACGAGGCGCTGCTGGGGTTCCATTGGGTTTCTTGGCAGGCGGCTCGGGGGCGTTTAGGAGGCAGAGGAGAATGTCCGAGGACTTATGTTTCTTCTCGTCCTCGTCATCGTCCTCGCTTCATTCCTCCTCTTTCTTCTCTTCCTCGTCGTCGTCCTGGCTTCGTCTTAGGACGACCCGCGGTCCCACATCGGAGGGACCGCGAAGTCTGCGCGCGGTTTTCTAGCACGCTCGTCTTAACACCCTCAGACAATTGACATGTAAGAGCTCGCGCGTTGGATATAGAACTTGGTTGACCTCCTGTGGAGCAGTCCCGAGGCCTCTTGGGAGCCTTTGGGGGGCCTCCTGTGCCGCTCGGGGGCCACTGGGGGGCTCCCTGGGGGCCGCTGAGGGCCTCTTGGGGGCCTGTTGGGGCCTCTTGGGGGTCTCTTGGGGATTTCTGGGAGCCTCTGAAGGGCGAGGGCTTGAAATATCGGTTCGTGCTCCCCCTGTGGACCCTCTCTTGGGGCGTTTGTGGGGCCCTGGGAGGCTGCCGTGGAGGCTTCTCGGGTTGTCCTGACGCCCTCGAGGGCCGTCCGGGAGCCCGCATTCGGGCCCCATGGGCCGTCGTAGGGCGATCTCGGAGGCCGCTGAGGCCGTCTTGAAGCGTCGGGAAATCGCAGAGGCGAGAATGCCAAAGACCTCGGGCTCTCTCGGGCCGTCTTGGGGCCCTCCAGGATGCCTCTTGGGCT
The DNA here is from genome assembly GCA_963575745.1 of Prorocentrum cordatum. Taxonomy (NCBI): domain Eukaryota; class Dinophyceae; order Prorocentrales; family Prorocentraceae; genus Prorocentrum; species Prorocentrum cordatum. The sequence continues at coordinate 17,697 of CAUYUJ010022383.1, forward strand.
GTCTGGGGCGATCTTGGATGCCTCTTAGGTCGTCTTTGAGCGTCGGGAAGCCGCAAAGGCGAGAATGCCAAAATCCTTTTTTTTTAAGGGAGATCTACGATCGTTGCCTTTGGGGGCCCTCTGATGAGAGCTCTTGGAGCGCTCTCGAGCCGTCTGGAGGCCATCGTGCGCGTCTCGGAGCGATCGTATGGTGCACCCTCTTGGGGGCCTCTCGGGGGGCCTCTTGGAGCCTCCTGGGAGCTTCTCGGGGCCGAGGGCTCGAAATGTCCGTTCGGGTCCCCCGTCTGGGCTCCCTCTTGGAGCCGTCATCGGGGCCTCTTTGGCCGTTTTCGGAGGCCGCTTGAGCCATCTCTATGGATTCTGCCCTGTGGGGCCCTCTGGGGAGTCCTCTTGGAGAGCTATTGAGCCGCCTGGGGGCAATCCTATGCGTCCTGGGGCGATCTTGTCGTGTCCTGGACGCCCCTTGGACCATCTTGGGGGCCTCTTGGCCCCAGGAGGAGGAGGAGGAGGAGGCGGAGGAGGCGGAGGAGGAGGAGGGCCTCCTGCTCGCATCGAGTACCATATGCCTCTTGGCCCGTCTTGGGGATTTATAGTTTTCTGGTGGGTTCCGAGGGCGGCGCCCGGACAAACCCATCTCTGGCTGTCCTCTCTCTTCCTCACCTCCTCCTCCTCCTCCTCCTCCTCCTACTCCTCCTCCTCCTCCTAACCTTACCTCCTCCTCCCTCCCCTACCTCTCATCCTCCTCCTCTCCCTCCTCTACCTCCTCCTCCTCCTCCTCCTCTCCTCCTCCTCCTCTATCCTCCATCCCTCCTCTAGGGGGCCTCTTGGCCCGTCTTCTGGGATTGATGTTTTCTGGTGGGTTCGAGGGGCGGCGCCCGGACAAAACCCATCTCTGGCTGGACCTTGCTGGGGTAACCTTTCGGTTGAGGAGGGAGGAGGGAGGAGGGAGGGGGGATGGGGGGGGAGGGAGGGGGGGAGGGGGGAGGAGGGAGGAGGGAGGGAGGAGGAGGGAGGAGGGAGGAGGGAGGGAGGGAAGGAGGAGGGAGGAGGAAAGGAGGAGGGAGGAGGGAGGGAGGGAGGGAGGGAGGGAGGGAGGGGGGAGGGCGGGAGGGAGGGAGCGGCAACGCGCGCGCGAACTAGAAAAACTCGAAACCGGTCACCAGAGATCTTAGCACGCCTCTGGCCCGTTGGGCTGGCGAGTGTGTGTCAAGCGCTTGGGCCGCTGAGCCGTAGGCCCACCAGACTGGAGAAAGCGCTGCCCTTACGCTTCCGTGAGATGCGCCTGATGCCAGTCCCCCGACGCCAACCTTACCTCCTCCTCCTCCTCCACCCTCCTCCTCCTCCTCTCTCCTCCTCCTCCTCCTCCTCTGCCTCCTGCTCCTCACTCCTCCTCCTCCAACCTACTCCTCCTCCTCCTCTCCTCCTCCTCCTCCCCTCCTCCTCCACCCTCCTCCTCCTCCTCCTCCTCGCTCCCCACGCCCCCCGCCCACCCCGTGGCGGCTCCACACGTCGACCAGCGGCGGGTGGTACTTGTGCCCCGCGATCATCTCGGGGGCCGCGTAACACGGCGAGCCGCACGCCGTCGAGAGCAGCTGCCCCTCCTCGGCGCGGCGGCGGCGCCGGCGCGGCCGGGGGCGCGGCGCCGGCGGAGAGGAAGCTTGCCGTCGCTCGGACGTCCATTTCCTGTGCAGTTGTCGGTTTCGTGCGTGTTTTTTTGTACTCGATGGTCCAGGATGGTCCTCGATGGTCCCCGCCGAAGAAAGAATGCACACGTCCGAGCGATGCCAGAGAGGAGGACAGGAGGCCGAGGCGCGAGGTGCGAGGAGGAGGAGGAGGAGGAGGAGGTGGAGGAGGAGGAGGAGGAGGGTGGAAGAGGAGGAGGTTGGAGAAGGAGGAGGAGGAGGAGGAGGAGGAGCCAAGGCTCGAGAAAATCGAGGTGCGAGGCCCTGGGCGTCGCCCCCCCTTTTTTGGGGGGGGGGTCCGGGAGGCTTCTCGTCGCCACGGCCAGATCCGCCTCGGAGCTCGAGGAGGAGGAGGAGGAGGCGAAAGAGGAGGAAGATGAGGAGGAGGAGGAGGAGAAAGAAGAGGAGGAGCAAGGAGCCAAAAGCAAGAGGGAGACGGAGAGGAAGGAGAAAGGATGAGGACGAGGATGAGGAGAAGGAGAAGGAGAAGGAGAAGGAGGAGGAGGAGGAGGAGGAGCAGCAGCAGCAGCAGCAGCAACACGAGGAAGGGGGGGGATGGCAGCGCCGCCAGTCGGTACCCATGCCACCAGCGTCCACAGCCCAGGAGGAGGAGAAGGAGGGAGGAGAAGGAGGCGGCGGAGGAGAGGCTGAGAGAAAGAGAACACGGATAGAAGGCGAGAAGGAGGGAAGGGACAGGGAGAGAGGTGGGAGAGGGAGCCAAGATGAATAGACAATCTCAAGGCAACGCAGCAGAAGTCTGCGCACTCGTTGTTTTCCCAGCGCACGGGCACTCGTTCAGAAGCTACCGGTTTCGTGCCAACGGCTGCGGTGCATGGACAAACGAGGAAGCATGCACGAGCGGGGACAGGAGGCAAAAAAGGGGGGGAAAAAAAAAGAGAGGGACGACACTCATGCTACACCACGCGGCGATGCAACACTCATTCATGGGAGGGGGAAAGGGAAGGAGGGGGGGGGACGAGGGGAGGACGACGAAGGAGGGCAAAGTCGGGTGGCGCCGGCGAGACATGACACGAGACACAGCAGGGAGGAGCGATATTCGCTCTGACTCTCGCAACAACCCAGCACCATGAATCACGCGTGTAGTCCCTGAACTTGCCACGCGAACGTGCAGTCGAAGGCGCGTGAAATCTGGGGGGGAGGCAACAAGAGGAGTAAGAAGGAGGACAGGGAGGGGGGGGGGAGGGAAGAGGGAGTAGAAGGGAGACTGGGAGACACTCATCTTCTCGAGTCCTTCCCCTGGCGACGCAACGCCCATTCTGAGGCAGACTCTCGTCTTGGCAGCGTCGTTTTTGTGTAGTGATGTTCCTGCCTCCTCCTCCTCCTCCTCCTCCTCCTCATCATCATCATCATCATCCTCATCATCCTCCCCGTCCTCCTCCTCGATCCATCCACCCATCCAACCATACATCCATCATCTTCATCCTCATCCTCATCCTCATCCTCATCATCATCGTCATCGTCATCATCATCGTCATCGTCATCGTCATCGTCATCATCATCGTCAGCATCATCATCACCACCATCATCAACATCATCATCATCACATTCATTGCCATCATCACCGTTATCATCATATGTATGCCAGTATTGCTATATCTCCATCGTTCGCACTTTGATGCTCTAACCACTCATCAGTACCATCATCAGCATCATAATCAGCAGCATCAACATCATCATCATCAGCATCATCATCGTCGCCGTCATCAGCAGCATCATCATCATCAGCATCATCACCATCATCATCATCCATACCGTCATCATGCTCATCGTCATCAACACCACCATCATCAGCAGCATCGCCTTCGCCTTGATCATCATACCCTTTCTCACTACCACCACCACCGTAATCGTCATCATCCCCACCATCACCCGCATCATCATATCCCTCCTACTACTCCTCCTCCTCCTCCTCACCAACACCATCACCATCCGACTGACAATCACCATTATCATCACCATCACCATCATCACCATCATCATTCACATTATTATCATCATCGGAAACATAATCACCTTCGTAGGCATCACCATCATCATCACCAACAACAGCGTCATCATCACCCGCAGCACCATCATCACCCTCATCATCTGCATCCTCGTCCCCATCCGTAGCATCGTCCCACTCATCCCCGTCACCGTCGTCGCCATCATCCTCATCATAGTACTCCTCATCATAGACATCATTACCATCATCATGGACATTATCGGCATGATCATCAACAGCCGCATCATCAGTATCAACGTCATCATCATCAGCATCACCATCATCGTCATCATCAACACCATCAGCAGCAGCAGCAGCATCACCATCATCATCAGCATTATCACAATCGTCGTCATAATCATCGTCACCACCGTCATCACAACCATCAGAATGTTCATCCTCAGCCTCATCCTCCTTATCCAAATCAGCATCCTCATATCCATGCTCATCCGAAACATCATTGTCACCAGCCCATCAACAACAGCAGCAACATCATCATCCGCAGCAACATGGTCAGCATCATAATGGTTTCCATATTCATCCTTATCATCCTTACCCTCGCAATCATCACCATTATGGTCATATGTACGACCGTCTTGCTATATCTCCATCATTCGCACTTTGATGCTCTGGCCACTCATCATTATCATCTTCACCAGCATCATCATCAGCAGCATCATCATCATCACCATCATCATCAGTGTCACCGTCATCAGCATCATCATCATCAGCAGCATCAGCATCATCACCGTCATCGTCATCAATACCGACATCATCCTCATCGTCATCACCACCACCATCATCATCATCATCATCAACATCGCCTTCGCCTTGATCATCATACTCTATCTCATTACCACCACCGTAATCGTTATCATCCACAACATCATCCGCATCATCATATCCCTCCTACTCCTCCTCCTCCTCACCAACACCATCACCATCCGACTGGCAATCGCAGTTACCATCATCATCATCACCACCACCATCATCTCCATCATCATCACCATCACCATCACCATCATCATCCATTCTATCATCATCACCATCATCAGAACCATAATCACCTTCGTCCGCATCATCATCACCAACAACACCGTCATCATCACCCTCAGCACCATCATCACCTTCATCATCTGCATCCTCATCCCCATTCTTAGCATCATCCCACTCATCCCCGTCATCGTCGTCATCATCATTCTCATCAGATTACTCTTCATCCTGACCATCATCACCGTCGTCTCCTCACTAGCATCATCACCATCGTCAGCATCACCAGCATCATCATAATCATCAGCATCATCGCTGGCGTCGCTTCGCTTCGCTCGGCCCTGCCTCGCGCCGACTCGCCTCGCACGAGCCCAACCACGCAAGCGTGTGTCAGTGCAGTTCTTTTTGCTCGGACCGCGCGGCGGTCAAACTGCGGGTGCAGTCCCAGGGCCCTAGGACTTGAGCCAAAACGGCGGCGGGCAGGGTGCACGCCACAAACATGGAAAGTATGTGCAACATGCTTACAAGGAGGAGGAGGAGGGAGGAGGAGGGAGGAGGGAGGAGGGAGGAGGAGGAGGAGGAGGAGGAGGAGGAGGGGAGGAGGAGGGGGAGGAGGAGGAGGAGGAGGAGGAGTGAGGAGAGGAGGAGGAGGAGGGAGGGAGGAGGAGGAGAATGGGGAGGAGGGGAGGGAGGGAGGAGGAGGAGGAGGAGGAGGAGGAGGAGGAGGAGGAGGAGGAGAGGAGGGGAAGGAGGAGGAGGAGGAGCAGCAGAGGGAGAGGAGAGGAGAAGAAAAAGAGCAGGAGGAGGAGGAGGAGGAGGAGCACACCGCGAGCGATCTCGATAATCCGTGCAGCGACGACGACAAGGGCAGCACGGGCGGCGCGGGCGCGCGGGCGGCACGGCGGGCGGCCGCCGCGGCGCTTGCCCCCCCTATCCCGAAAGCCTCCCCGCTCCCTCCGTTCCTTCCGCTCTCTGCCCCAAGTCTGACCTGACACGTCGCATCGCAAAGGCTGAGACCAGCAGGATAGAGAGGAGATCGCTGGCGGCCCTGCCCCCAAGAGGGAAGGGCACCAGCAACAAAACTCCCCGCCTCGCCAGGCGAAACCGATCCACCGCTGTCCACCGCACGGGTGAAGTCCGCAAGCAAGACCCTGGCAAAGAGAGGGGAACAAAAAGTGGCATAAACATAGAAACTCGGAGGTCCGCGCGGATTTCTCGGATCGGCGCTGGACCCCCCTCCCTGGCGCGCGGAGCGCGCCAGGGGCGGCGCCGGAGGCGCCGCCGGGTGGCCCCAGCGCCGATCCGAGAAATCCGCGCGGACCTCCGAGTTTCTATGTTTACGTCACTTTTTGGTTCACCTGAAAGAGCCTCTGGCAATCCTGGCCAAGTTCTGGGATCCCGCCTTGCTGAGTCTAGTGGTGCAGCAGCTCACGGAGCTGCGAAGTACACTATAGCAGTGTGAATGCCATGACAATGGACACTCGAACAATCCTATCATCGAACTAAAAATGTGTGCACAATGTGTAAAACATGTTCTAAAAATGTTTCAAACATGTTTTTTTACCTTTTAAAAGCATGTTTGAAACTTTGTTTGACACCTGGAAATGATTTGGCAGCACGCTTCCTCTCCATTAAATCGACTTCCACAACTACAGCACCCACGCACAACACACCAGCACAAATCTTCATCGGGCCAGAAGGCCACTTGATGCGAGCTGGGCACCTCCCTCGCTCCGACGCAGACAGCCTGAGGACAGCCCCAGACCAACACACCGAGCGGCACGGAGCCGCGAGGAGGGAGGTCAGAGAGAATCGGCGCTGGCGCGGCAGCCGCACTTGCGACACTGGCCGAACTCCCCCCGAAAGTTGCGGGCGGGAGTGCTGGGACCTCGAGGCGGCGCCGCGCGACTCCTGGGGCAAAGGTGCTGCGGACACGCGCGCGGGGAAGACGGGGGTCTCCGACCCTCCGTATCCAGCACGTGTTCCGCCACGCCACGCAACTGGCCCTGGACCCTGCGAGAGCGAAGCCGTCGGCCATCTGGACCGCCGAGGAAACGGCAGACTGGACTCGAACCTCGGCCTCGAAGTGGTCGGCTATATACAGTCAACTGTGGCGTTGGCAATCACATGTCCCAGGTTGAGCCCCATGGCTAGCCCTCCCTCGATGGACGATTGACTGGGGAGCCTGACTCCCGCCAGATGCCTTACGCGGCACCGCTCACGAGCGCGACCCCACAAACCGCGGTGACTCTTAATGTAGGGCGAGGGGGAGGAGGAGGAGGAAGAGGAGGAGGAGGAGGAAGGAGGAGGAGGAGGCGCACCCATGCGAGCAAATACCTCCTCGCGCTCGCCGAAGCCTGGGAACCCGCTTGTCCACCTGATCGGCCGACAGCTGTTCGCCGCACAAGAAGGAGAAGGAGCAGGACGAGGCAGGAGGCAGAGAGAGGAGGAGGAGGAGGAGGAGGAGGAGGAGGAGGAGGCGGAGGAGGAGGAGGAGGAGGAGGAGGAGGAGGGCGGAGGAGGAGGAGGAGGAGGAGAGGAGGAGGAGGAGGAGGAGGAGCAGGAGGGAGGAGGAGGAGGAGGAGGTGGGAGGAGAAGAGGAGTAGGAGGAGGAGGAGGAGGGGGAGGGGGAGGAAGAGGAGGAAGAGAGGGAGGAGGAGGAGGAGGAGGAGGAGGAGGAGGAGGAGGAGGAACGCCAGTACCTCAGAAGGTCTGATCGGCGGCGGGCGGCATTGCGGTCGCGGGGCGCCGACTCGGCTGTGCTCGCTGAGGCGGTCCAGCACCCCCCTGTGGCACGCCCTGCGAAGGGCAAGTGTGGAAGTGGGCGCCGCGGCGACGCCAACTGTGAAGGTCCAGCGCCACTTCGCGGCATGCCTGTGAAGCAGGTGAACTTGCGGACGAAGCCGTTGGCCTGACCTCCGGGGAAAGGCAGTAGCGCAGCACGAGGGTGCACATCACCGTGAACCTGGAACGCTTTTGCCGTGGATCGTCGTGGTAAGTCTCATCTCCAGCAAGTCCGAGCCGACGCAAAAGATCGCCCTTAAGGATTTGTCGAGGGCGAGGCAGCCAGTGAAGGGCGCGGCGGCATTTCAGGCAGTGGCTGACCTCGGCGCGCCCTTCTCCGTGGAGGAGGAGGAGGAGGAGGAAGAGGAGGAGAAGGAGGAGGGAGGAGGGGGAGTAGGGGGAGGAGGAGGAGGAGGAGGAGGAGGAGGAGGAGGAGGAGGCGGAGGAGGAGGAGCAGGACAGGGAGGAGAAGAGAAGGAGGGGAGGAGGAGGAGGAGGAGGAGGAGAGAGAGGAGAGGAGGAGGAGGAGGAAGGAGGAGGAGGAGGAGGAGGAGGAGGAGGAGGAGGAGGAGGAGGGAGGAGCTAGGATCGAAGGTAGAGATAGAGACCGGGGTAGAGGTAGAGGTAGAGGCAGAGGAGCAGAGGCAGAGGGCGGGGGAGGCAGAGGGAGGCAGAGGGAGGGGGAGGCAGAGGGAGGGAGGGGGAGGAGGAGGGGTCCTTGTGGGTGTTGCTCAGGCCAAAGTCCACGATCTTGATGTGCCTCCTTGAAGGGGCCCCAGGACACACAAATAAATACACACGAATCCGCCGACCCTGTCGGCGTGTGTGAGGGGCTTTTCCGTTCGAGCCGTCATCTCCGTCATTCTTTGTAATCGTCGTCTCTGTCGTTCCCTTTCCCTGGTACCCCTCTTCCCCTGGGCTCCTCCCCGCTCCCCTCGCCCTTTCCCAGGGCCTCCTCCTCAAGCGCGCTAGCCAAACCGACCTTCAGCAACGTCGTAATTGATTCGAAGGGAAGCCCCTTCCCTTTCCCTTCCCCGACGGGGGGGGGAGGGGGGGTCCCGGGGGGGGTCCCGGGGGGTCCCGGGACAAGATACGACGGCCCCCCCGTACCGACCTTGAGCAACGTCGTAATTGAGTCGAAGGGAAGCCCCTTCCCTTCCCTCCCCGACGGGGGGGGGAGGGGGGGTCCCGGGGGGGGTCCCGGGGGAGTCCCGGGTCAGATACGACGCCCCCCCCCCGTACCGACTTGAGCAACGTCGTAATTGAGTCGAAGGGAAGCCCCTTCCCTTTCCTTCCCCGCGGGGGGGGGAGGGGGGGTCCCGGGGGGGGTCCCGGGGGAGTCCCGGGTCAGATACGACGCCCCCCCCCCGTACCGACCTTGAGCAACGTCGTAATTGAGTCGAAGGGAAGCCCCTTCCCTTTCCCTTCCCCGACGGGGGGGGGAGGGGGGGTCCCGGGGGGGGTCCCGGGGGAGTCCCGGGGAAGTCCCGGGTCAGATACGACACCTCCCTCCCCCACCTTCTCGTCCTTCTCCCCGTTCCCCAAAACCATCCCACAGCCCGTGCCTCTTGCTGCGCATTGCGAACAGGGTCGGCGGCACCGGCCGTAAGGCCTTCGCAATAAAATGATGCCCCATATTTTCGTACATTTTCTGGGTTTCTGTCTTCCCCCCAATTCCCATATTTTCCCATATTTTCTAGGGAATGGAGGATTAATTGTGTCTGTGTGTTTCTTTCCCTCCTGACTCCTGCCGTCCAGGAGCAGGTTCTCGGGCCGCGGCCGTCTGGCCGCCGCCGGGGGGCCCAGCAGGGTGCGGGGCGGGGGCCGCCCGCTCCAGCGGGTCGGCTCCATGGCGTCGCCGTCGTCACGGCGTCGTCATCGTCACCATCGCCTTCGTCATCACCCGCGGGAAAGAACTTCGCAGCGTCATCGGCGTTGCCATCCTTGCCATCGTCATCGGCATCGTCGTCGCAACCATCAGCAGACTCGTGATCGGGATCAACCTCCTACTCCTCCTCCCCCTCCTCCTCCTCCTCCCCCTCCTCCTCTCCTCCTCCTCCTCCTCCTCCTTCCTCCTCCTCAGCCTCCTCCTCCTCCTCCTCCTTCCTCTCTCCTCCTCCCCCCTCTCCTCCTCCTCCTCCTCCTCTCCTCCTCCTCCTCTCCTCTCCTCCTCCTCCTCCTCCTCCTCCTCCTCCTCCTCCTCCTCCTCCTCCTACTCATCCTCCTCCTCCTCCTCCCTCCTCCTCGTTAGGAGTTATGGCCCTGGACCGGGAGGTGCTGGAGGGGAGGTCGTGGAAGGCATCCGTGGGCAGTTCAGATGCAGCAGGCTGCCGTCATCAGCACGGCTGCACCGTCCAACGAGATGGGCGATGTTGTATGCCAAGAATACCTGCGTGACAGTTCGCAATATCTCACCACATGGACTACTCGCAAACAGCTTATCGCTCAGATCGTTTCGACATCTGGGGGAACGTGTGGGAAACTGCCGATCGCTCGGTTTTGCACGATCACGAATCAAAGCACGATCTGCTCGAGCGTTTCTCAAGATCGCGCGGTCGCTCTCCAACATCCTAAACGTAGCCGGGTACGACAGCCCTGCCCGTATAATCGTGGTCGTTTCGAAAGCACGGTGCGAGAGCCAGGCGCTGGGAAATGGCACGTGTCTGGAGGAGTTTGGCACCGCAGTTGTGCTGTCCGAGCATGTCTTGCATGTACTGCCGTTCTTGGCACCGAGCTTTCCTATCAAAGCGCATGGAGGCCGCATCAGACTCAACAGGATTGGTGGGACCTCGCAGCAAGAATATCGTGACCGCATCAGAGCAGCACGGGACGAAGATGAAAGGCGACGCGAACGAGGAGATGTCGGAGGAGGGGAGGATCACGTCAGCAGCAGCAACAGCGTCAGAGACAAGCGCATCACGCAGCTCGAGACTCGCGTCAGAACATTGGAACAGGTGACCTACACCACAGCCTTGGTCGAGGGGAAGCACACCCTGATCGAGACAATGCCGTACAGCTTCCAGGATCTCTCGAAAGAGAAGAGAGACATCGAGACAAAGAGACGGCCAGCCCCTCGTGCCAAGCCCTCCTCGCCACTCTCGTGTAGAGAACTCGTAGCCCGTGGACTTCCCAGCCAGGACCCAGTCCGGCAAAGAGGCGTGCAAGCGTCCCCAGCTCGCAGTGGCGAAGCCCACCCCTTTCTAGACATCGCGCTGGATCAAGGAAATGTCCATGGCAACCCACGTGCGGCCGCCCAGGCCAGAAGCAGCACAATCGGGTCACGTTTTCGCGGCGTGGCAGCAGTCCTCTTCGTCGGGAGACGGCCGTGGCAGCGGAGTTGCTGAAGGAGCTCGGGGAGAAGCAGGGGGTGGGAGACGGGGCGCTGACAAAGGCGCTGCCTGGTGAGAAGCTAGCGGTGCAGGGGGTATGGGTGGGCGTTGAGGAGGTCGTGTGTGAGCAGCTGCGCAATGTGGATGCTTATGTGAGGTCAATCGTGCCCAAGGGGCAACACGGCCAGGCAGCTCGGCGGTGGCAAGAGGCCCAAAGGTAGGGGGGCCTGAGTCCCTCCTCGGCCGATTGCCCGTGCTGGGCCCATCGTGCTGGCCGATCAGCCGCTGCACGTGTGCACGTGTGCACGTGTGTCTGCCTCCTCCCTCGTCTGCTCCCCTAGGCCCCTCTTCTTGTCGCCCCCCTCGGCAGTGACTGAGCGTGCGCACCCTGTGCAGCAGCGTGCTTGCCTAGAAGGCGAACTGACGACAGGGGATTAAACGAGGCGTGAACGGCCCCAGCCTGGGCCAAGTTTGTCTCCAGAGAGGGCATCGGACGGCTTCAATGCCTTGAGTGCTGCTGCCTCTCCGTCTCTTCCTCCTCCTCCTCCTGCTCCTCCTCCTCCTCCTCCTCTTCCTCCTCTTCACCCTCCTCATGCTTTACCCTTTCTCTCACCTCCATCCTTCCTCGTGGGTCATCCTCCCTGAATTTTCCGACTTTGAAATTCATCCCTGCTCCCAACGCTGTAATGCCCATTCCCTCCCTACCTCCCTCCTCCTCCCCTCCTCCCCCCATACCTCCCTGCTCAGCATATCTCCTCCTCCTCCACCTCCTGCTCCTCCTCCTCCTCCTCCTCTCCTCCTCCCCTCCTCCTCCTCCTCCTCCTCCTCATCATCATCATCATCATCATCATCATCATCATCATCATGAGCAGCAGCAGCATCATCAGCAGCATCAGCATCAGCATCAGCATCAGCATCAGCATCAACATCATCATCATCATCATCATCATCATCATCATCATCATCATCATCATTATCATCATCGTCAGCGGCAAAATCACCATCGTGCTAATCATCATCATCACCACAACCACCACCAGCACCATGATTAGCATCATCATCATCAGCAGCATCATCATCAACATCATCATCATCCTCATCATCCTCATCCTCATCCTCATCCTCATTCATATCCTCATCATCAGCATCGTCATCATCATCCTCGTCATCATCACCATCATCATCAGCAGCAGCAGCATCATCACCAGCATCACGATCATCATCATGAGCATCATCATCATCAACATCAGCATCGTCACTATCATCATCAGTATCACCATCAACATCATCATCAGCAGCAGCATCACCACCAGCATCGACTTAACCATCATAGTTACCATCATCAACATCATCAGCATCCTTATCAACATCACCATCATCATCAGCATGATCATCAGCATCATCACCGCCATCATCATAATCATCATTAGCACCATGAGCATCAACACCCTCAGCAGCATCATCCGCATCATCATCATCATCGTCATCATCATCATCATCATCATCATCATGATGATCATCATCATCATCATCATCATCATCATCATCATCATCATCATCCTCATCAGCATCATCATCACCATGATCATCATTAGCATCATCATCATCAGCAGCAGCACCAGTTTTATCAGCAGCATCATCAACATCAACATCATCAACATCAATATCATCATCATGATCAGCAGCATCGTCATCATCATCATCATCAGCAGCAGCAGCATCCTCAGCATCGTCATCTTCATCCTCATCAGCAGCAGCAGCATCCGCATCATCATCAGCATCAGCATCACCATCATTACCTCCATCAGCATCATCAACATCATCATCATCATCATCAGCAGCATCATCCGCATCATCAGCATCATCACTCTTCTCTCCAGCGTCATCATCATCACAATCATCATCAGAAGCATCACCAACATCATCCTCATCATCATCGTCCTAAATATCCTGATCAGCATCATCATCATCATCATCATCATCATCACCACCGTCATCATCATCATCATCACCATCAGCAGCATCATCAGCAGCATTAGCAGCATCATCAGCAACATCATCAGTATCATCATCATCAACCTCATCATCAGCATTCGCATCATCAGAATCATCATCAGCATCATCATCCTCATCCTCATCATCTTCACCAGCATCATCATCATAACCACCATCATCATCAACATCATCACCATCATCAACATCATCATCGTGATCAGAACAATCATCTCAGCATCATCAGCAGCAGTATCAACACCATGATCGTCATCGTCCTCATCAGCATCACCACCATCATCACCATCATCATCCTCAGCATCATTAGCATCATCAGCATGATCATCATCAGCATCATCATCAGCATCAGCATCAGCATCAGCATCATCAGCATCATCATGAACATCATCACCATTGGCATCATCAGCATCATCATCAGCAGCACCATCATCAGAATCATCACCGTCATCAGCATCATCAACATCACCACCATCATCACCTTCATTATCAGCATCATCATCATCATCGTCACCATCAACATCAGCAGCATCATTATCATCAGCATCATCATCATCCTCATCAGCATCCTCACCACCATCACCATCATCAACATTAGCATCATCAGCATCGTCATCATCATCACCATCATCAGCATCATCAGCATCGTTCTCATCAACATCATCATCATCATCATCATCATCGTCAGCACCATCATCATCCTCAGCAGCATTACCATCAGCACCATCATCATCATCCTCATCATCCTCAGCATTATCATCATCAGCATCATCCCCATCACCACCATGATCAGCATCCTCATCGAAAAGCACCGTTACCACCATTCACAGCATCATCATCATCCTCATCCTCAGCCTCATCATCCGCATCATCATCATGATCATCAGAATCATTAACACCATCATCGCCACCATCATCATCATCAGCATCATCACAGTCCTCACCATCATCAGCATCATAACCATCATCATCATCACTATCATCATCAGCGTCATCATCAGCAGCAGCATAAGCATCATCATAATCAGCATCATCATCATCATCACCAGCATCAGCATCACCACCATCATCATTGGCATCATCAGCATAATCAGCATCATCATCAGCGTCATCATCAGCATCATCATCATCAGCATCATCATCAGAATCATAATCCTCACCATCCTCATCAGCATCGGCATCATCACAACCAGCATCATCACCATCATCACCATCACCATCGTCATCAGCATCATCATCATCAGCAGCAGCAGCATCATCAGCATCATGGTCATGATCCTCATCAGCATCATCAGCATCATCATCACCATTGGCATCATCTGCATCATCATCATCAGCAGCATCATCATCATCCTCATCAGCAGCATCACCACCATCAGCAGCATCAGTGTCATCATCATCATCATCATCATCACCGTCGCCATCATAATTCTCACCAGCATCATCAGCATCATCGTCAACAGCAACATCATCAGCATCATCATCATCCTCATCATCCTCACCATCACTATCATCAACATCATCCTTAGCATCATCCGCATCATCAGCATCATCCTCAACAGCATCATCACCATCACAACCATCATCAATATTGGCATCGTCAGTATCATCGTCAGCAGAATCATCAGCATCAGCATCGTCCTCATCATCATCAGCATCATCACCACTATCATCATCATCTTCACCAGCATCAGCATCATCAGCATCATCAGCATCCTCATGAGCATCATCCTCATTACCACCATCATCTTCATCATCATCACCATCATCATCGTCTGCAACGTCAGCATCACCAGCATCATCAGCAGCATCATCAGCGTCATCTTCAGCATCATCATCACCATCATCATCCTCATCGGCATCATCAGCATCATCATCCTCATCATCACCATCAGCACCATCATCAACATCATCATCATCCTCATCCTCATCCCCCTCAAGATCCTCACCATCATCACCATCATCAGCATCAGAAACAGCATCACAATCATCATCATCAGCATCATCACCATCATCAGCAGCAGCATCATCATCATCATTGGCATCATCATCATCATCATCATCCCCATCATCAAAATCGTCCTCATCATCCTCATCAGGATCATCAGAAGCATCATCATCATCATCATCATCATCACCATCATCATCACCATCATCACCATCATCAACACCATCATCATCATCATCATCATCATCATCATCATCATCATCATCATCATCATCTTTTCATCATCAGCATCATCAGCATAATCAGCATCATCAGCAGCAGCATCCTCATCAGCATCATCATCCTTAGCATCATCATCATCACCATCATCAGCATCATCATCAGCAACAGCATCATCAGCAGCAGCACCAGCATCATCATCATCAGCATCATCATCATCATCACCATCATCATCACCATCATCATCACCATCATCAGCAGCAGCATTACCAGCATCAGCATCATCATCAGAATCCATAATCCCTATCATCCTCATTAGCATCATCATCAGCACCACCATCATCATCAGAATCCCCATCACCATCATCAACATCATCACCATCATCACCTTCATCATCAGCATCATCATCATCAGCAGCGGAATCAACAGCAGCATCCTCACCGGCATCATCATCCTCTTTAGCATCATCATCATCATCGTCACCATCATCAGCATCATCATCAGCAGCATCATCAGCAGCACCATAAGCATCATCATCAGCAGCATCATCACCATCATCATCACCATCATCTTCAGCATCATCATTATCATCATCATCATCATCATCATCATCATCATCATCATCATCATCATCATCATCAGTATCACCATCATCATCACCATCATCCGCATCATCAGCCTCATCATCATTCTCTCCAGCATCATCAACATCATCATCCTCATCAGCATCATCATCACCATCATCATCCTTAGCATCATCAACATCATCAGCAGCAGCAGCATCAGCATCGTCATCATCATCATCATCATCCTCATCAGCATCATCATCACCACCATGATCAGCATCACTATCATCATCACCACCAACAACATCATCATCAGCATCATCAACAATCCCTTCTCATGCTGAATACCTCACGCCTATCACAACCCCAAACGTGTCGGCAGAGCAGCCCGGGCGTTTCGCCCGAGACTTCCTCACCACTGGCGATGCTCAAGCCACAAGATATCCACTGCTCCACGGATGGAGGGCGGATGGCCGTCAAAGTGTGGCTCTCGCATCCGCGCCGCAGACGCTCGTCTTCAAGGGTTGCGGCACATTCGAAGGTACAGGGAGGCTCGACATTCGCCTCGGCTTACGGTGTTCGGGGACGGGTCGGGGGGGGCGTTGCTCGGGTGGCCTGCGGAGGCGGCGCTGCGGAGCGCCCGTCGCCACCCGTCAGTTGGCACCCCCAGAGCGGTCCGTGGAGCCGGGGAGCCATCTCGGTCGGACCCCTGGCTGGCCCTCTCCGGTCGGGCGTGCTGGAGCCCTGGCTCGAGCCATGGCCCTTGCGGGCACGACGGGCGCCCGGCTGCTCGTGGACCGACCGCCAGGGCCCTCCCGGGGGCCTGGCCGCGGCGCTCCCATCAAAATCGCGGGTGGTCCCCACGAGGGCCTGTGGCGTGGCAGTCGCCGGGGCCCTGCAGAGCAGGGGGCGAAGGAGAGGTCGAGCTGGAGCGGGCCCCTTTCGCACGCCCCAGCTCGGGTCCGAGAGGCTGGCCGCCCCCGGAGGCCGCGTCCTGGCGGCGGGCAGCGCTGTCGCGGGCGTGGGGGCGGGGATCGGGGCGGAGCTGGAGGCGGGAGAGAGGAGTCGAAGGATTGCAAAAAAACGAAGGATTGCAAAGGATTGCAAAAAAAAACAAGGATTGCAAAAAGACAAGGATTGCAGGGTTTTTTGGCAATCCTTCGTTCAAGGATTGCAATCCTTCGTTTTTTTGCAATCCAAGAGCTTTTTTTTTGCAATCCTTTGCAAGCTGTCTCTCGAGGCCGGTGCCGAGGGCGCCGAGCGAGCGGAGCGAGCAGCTGAGGAGCCCGACGCCCGACGGCGAGGCAGGAGGCCAGCGCCCCCGCTCGGAGCACGCGGTGCGCGGGGTTGGGCCCGGAGTGGCCGTGCGGCGTGTGCCTCCAACTCGTCCGTTCCTCCTCCCTCCTCGAGCTCCGTGCTGCTCCAGATCTCGTAATAAAAGGGAGGGGGTCTGGACCCTCCAAGACAAGCCATTTCAGACCTCCCCCGTGGGAGAGCCCTCCAAAACATCGTCCCCAGACCCCCCCAGGCCCTCCAAGATAGCCTGGAAGAGACCCCCCCCGAAATGAGACCCCCCTCCCTTTATTATGAAATCTGGAGTACCCAGTGCGTGCCTCCCCCGTGCGCCGTGGGGCCCCCCAGAGCGAGAGCGCAGGAGGAGCTGCTGCAGGGTGCAGCCGAGGCCGTCCACGAGTCCCACAGAGCGGGCTGGCGGAGGGCCTATGCTCTTCATTTCGGCCACGACTGCGGCCGATGTGCGACGGTTGATTT
>CAUYUJ010022383.1:37500-72500 GCA_963575745.1 Prorocentrum cordatum
TCAGCCAGGGCCAGAGGGCTGGGGCTCGGACAAGGGGCCAGAGGTCCGGGTTGGGGCGAGGGGGCGAGGGGGGGCGGGCCACAGCCAGGGGGACGGGGGCGAGGGGAAGCGGGCCACAGCCAGGGGGACGACGACAAACCACGACCCACGAAAATAAAAGGGCCGGGGCGAGGGGGGCTGGGGCCAGGGCCAGGGGACGCCAGAGCCAAGGAGGGAGGCTGGGTTCAGGGCCAGGGCAAGAGGACGGGGGCGAGGGGGCCAGGGGAAGCAGGCCAGAGCCAGGGGGACGACGACGAACCACGAAAATAAAGGGTCCGGGGCGAGGGGGGCTGGGGCAAGGGCCAGGGGGCGCCAGAGCCAAGGAGGGAGGCTGGGTTCAGGGCCAGGGCAGGAGGACGGGGGCGAGGGGGCCAGGGGAAGCAGGCCACAGCCAGGGGGACGACGACGAACCACGAAAATAAAGGGTCCGGGGCGAGGGGGGCTGGGGCAAGGGCCAGGGGGCGCCAGAGCCAAGGAGGGAGGCTGGGTTCAGGGCCAGGGCAGGAGGGCGGGGGCGAGGGGGCCAGGGGAAGCAGGCCAGAGCCAGGGGGACGACGACGAACCACGACCCACGAAAATAAAAGGGCCGGGGCGAGGGGGGCTGGGGCCAGGGCCAGGGGACGCCAGAGCCAAGGAGGAGGGAGGCTGGGTTCAGGGCCAGGGCAGGAGGACTCGGGCTCGGACCAGGAGCCAGAGGTCCGGATTGTGGCGCGGAGGCCAGGGGATGGGGGGCAGGGAGACGACGACGACGACGACGACGATGGGAAGCCAGAGCCAGGGAGACGACGACGAACCACGAAAACAACGAGGTCCGAGCTCTAGAACACAACGGTGCAAGAGAATACATATGAAGAGGGCAGGGAAGGGTCCGCGGGGCAATTAAGGCGAGGACGAGGGCGAGGAAAAGGAGGGGGAAGAGGAAGAGGAATAGGAAACATGAGGGAAGGAGAGTGAACAACTGCATGATAGGGTGATTGCGAAAAGTGCAACCAAGAGCGATCGCTGTTTTGATTAATCGACCTCTCTCTCTCTCTCTCTCGTTACGCCTGCATGTTAAACGTGCAGGACCTAGGCGCATGCTGCGAATTAATATACACAGATTATGTATATATATATATATATATATATATATGTATGTGCACATAGTTCTATATTATAACAATCGCGCGCGCTTCGCGCGCGCTCAGGTTCTAGCCGGCTCCGAAGACGGCCTTAGCAGGCATGGACCCCCTTCCGTGGCGTGTTCCCCAAATACCCGTGACCTGGCCAGCCGAGCCCGGGCGCCCTAACCGAACAGCTGAACCCGAACACCCGAACACTCGCACGTCGTAACCCTTCCCCCAACTCCGAAACTCGTGAACCCGAGCCCTGACACCTTAACCCTAAGACCAAAATCCGATCACAGAAGATCCAACGCCCGAACCCGATCACCAAACACCAGCACCCGAGCCCGACAGCCTGAATCGAACACCCGAACGCCTAAACATCCCAACGCGACTACACTATGCCCAACGCCCGCACCCTCACACGCCAATCCTAGCACCCTTATTCTGACGCCCTCACCCTAAGACCCCAACCCGAACGCCGAAGACCCGAGCCCTACAACAAGCCCTAACGCTTGAACACCCCCACCCTCGCATCCGAAGCCGAACGCCCGGACCCGAACACCCTTGCCCCAACCCTGACGCCCTGACCCTGACGTCTGACCCGAACGCCCTCGCCGAAACATCCCTGCACCCTGACACCCAGCCTCTAAAATTCTGAACCCATCCTGGCGAGCGCGCCTGAAGTAGAGAAAACCTGCACACCAAAGACGTCTCGCGCTCTTGTTTTTTTGTTTTTTTGTGGGCGGCCGCGCGGTGGCTGCGAAGATCAAGGAACAAGATTGCCGCGAGCAGGGAGCGCACGGGCTGCGCCCCAGGACAGCCCCCGGGGGGGCGCGAAAAGGCCGCGCGAGGGGGGCGCAGAGACCCCGAAGACGGAAGGGCCCCGAGGCACCCCGTGCCTCGGGGGGCGCCTCGAGGGGCCTCAGGGTCGCCTCGAGGTGCCTCGAGGCGACCTGTGCTTCGCAGGGCGCTCGAAGCAGGCGCCGCGCCCTGCCGCCCGGCAGCCTCAGAGGCCGAACTGCTGGACGCCGTCCTTGCCGGTGGCGAGCTCCGCCACTATGATGCCCACGACCGAGAACATGGCCATGCGTCCGTTGTTGATCTCCTTGTTCCGGATCTCGTCGCTGTAGCCGCCGCCGAAGGCGCCGAAGAGACCCGCCCAGTCGCCGGGGTCCCCGAAGTTGCCAGGCTCCTTGGACAGGTCGTCATCCTTCCAGTACACGGTCTCAGTGATCGCGGCGATGGGGAGGACGAGGCAGGCGAAGCCAAGCACGCCGGAGGGGTCGGCGAGAGCCCCGAGCCCTGCCGGGGTGCCCTCGAAGCTGGGGAGCCTCACGAAGTGCTGGAACGCGGCCCCGAAGGCGGCCATCATGTTGTTGTTGTTGGGGGGTACGCACGCCCGGACGGCGGCCCCCGCCGACCTATCAGAAGACGAAGCGCAGAGGCCGACACGAGATACCCGCCAGGAGGAAGGGGGAGGCGGAGCAGGAAAAGGGGGAGGAGGAGGAGGAGGAGGGAGGAGGGGGAGGGGGAGCAGGGGAGGAGAGGATATCCCGTAGCGGGCCACAGGGACACCCAAACACTCGTTTGCGCAGGGTCCAAATGGTGGGCGGTTCCCCCCTGAAAAAGCGGTTGGGATCACTGTGCACCCGTACATCCCGGACAACGTACACAACATAATAGCGTACCACACACACTCAAGAGTACGCACAACATACACAAAGTACATACACGCACAGTGCGTATCCCTTTATGCGACTCCCCGTCCATGCGACGTTCCCTCCCATACGGTTCGCAAGCGGCCTGGATCCTCCGAGGTTGCATCACATGCCAACAGGGTGCAAGACCCCCACCCAAAGAGGCCCGGTGCAAGACCGGACCCCGGCGCAGCGGGCGGCCCGAAGGCGAAGGCGGCACAAGCAACCAAGCGAGAACACGGGCACGCACAGCTCGCAGCTTGACGAAATACAGGATTACGCTCGAAACCCGCCAGATCCCGGACAACGTACACAACAGAATAGCGTACACACACACTCACGAAACACACGGTACCATACACAATGTACATAAACGCACAGTGCGTATCCCTTTACGCGACTCCCCGTCCATGCGACGTTCCCTCCCATACGGTTCGCAAGCGGCCTGGATCCTCCGAGGTTGCATCACATGCCAACAGGGTGCAAGACCCCCACCCAAAGAGGCCCGGTGCAAGACCGGACCCCGGCGCAGCGGGCGGCCCGAAGGCGAAGGCGGCACAAGCAACCAAGCGAGAACACGGGCACGCACAGCTCGCAGCTTGGCGAAATACAGGATTACGCTCGAAGCCCGCCAGAGTTCCCCCACCCACCCTCCGAGAAATGCCAGAAGAACCAAACGTTTCCAAACTGCTCGGTAGCCACTGGCGTCCCTGGTCGCCTGGCCAAAACATGTAAGGTCGACACCTTAGGACCGGCAGCGCGCCGCACAGTAACCCGCGCTCCACCTACACCAGGGTGCGGTGGTCAGGCGCCCCCCAGCGCTAACGACTAGTGTGTGGCCAGGGGAGATGCCCGGAGACATCAACCGCCCCCGGCCCAGGGACTGTCGAGTGATGCCCTCCCGCCCTGGCAGGAGACACGAGCAAGAACAAAGGGAACGAACGACCCAGGGCACAATGCGCACAGCGGACTCGGAGTCCATCCGCTGTGCACTGCAGGGGTTTGCCGTGCCGGCTCGCGCAGCATTTCTGAAAACCATGGACTAGTCTCCATCCTATGTAGCCGGCCCGTTGCCCCACGACCCGGCCGGGCGGCCTGGGCATCCATGGGTCTACATAATCACAAGCGCGCAAAACGAGGCACAGTAGCTCCTTTCCGACTCGGCGGTCTGTGGACGCGCCGGTCGAGATGGCGAGTCTCGACCCGACGCCGCGGCCCAAGGAGCAGGGCGTGGGGCGGCGAGGATCAAAACCGCGCCCTACGCTGAAGAGTCTGAGCACGGACAAAAAAACAGTACCACACAGCCCAAAAGACCCTCCTTCGCAAAACAACGATAGTTCATGTAGACTCGTGGCACGAAACACACGCACAAGCACAACACACATCACGCACAGTAAAAGATTGGAACACAACATAATAGCGTACCACACACACTCAAGAGTACGCACAACATACACAAAGTACATACACGCACAGTGCGTATCCCTTTATGCGACTCCCCGTCCATGCGACGTTCCTTCCCATACGGTTCGCAAGCGGCCTGGATCCTCCGAAGTTGCATCACATGCCAACAGGGTGCAAGACCCCCACCCAAAGAGGCCCGGCGCAAGACCGGACCCCGGCGCAGCGGGCGGCCCGAAGGCGAAGGCGGCACAAGCAACCAAGCGAGAACACGGGCACGCACAGCTCGCAGCTTGACGAAATACAGGATTACGCTCGAAACCCGCCAGATCCCGGACAACGTACACAACAGAATAGCGTACAACACACACTCACGAAACACACGGTACCATACACAATGTACATAAACGCACAGTGCGTATCCCTTTACGCGACTCCCCGTCCATGCGACGTTCCCTCCCATACGGTTCGCAAGCGGCCTGGATCCTCCGAGGTTGCATCACATGCCAACAGGGTGCAAGACCCCCACCCAAAGAGGCCCGGTGCAAGACCGGACCCCGGCGCAGCGGGCGGCCCGAAGGCGAAGGCGGCACAAGCAACCAAGCGAGAACACGGGCACGCACAGCTCGCAGCTTGGCGAATTACAGGATTACGCTCGAAGCCCGCCAGAGTTCCCCCACCCACCCTCCGAGAAATGCCAGAAGAACCAAACGTTTCCAAACTGCTCGGTAGCCACTGGCGTCCCTGGTCGCCTGGCCAAAACATGTAAGGTCGACACCTTAGGACCGGCAGCGCGCCGCACAGTAACCCGCGCTCCACCTACACCAGGGTGCGGTGGTCAGGCGCCCCCCAGCGCTAACGACTAGTGCGTGGCCAGGGGAGATGCCCGGAGACATCAACCGCCCCCGGCCCAGGGACTGTCGAGTGATGCCCTCCCGCCCTGGCAGGAGACACGAGCAAGAACAAAGGGAACGAACGACCCAGGGCACAATGCGCACAGCGGACTCGGAGTCCATCCGCTGTGCACTGCAGGGGTTTGCCGTGCCGGCTCGCGCAGCATTTCTGAAAACCATGGACTAGTCTCCATCCTATGTAGCCGGCCCGTTGCCCCACGACCCGGCCGGGCGGCCTGGGCATCCATGGGTCTACATAATCACAAGCGCGCAAAACGAGGCACAGTAGCTCCTTTCCGACTCGGCGGTCTGTGGACGCGCCGGTCGAGATGGCGAGTCTCGACCCGACGCCGCGGCCCAAGGAGCAGGGCGTGGGGCGGTGAGGATCAAAACCGCGCCCTACGCTGAAGAGTCTGAGCACGGACAAAAAAAACAGTACCACACAGCCCAAAAGACCCTCCTTCGCAAAACAACTATAGTTCATGTAGACTCGTGGCACGAAACACACGCACAAGCACAACACACATCACGCACAATAAAAGATTGGAAACACACCTCCGAACGCAAGCTCCTTGAACCAATACTGCATGACCCCGCTTCAGCCGGAGCCTGCGGAGCCTGTGGAAGCCGCCGCAGTCGCCGACCTGGCAAAACCCGAGCGGGTCGAAGAAGCCCAGGGGCGCCGTCACGCCGACCGCCTGGGCGGGGTCGAAGGGCGGCGGCGGCGCGGGGGCCTCCGCTGCGGCGGCCGCGGGCGGCGCCTCCGCCACCGCGGCCGTCGCCGCCGGCAGCTCGCGCCGCGGCGCCGCGCGCCGGCCTCCTGCGGGCGCCGGCAGCCGCCGCCGCGGCGGAGCCGAGCAGCCAGGGCGACGCGGCGGCGCCAGCCTCGGCGCCGGCCTGCGCCGGGGCGGCCCGCGCCGCCGCGGCAGGCGCGGCGCCCCGAAGGCTGGCCGCCAGGCCGGGGCCGGCCACGGGCGCGGCGAAGGCCACGGGCAGCTCTGGGCCGGACATCTCGGCGCTCGCGGGCAGCGGGGGGGAGCGCAGAGGAAGCGCCTCGCGCCAAAACGGCTTGAGCCCAGATGGCTACGGACGGCGTCTCTCGCGCTCTTCTTTGGCGTTCTCTGGGGGCACTTGCAGGGTTCGGGTGGACTTTCTGAGGCCATGGGCCTTGTCGGCCCGCCATGGTTTTTGATGGCGCGGGTTGGCATGGGGTTCTGATGGGTTCCATATCTGGCCTCGCCAGGGGCCATGGGCAGCCCGAAAGTGCCACAAAAAAGGTCATGGCAGAAAAACGGGCAGAGGGTGAGGAGGAGGACGAGGACAAGGAAGGAGGCCTTGACGACATTCTCCGCCGCTAACGCGCCAGCCGCGGCTCCCCATGAGGGCCTCAAGGCCCGCAGACGCCCCAGAGAGGCCCCCCCATGAGGGCCCAAAGGAAGCCCCAGTCGCGCTCACGGCGGGGATGGGAAGGGCTTGAGTGGTGAAAAAGGAGGGGGGACGATGATGATGACGACGACGACTCCCACATTTCCCAAACTCCCCGCCACCCGCGGTGCGCACTGTGCCCCTGAGGGTCCGGAACTCATTGCGGGCCTTCGGGGGGCTTTCGGAAGGCTGGAAAGCGCTCCCCAGACCGTTCAGGAGGCCTCCGAGACGGTGCAAGAGCGCTCAAAGACGTCCAAGATGGCTTAAAGACAGTCCGAGAAGCATACTCAAAACGTGTACGTTGTCCAAAACAGAGATGATAACTTTGGGCTTTTGACGCCCTCTTGGGAGTGTTCCCGGAGGCCTCGAGGGGCATCTTGGAGGCCGCACGGGCCGTCTGGAGCCCATCTTGGGCGTCTTCTAACAATATTTCGGCGAGTCGGGGCACTTTTGGCAGAAGAAGAGCAGGTGGAGGAGGGCTGGCAGGGATGGGAGTGGTGAAAAAGGAAGGGGGATGAGAAGAGGAGGAAAATGAGGATTCGGGGACGCCGAACGGCGCACCCCCCCTCGAGCCTGAGGTTTGGAGGAGTTTGGGGGGCTTGGGGAGCCGTCCCTGGCTCCCCTGGGCTCACCCGGGAAGGCTCCAAGGCAGTTTGGGGTGCTGCGCGGCATGTTCCCGGACCGCCGTCCGGGAACATGATTGGGACGGCCCCTGGAGAACCTTCTGGACGCTTCCTCGTGCTCGTGGGCCGTCATGGAACCCTCTTCAGGGCGTCGGGCGGTGTCGGAACCGTCTTCAGCGCGTCTTGGGCCGCCTCGGAGCCGTCGCGCGGGAAGCCTCTTTGGGCCCTGTTCGGGCCTGGGTAGTCGCCTCTTGGGGCCTTTTGGGGTCCTCCTGGGGCCTCTTGGGGGCCTCTTGGGGGCCTCTCGGGGGCCTCTATGGGGCCTCTTGGGGACTCCAGGGGGCCTTTTGGGGGGGAGAGCTGGCTTCTTCGGTTCGTCTTCCTCCTTGGGGCGATTGTGAGCCGTCTTGCGCGGCTCTTGGGCCGTCCTGTGGCCCTGTTGGGCCGTCTTGGGGCTCTCTTGGGGGCCTCTTGGGCCATCGTGGAACGTCGGGAAGCTAAAAAGGCGAGAAAGCCAAAAGCAGTTTTAAAAAATGAAGAAAGTCATCGAATTTGAACTCTCGGGGCTCTCGTCGCCAGTGTATGTATGCTGCGTACGTGTTCTACACATGCTGCATTTCTGTACGCATTTGCGTTTGTGCGAATGCATGTGTATACGTATGCATGAAAGCGTGCACAAATTCAAGCGCATGCATGCATGTGTACGTGTATGCATGCGTGTATCGAAAACGCCTACGGCGAATCACCGCCGCCCCCTGCCTTTTTGGAAGCGCCTATGTGGCCGAACGTTGAGGCCAGACCTGCCAAGCTATCGGACCATGTGTTCCCCGAATCGGTTTGGAAAGCCTTCGGGGAACACGTGGGCATCTTGAAGGTCATCTTGGCCGCCTGGAGGCCATTTTGACCCTTTCGGGCCTTCTTGGAGGACGTCTTGGAGGGTATCTTGGGCCGTCTTGGAGGCTATCTTGAGCGTCTTGGAGACCTCTTGGGCCGTCTTAGGGGGCCTCTTGGGGCCGTCTTGGGCCTCTTGGGCGATCTTTGGGGGCACTTGTGCCGTCTCGGGCCGTCGAAAGGCCGAAAAAAAGCAATTGCCACAATCCTTCAAAAACTCATGGGGAAATCAATGATGTTGGCCTTTTCGGGCCTTCCTGGAGGCCCTCTTGAAGGCCCTCTTGGAGGCCTCTTGGGCCATCTTAGTGCCAACTTCGGCCACCTTGGTGGGCCCCTGGCCCGTCTGACGCCGTCGAAAGCCGTTTGGGGGGCCTCTCTGAGCCGACTTGGGGCCCTCTTGAGATGCTCCAGGGCCGTCTTGGCGGCCATCTTGGGCGTCCAAACAGTGGATAGCTTTCGCTGAGGAGATCGGCCGGGAACCCTGGAGCCCGGGAACCGAGAACCCACAAAAATCGGCCCGGAACCAATAACCGGGAACCCGGGACCCCGGGAACCCAGCCTGCTACCAAAATCGGCGGGAAACTTTCGCCATTAATCTTTCAACTTCCGATAGGACCCCTTCAGTGCAAGCACTGATTGGGGAACATGCATACATATATTACACCAGAGAAAAAGCCGAATCAATGGATGGTTTTCGAGGAGATCGACCGGGAACCCGGGAGCCCAGGAACCCAGAACCCACCGAAATCGGCCCGGAACCACTGACCGGGAACCCTGGAACCCAAGAACCCGGGAACCCAGCCTGCTACCAGAATCGGCGGGAAAATTTCGCCATTAATCTTTCAACTTCCGCTAGGACCCCGTCAATGCAAGCACTGAGTGGGGAACATGCATGCATATATATATATATATATATATATATATATATATATATATACATAGTACACCAGAGAAAAAGCCCAATCAATGGATGGTTTTCGCTGAGGAGATCGACCGGGAACCCGGGAGCCCAGGAACCCAGAACCCACCGAAATCGGCCGAACCAATGACCGGGAACCCAGGAACCCGGGAACCCGGGAACCCAGCATGCTACCCAAATCGGCGGGAAACTTTCGCCATATCTTTTAACTTCCGCTATGACCCCTTTCAGTGCAAGCACGGATTGTGGACACAAACATATACACACCTCTTTATATAGTATATACACACATATATGTCTATGATATATGTACATATGCATACATACAAACATACATACATACTTAAAAACAAGCATACTGACAGACAGACTGAAAGACAGACATGCATGCATACATGCATGCATACACATACACATACGCATACACATACACATACACATACACAGACACATACACATACACATACACATAGACATACACATACACATACACAGACACATACATATACACATACACATACACATACATCTACACATACACATACACGTGCACATACACATACACATACACATACACATACACATACACATACACATACACATACACACACAGATACACACATACATACATACATACATACATACATACATACATACATACATGCATACATACATACAGGCATGCATGGATACATGCATACATATAAAAAAACATACCTATAGACATATGCATATATACATATATATGTACACACATATACAAATATATAACATACATACATATAATTGTGGGCAGCCCCCCCCTAAACACCCATTCATCGCCTGCTTTATTTTGACATTGTTGTGCCCTTTTCCTTTCCGCCTCCCCCTCTTCCTCTTGTTGTTGTCTGTCTTGCTGTCCTACTCCCCCCTTTCCTTCCCCTACATACCTCGACTACACATTCCCCTAACGTCGTCTGCTGGCGCATTTTGTTCGACTCCACTGGCGAGCGTGCTGTGGCTGCCAGGCTGGCCAACGCCCAATGGCAGAACACCCGTAGAAGATGCAGACGGCGCTTTCCCACGCAAGGGAAGC
Organism: Prorocentrum cordatum; assembly: GCA_963575745.1. Lineage (NCBI taxonomy): Eukaryota > Dinophyceae > Prorocentrales > Prorocentraceae > Prorocentrum > Prorocentrum cordatum. The sequence continues at coordinate 47,570 of CAUYUJ010022383.1, forward strand.
CCACAGCTTGTGAGCCATTCCGCAAACACGAGGAGCCACCGACCCCTATGATGTCACTGGCATGCTCGGGATTTTTGGTGTTACTTCCAGAAACAATATGTTTCCACTGGGCTGTTGGGATTCTCGGGATTTCCCCGGATTCGTTGGATTTCCCCAGGGCTCCGATTGCCACGCATCCCAATGAGTTCTCAAGGTTCGCGACGTCAGAAAAGCCCCAACCTTGTGATGGGACTGGGATGCTTGGGATTCCTGGGGTGCTAATCCCAGGAACCATATCATTTCACCGGGATGCGTGGGACCCATGGGGTTGCAAGTCCTCCGGCGAAAATCCACCCTGGAACCCCTCAGTGCTCGGAATCCCACGCATCCCAGTGCATTCACGGGGCTCGCGACGTCAGGGAAGCCCAAGCCCTGTGATGTCGCTGGGATGCCTGGGATTCCTGGGGCACCAAGCCATGTGATGTCCCTGGGCTGCCCGTGCTCCGACCAAGATCCACCCTGGAGCCCTCCAGAGCTCCGCATCCCACGCACCCCAGTGAGTCGCCAGGCTCGCAGCGCCAGGGAAGCCCAAACCCCGTGATGTCACCTGGCTGCGTGGGAAATCTGGCGTGCGCTTCCCAGAAACCGTACGGGCTCGCCGGGACGCTCCGGGGACTCCTGGGATTCTCCCAGGGGCTCTGAACCCTGGATGCTCCAAGATAGATTGGCTTAGGGGCCGGAGGGGGAGGAGGGAGGAGGAGGAGGAGGAGGAGGACGAGGAGGAGGAGGAGGAGGAGGCTGAGGAGGAGGGAGGAGGAGGGAGGAGGAGGGAGGAGGAGAAGGAGGAGGGAGGAGGAGGAGGGAGGAAAGCTTCTGGGTTAGCATCCCAGTGAAATCATATGGTTTCTGGGTTAACACCCCAGAAATCCCAGGCATCCCAATGAAATCACGGGGTTCGGGGGCTCCTCGTGCCTGCGAGGTGGCTCACAAGCTTCGGGCCTCCTCTGAGTGGCAAAGCGAAGCTTGCATGTGGAAAGAAGGAGAGGAGGAGAAAAAGAGAATGAGGGAGAGAGAGAGAAACAGAAAGAGAGGGAAAGAGAAAGGAACAAACGAGAAAGAGAGAGAGAGAGAGACCCGGAAGCAATACGACAGGAATGAAGACAGCGAGAGGGGAGAGGGGGGGAAGAGAGAGAGAGAGAGAGCAAACAAAAAAGTCGAGAGAGGGAGAGAGCGCGAGAGAGAGGGGTGGGTAGATAGAGGAGAGAGAGAGAGAGACAGCGAAAGGGAGAGAGAGAGAGGAGAGAGAGAGAGAAGGAGAGAGAGGGGAAAGGGAGGGAGAGAGGGCGAATGAAACGAAGAAGCGGGAATACACAAGCGGCCGAAGCAGTGAGGAAGAAAGGCATCAGATGGATGAGGGTGGACGATACGAGGGGGGAAGCGCGAAGAGGATCTGGAGACGGCGGGAATCAGAAACGGGGAAAGGACACAGAGGACAACCACAGAATGCGATCGCTAAAGACAGGGGAGACGATAGCAGAGGTAAGCATGAGGGGCATAGGATGAGGGAGAGCATGGGCGTGAGCGGAACAAGTTGCTCTCAGGAGGGTGGTGGGGAATACGGGAAGATAAAAATATCAGCGTGGGTAAAAATAAGAACAATGCGAACGAATGTTAAAAAAGGCGCGAACGACGCGACTCACCGACGGGAAATGGATGGGTGCCGGGAGGCTGCGAACAATGGACACATGTGTATACATATATATAATATGACTATGTCGATGTGTACAAATACATGCATACACGTATACATGTACATGCGTATGTAGACGTATGTCTACACATATATGTATGTGTATATATACAACCATGCAGACGTCATAGCATGCACGTTAGCCAACGTGGTCCCCGCACAACGTGTCTAGTAAGATGTGTTGTGACATATATGTGGGGGGCAAGCTACGTGGTGCAAAATATATTATGCAATCTACGTTGTGCAATATAGGTTGTGCAAGTTTTGCCACGCACTGAAAGGGGTGCACTCTATGCGGTGCAATCTGCGTGGTTCAATTGACGCTGATTTCCTCGCGCGTGGCCGCCCCCCATGCTTGCGCCAACATCCCACCCACCCACCCACCCGCAACTTGGTTTGTAAAACCCATGCGGCTGCGATTGCGGTGGCTGCTTGGCGATGGTTGGTGCGTCGCTGCGGCCGCGCTAGTGCGCAGCCTCGCAAAGCGGCCAGCTAGTCTGGCGCGGCCGACGCGGCCGCGGTGGCGCTGACCGCTGGGAACTTCCCGGCGCGTATCGCAGGCCGCGCTGGCGCGCGGGCACATCAATCCGAGTCGGACTCGGGCGGGCGCGGTATCATGGCGACGCCGACACCTGCAGACACGATCATGATAGTAGCGATGCTGATAACGATGGTGACATTGACGAAGGCAAGGGCAATGATGGTGCCGATACTGATCACGCCGATGACGATGATGGTTTCCCCGCGTCGGCGATGAAGGTTTTGCAGAACTTGCAGAATTGACACGCACGCTCGATAGCCACGCTTGGTAGCAGTTGAAGAAAAGGTTGAAGACCGATGGTTCCCATAAGAATTCACCAAAGCGCGAGCGCAGGGTTTTTCTAAAATTCTTGTTGTGATACCACTGTTTGTTTGATATGCTTTAGGGGCCCTCGGTTCTGAAATCCGTACGAGTCGTAAAACTTGCAAGGATTCTGGAATGCGCGCGCGACAACGCGCGCGTGCACGTCGTCCCGTCCGTTTGCCAGGGTTTTTTGAAAATGCATGCGTGTGCGCGCACGCTATTTTTTGCAAAGGATGATGGGGTGTCGATACCGGACTGGCTGGGATCATATGAGTTCAGATTCGAAGAGCGATGGGGCAAAATCATATGTCAACTGCACATCCACAGGGGGCGGATAAGTCCAGCCCCGGGAGGGTGGTGGATCCTGATTCCCTCGTCGAGAAGAGAAGCTACGTTGTGCAATAGATGGTTGCAATATATGTTGTGCACCCTATGTGGTGCGATCTATGTGTTTGTTGCTATCTACGTGAAGCTATCAAGGGGTCGTGCAGCACATGTTGTGAAATGTAGGTTGTGCAACAGACGCGGTTGTGCAATATGTGTTGTGCAATCTATGTAATGAAATCTACGTTGTGCAACGTATGCAGTGCAATCTATGTTGTGCGAAATCAACAAGCGCGCCGCAGACGCGATATGGTCTTCTTCGCGCAGCCTACGTTGCACAATCCAACGGCGGCGCTGGGCGGCGACGATGCGGCGACGGCGGCCACATAGCCGCCAGACCGACGACCTCGCCCAGCTCCTTTGGACAGAAGCACAACCCATAGATGCAAGAGCTGTTCGGCATGTACAAATACATCGACATTCTGCGTATAAGTATACGCATACACATGTACGTATACGTATACGTATACTACACGTAGGCGTGTGCGTATACGTATAATGAGGGATCTATACATATATATGTATATATATACATACATACATACACAATTGCATATACGTACGGCTATACAAAGCCATACACACATGCACATACACGAATACATACACATACACATACACATCCGCATGCACATACACATGTGTACACATACATATATAATTATATAGATGTGCACACACATACATAAACATATATGTGTGCACTTACAGGTAAGCACATACATATGTGTATACATACGTACGTACAAACATTTATATATATATTCATGTTGATGCATATATCTAGTTATATAGACGTACATAAACATGTTAATATGCAAGTAACTGAACACATACGTACACACATTTTTATGTATAAACATTGATGTATGATAGATGTGCGTATTCCTCACCCTAGCCCCAGTGCTGGGTCGTAGGAGCTGGCACAACTAAGGGCGTCACGCGCATCGAGTGGACCCTCTCGACTCCTCGGCCCGATTCGACGACAGATCACTCACACAGGGAGACGGACGAATGCACATGTTTGCCTACTTGCAGAAGGAGAAACTCCGACGGGGCATGCAGGAGAGAAAAGACAGAGGGACAGACATGGGGACAGAGAAGAGAGCCCCGAGCAGCGCTCGCACTGTGGAGCTTGCACCCTTGCTTGCCTGAGTATGCCATCGGTTGGGAAGGTGCCCAGGTTTCGTCCAGCGCACGCCCGTCGCCGCATCGTCGCCGCCTCGGGGGCTGGCCGGGCTGGCCGGGCTCTCGCCCGGTGGCCGCTCGCCGCCGCCTCGCCGCCGCCTCGTGCGACGGCTGGGCTCACCGAGGCTTCGGCTGCGGCGCCCGCCCGCCGCCCCCTCGCCCCCGCCTCGTGCGCTGGCTGGCAGCGCCGGGTTCTCGCCCGAGGCCCGCCCGCCCGCCGCTTCATCGCCTCCCCAGGCGCCAGCCTCGGCCGGTGCCTGCCAGTCGCCGCCTCGTGGCCGCCCCGTGGGCGGGGCGTCTTGTCCCGCGCCCGCCGCCGCGCCCGTCGCCACCCTGTGGTTGCACCCCGTGGAGTGGACCACGTCGCTTGCAACCCATAGGCTGCACCACGTGGGCCCGTTTCCGCGCAAGGGCTGAGAGTCTGCCCGACACCCCCCCCCCCCGACCGAGGCCGGGGCTGTCCGCACCCCTCCGCGTGCTGCTTCCTACCATTCTGCGCGGGCGCTCGTGTGGAACAGTACAGCGTCACACGACGTGTTGTCGCCTCCAGCTCATCCCTGTCAAAAGTACCATCGGGTGCACGCGCATTGATCTACCAAGCGCGTTTCGTCAGAAATGCTATCAGATGATACGATGCAGGCCACATGCACGCACATGTGCGAAAATCTGATGAACACCAGTAGCTTCCTTCTGAATGAACGAATTGAACAAGCTCGATCAACGGAAAAATGCGCGCGCGCTAACAACAGACTAAAGTCATTTTCATGTTGCCCTTCTGCCGAATGAGGCCATGCGGCTGGCACGCGCGCGCACGTCGAAAACTCTCAGCAATCATCGCGCACCCGCAAACCCCGTCAAAGAGCATCATGCGGGCCACACGCGCGCGCGCGTCTCCGTACGCGTACGACGAAAATATGTCAATTCCACTGGCGTTCGAAACGGTCCCACAGCGAGGTGCTTCAGAACCTGTGGAACCCCAATGGCCTTTCAATGCACATCTGCCCAGATCCGCGTATTCCTGCGCGCGCACTTACTCGTCATCGTCATCAGCACCATCGCTATCATCATCGCGAGCGTCATCGTCGCTACCGTCATCACAATCATCTTCATCACCATCTTCGCCGTCATCCTTACCGTCGCCATCAGCATCATCGTCATCCTCGTCGTCGTCGTCCCCCTCGTCCTCAGCGCCGTCATCATCACCATCACCATCACCACCACCACCACCATCATCATCATCATCATCATCATCATCAGCATCATCAGCATCATCATCATCATGGTCATCATCATCATCATCATCATCATCATCATCATCATCATCATCATCATTATCATCATCATCATCATCATCATCATCATCATCATCATCATTATCATCATCATTATTATTATCATCATCATCAGCATCGTCACCATCATCATCACCATCGTTAGCATCATCATCAGCAGCATCATAACCATAATTCGCATCATCATCATCATCAGCAGCATCAGCATCAGCATCAGCATCAGCACCATCCATATAATCATCGTCTGCATCAGCATCATCATCGTCATCATCATCAACATCTTCATCATCATCCGCATCATCATCATCATCATCATCATCATCATCATCATCGTCATCATCATCGTCATCGTTAGCAGCATCATCATCATCGGCATCATTATCTACCATCAGCATGATCATCGTCGGCCCTATCATCATCATCATGTTCATCATCATCATCATCATCATCATCGTCATCATCATCGTCATCGTTAGCAGCATCATCTTCATCGTCATCGTCATCGTCATCGTCACCATCATCACCATCGTCATCATCACCATGATCATCATTGTCGACCCATCACCATTATCGACATCAACATCATGATCATCGACATCGACATCGACATCGACATCGACATGCCATCGCCATCCCCATCATCACCATCATCAGCATCAGCATCGTCATCCTGCTCATCATCATCATCATCAGCATCATCATCATCGCCATGACCGTCGTCATCATCAGCATCACCATCGTCATCATCATCATCGGCATCGTGATCATCGACATCGACATCGACATCGTGATCGTCATCATCACCATGAACATCAGCATTGCCATCATCATAATCAGCATCATCAGCAGCAGCAGCAACAGCAGCATCAACATCGTCAGTATCATCAACGTTCGGCAGCCCTAGTCATGGATCTGCATGAGAAGGGCCATCACGCCATGACGAGATTTGAGCTTTGCAAACAACTTGCATGCAAGTGGGTCGATGCTAATTCGATCGAGCCGTGCAGTTGACGACAAGGATCGGAATTGACGACTGCATCTCCTAGATTACACATCCAGGGTGCAAGAACTGTCTGCTTGGGGTCCCCGCTGGCAAGGAATAGGTACACTGACAAACATGCAGATACAAAGTATCGATAGGGGCAAAGACACAGAGAGACAGAGGGGACACATACGTAAAATGATCCGCCACCGTGCCCTTGGGCACGGAGTGGGCGTGTCCTCAAGTCCTTTGCCTCATCCTCTGAGCCTTTTTTTTCCCTACCTAGGCTCTGCCTAGAAGGGTTCTTACTCTGTTGGCTTAAAGGGGCCAGGCAGTGGAAACCGCCCCGGGCGGTTCACCCAGTCCCGTGGGAGCCAAGTAAAAGCAACAGCAAAGGTAAAAGCAAACGCGCGGTTCCCCCAGTTGCGCTCCCTGGGTGCCAAGCAAAAGCAAAAGCAAAGGCAAAAGTGAAGGCAAAAGCGAAGGCAAAGCAAAAACATAGCATAGCATAACATAGCATAGCATAGCATAGCATAGCATAGCGCAGCATAGCATAGCGCAGCATAGCATAGCATAGCATAGCCTAGCCTAGCCCAGCATAGCATTGCGCAGCATAGCAAAGCATAGCATAGCATAGCAGAGCAGAGCAGAGCATAGCATAGCATAGCGCAGCACAACATCCACTACTGCTGCTGCTATATATATATATACATAACGTATGTACTTATATGTGTGTGCGCACGTATGTTCCATGCATGTTGCCCGTCTGCGGGCCATATTAAGCCCTTAGTGGGGCAGCTTGAGCCTTTAGGATTCACGAAGGTTTCGCACATAGCACCGGCCGGGAGACATGAAACCCGACGTATTATCGAATGTCCTAAATGTCTTTCTATATCTGCAGATATGTGTATATATATATATATATACATAACACCATGTGGAATGCTGCATGTGTGCGTGCGTGTGTGTGCATGTATTTGTTCAGCACCGCGTCGTAATGCCTTTCATCCTCGTTGCCGTTCAGCCTTCATTCCGTGACTCGCAGAGCCACGCAAGAGCGTGCAGCAGTGTATTTTCGTCATGCGGGCATTCTTACGAACCTCGAGTGGCGAGGCACGAGACCCAGCAAGCAGTGTTGAGCATCTTGCAGAGAACAATGTTCCAAGCAGTGTTGAACAACCTGCTACTACTACTACTACTACTACTACTACTACTACTACTACTACTACTACTGCTCCTAGTACTACTACTACTACTACTACTACTACTACTACTACTACCACCACCATTACTACTACTACTACTACTACTACTACTACTACTACTACTACTACTACTACTACTACTACTACTACTACTACTACTAATACTACTACTACTACTACTACTACTACTACTACTACTACTACTACTACTACTACTACTACCGCTACTGCTACAACTACGACGATGAGGAGAAGGAGGAGGACGGCGATTACCGCTCCTACGAATGTTGCTTTCCTAGAGGCTCCAACTCCTGGGTAGGGTCGCACTGGGATAATTTCTTCCTCTCCGCGCATCGGCCACGAGCCACGAGTGCAAGGCGCGTCTGAAAACCAGGACGCGGTGAAACGAGGGCCCGGCCAGCAGCGCGCTAAGTAGCGTCAAAGCAGGAGGAGGAGGAGGAGGAGGAGGAGGAGGAGGGGAGGGAGGAGGAATTACACAACCTCCAGGTCTGGACCCCAAATCGCCACATCTCCCGAGGGCCGAACGATCGCTCCAAGACGCCCACGACGGCCCCACGGCACAGGAGGCATCCAAGACGCCCAGGAGGCCTCCAAAGGGTCTCCCAAGAGGGCGGCAAGAGGCAGCATTCATTGATTCTCCTTGGGCTGTTGACGGATTTTGGCGTTCTCGCCTGTTCTGCTTTCCGACGCTCGACGACGGCTCAAAGGGCCCACAAGACCACCCAAAGACGGCCCAAGGGGCCTCCACGAGGGCCCAAAGACGGACCAAGAGCGCCCCATGACGGCCCAAGAAACGCCCAAGCGGCCCAAGAGGGCCTCAAAACGGCCCCAAAAAGGGCCTCAATAGAGGGAACACGAACCGAGAACTCGAGCCTTCCGCCCCAAGAGGCCCCCAGGAAGCCCGAGGAGGCGCCGCAGAGGCCCCAAGAGGCCCCCAAGAGGCTCATCCAAGAAGGCCCAAAAACAGCCCCCAAGAGGCCCCAAAACAGCCCCCCAAGGGCCTCAGAGCTGCCTCCAAGAGGCCCCCGAGAGGCCCCAGAACTGCCTCCAAGAGGCCCCAAAACAGCCCCAAAGGCCTCAGAACTGCCTCCAAGAGGCCCCCGAGACGCCGAGAGGCCTCCCACGCGATCCCAACGCACACCCAATAGGCTTCATCCTACGCAGGCACGCTGGCGGGATGGGCCGAAGGCCGTTCGATATACGCACACAGACGTAAAATCCCACCAGCCCTCTGGACGTAGGTGGTTTAACGAGGGTGGTCTCCCCTCTGCCCAGAATCCATCTTTCCCCTGCTAGGGGGGGAGGGTTTGCCCGTGCCCCTAACCCCCTCCCCTGGGCTGGGCCTGGGAGGGAAGGGGGCGCCAGGCGCCAGAGCACCCAAGTGCGCCCAAGATAACTCCAAAAAAACCTCAGGAGACCCCAAGATGGCCTCCAGGATGGCTCAAGATAACTCAAGAAAACTCAAGACGGCCTCCGACGCACATCCAAGAGGCCCGAAGACTGCCCCAAGACGGTTCCAAGTGCCCTCCGAGCCTTCCAAGGACCCCTCCAAGAGGCAAAAACGGCTCCAAAACCGAAGGAAAATTGATGATGTGTGCCTCCTCGCCGTTTCGCTTCCCATGGGCCTCGGAGGCCTCAAGATGGCCCCAAGATGGCCCGAAAGAGTCCCAAGAGGGACCCCAGAGGGCTCCAAGACGGCTCCAAGAGCGCCCAACAGCGCCCCAAAACGGCCCCAAGACACAATGGTTGAGCCTCCGAGTGGACGGGGAAGGGCTGAATTTACGACCCCCTTCGTTTTGAACGCAAAGAGAAAAAGAGAGAAAGAGAGAGAGAGAGAGAAGCCGTGCACGTCAAGAGTGCAATGGCAAAAAGAGGGTGAGACAACAGCGACCAGCAATGCGAAGCCTCCAGTGTCGCTGGCTTCATGCCCAGGGAAGGATTACCAATCTCGTCATGCACACCCCACTCGCCAAATTTGCCCGCAAGGTGGACGACCCGAGAGAGCAACCGCAGCAGGGAGGCAGAGGAGGGAACGACACCCGGGGTCCAGGACGAGCCCGTAGCCGGGGGGGAGGAAGAGGGCAAGCGACAGGGGAGGACAGGGGGGAGGGGAGGAAGGCGAAGCCCGGGCGACAGCTCGAGGGACGAGCTGGAGGGCGAGCACGCAGAGGAGCGACGCAGGACGGCGGAAGAGGGAGCGACGACACCATCTGGAGGGCAAGCGGCGGGGGGGCGAATTTTCGCAAGTCCTCCTCAAAACCAATCTTAAAAATCAGGATCATAAAACTCGTACACCAAAATCAAGCGACGGGCCCTTGATTCCACAATGCGTGCAAAGCTTCCTCGCCGCTGGCCGTCTGGCAAGCAAGGTCGTACACCTGAAACTTCCACGCGTTGCGGGGCCGACCCTTCCGGCGAGCCCCAGCCTGCACGAGCTCGAAAGCACCGGGTTGGAAAATGCACCTGCGAACGGGGCTGTTTCCTGGCATCAGGGTACTTCGCCCCATGAGTTTCAACTCCCTGCGCGTCAGTATGTCGCTCAACTTCTGAGCGCTTCATCGCTGTGAAACAGTTTCGTTCGTACCACGGTTTATGCACGAGTGCTTGATGCCCAAATCCAGCGCAGGCAACGCACCTGCAAAGCATCAATGCTGCTGCGCTCTGATTCGTTAAACCAAACAGTGTGTAAACAATATAGCTATTAGAATTTACACACGCGTCAAAAATTGCTAGCTGTTTGTCGTAGGGCAACCGCGCACGCTTCCACAATGTGCACAACGCGTCAAGATCGGCGCTGGCCATGCATAGCCGGCGAGGCCTGCCCGCAGCATACTGGTAAGGCTTCAAGTTTGCTCCGGTTGAAGGCACGCCCGCAGCTGGACCCCACGCAGTGGATCGCCTCCATCAGCTTGGAGACAGAATCACCGCTGACTCCAACGACCCACGCGTCGTCGGCGTAGATGAGTTCACTAACGGGCACCCGGGCGCGTTAGGCCGTGCGCTTGGACAGCCCGGCTCGCATCGCGCATAAGGACCGCCATGGCGATTCAGAAGAGTAGCGGCAAGAATGGGCGGCCTTGACAGACGCCGAAGGCTTGCGGCCATGGCCCGGACGTCTGGCCTGCCCCCCTCACTCGAGAAGATCTGCCCGTGTAGGTGGCCCGAACTGCCTCGGCGAAGCGCCCGGGGATGCCGATGCGGACGAGCGCCTGCATCAGGGCGGTTGGCGAGACCTGTCAAACGCCTCGCCCAATCCAGCGCCAGCAAGACCAACTTGCCAGAGCGAGAACCACAGGTGTCTTCGACCAACCTGCGAGCAACGAACAACGCGTTCGTGGTACCGCGTTTTGATCGGAATCCGACTTGCGCGTCCCACATTCTGTCTTCGGCACCTGCGTCCTTCAATGCGCCGAGGAGAACCACGGCGCGCAGTTTGCATCCAATCCGAAACGATGATACTGGCCGATAGTTGGCGCACTCGGTCGAACCGCCGTTCTTGAACAGCGCGATGACGACTGCTTCGCGCCGCGCATCCAGCGCGGCCTTATAGGTCCAGCATTTCTTGCACATCAGCACAGCCCACCCATGAGTCGAAGTACCTGTCGCGCATATAGCCTTCCAGAACTCCCCTGGGATGCCATCGCCTCCAGAAGACCTGTGACTTTTCAGATTTCGCGCAGCATGGCGAACCTCTTCTGGGAGAATGGGACCCTCTGGGACTGGGAGAACTGCACCTATAGGGGAAGCGCGTTCGACCTCTGTCACGGGTCGCACAGACCATTGACCTCTAGAACAGTAATCAGCGAGCGTCTCTGCCCTCTGACGGCTGTCAACCAGCCTTCCACTCGACTCCTCGACGCGGCCCTGCCAGGCCACCGAACCTTGCCGCAGCTTCCGGATCTCAGCCCAATCCCGAGATCGTCAAGCCACTTCTCTCTGTCTGCTTTGACCAACGCTTTGATCCTACCGTGAAGTCGCTTTTCTCCGTCGAAATCTCCGTTCCTCCTCGCTTCCCCTCCGCGCGTGATCAGCTCCACAGTCGCATTGCTGATCCACGGTCGATGGCGAGTTGCCGGAACTGTAGGCAGGCATTCGCCAGCAGCACGTTAAGGCATCAACCGTAGCAGTGTTCAACTCATTCAGCGCACACCGGTCAGAATCTAAATCTGCCACGTTGTCTGAGAACGCGGCGTTGAAGTCGCCCTCCACACTGCTGCAAGACAACGCACGCAAGTCCGTCTTCTCGATTCGCTCCCGGGTGGATTTCTCGACGCCCAGGCGCGCGCAGCGCAGGGGCTGGCAATGGCGCGACGCAATGGCCGCATCCCCATGACTGCGAACATCGCTGACAGACGACTGCCGGCCCTCAGGGCAACGCGGGAAAACGATCTGGCCATAATGTGCTGGACGAGCTGGATCAGAATGCTTCGAACCGACGTTGCAGCGCGCCCTCTGCGCCTCCAGCGGGCGGTCGAAGAACGCACTGCCGAGCAGTGGCCCGCGTGCCCCACGCAACTCAAGCAGCAGACTGCAATTGCAAGTCGGATCCTGCTGCGCCGACGGGCAGCCGAAAACATACGGCACAATGTGCAGCGCACCGCATGGGAACTGCCGGCGCAGCCTCGCATTGAATTCCCCGAGAAGCATTGGCCCTCTACGTCCAGAGATGTCTCGGAGAGGGGGGCCAAGAGACTGGTGGAACTCTCCCCTGACCTCGCGCGGTTCGCCGCTGCGCGGGGCGCGCGCTTTGAGAATCGGCACCTTGCCCCCGCGCGCGCGCAGCTTCACCACCAGCGCCCTCGACGACACCATTCTGAAGCCGATGATGGTTGCACGAATTATTGGAACTATGAGAAATCCAACCGCCGCCGTCTCTCGGTCGCCCGCGTCTCCAGAGAGTGCCCGCAGAAAACATGAGTGGGTGCCTCATACGTTGACTCTGCCTTGTGAACATCGTGGATTGCAAGAATATATATATATATATATATATATATATATATATATATACATATACATATATATGTTGAAGGTCCGCACGTGCTCGCGGCGTTCTTCCATCTTGAACTCAGTCAGCCCTTCCACGCTCCAAGATCCATGTGCGACATCGCCCCCTCCAGGGGCGCAGCGGGCCACCACGGTAATCGACATCTTATGCGTGGCCGCTGTCGAGGCCAACCGTGTCCTCAGCACGTGCATCATGCTGTCGTAAATTCGCAAATCACGCGGGCTCATATTGGCAGCACTGCCGACTGCCGGCACCGGTGAAACATTCGGGGGGCTATTCCCCCGAGCGCCCAGCGGCGGCGGTCCGCTTCCCCTTGTAGTCGCCCTTCAGTGCCCTCGGTGCCTTGCACGCCTTTCGCGCCCTTCGGTTTCGCCGTCAGTCTTCTTCCGGAGCTCCTTGACGAGCGGGTGCTCATGCAGCTCCGCCCATGACTCCCACTCTCCTTGCCAGACGCACTCGGCCCCGTTCTGCACTGCGTTCGCCGACAGAGCGCGCTCCCCGCCAACTGCGACGGCGCGAGGAGCCTCGTCGGACACCGCGCTCGCGCGCGGCACCTCCCAAGTGGTTTTGACATGCACTCCAGGCCGAAACAGTAGTCTCGGGCGGCGCGCTCGACGGGGGGCCGGCCCTGGTTCGCCCAAACATGCCCCCCCCCCCGCCCCGAAGGCCAGCGCCCCGCAGGAACTCGACCGCGCCGTCGCGCTCCAGCGTCGCCCCGAGCTCTGCGAAGATGATGCCTGCGCAACCCCCCTAAGAAAAGGCATCACTGGGGGGGGGCGCCCACAGACTTCAATCGCTCCTGCAACCATGCCGCCCATTGTCGGGCCCTGGTTCGCGCCCTTCTTCATAATCGCGCGCTCGCCCTCTTGCCCCGTGCACTCCTCGATGTAATTGCGCACCACGGTCCCGACGTCGTCGCTTGGAAGGAGCGCCTTCTTCACCAAGTCCTAATATAGGTTCTCCAACTTGTCCACGCGGGCCTCGCCGCTGACGACGCTCGCCTCGACGCCCGCAAGCCGGTTGCACATCGCCTCGCCGAGAGTGGTGAACTCGAGATTCAGCGCCCCGAAGTCAACCACTGACGCCACAGGGGTCAAGTGCTGCCTCAGGAGAGCCGCGATGCCCGACATCGTAAACGGCTCTGTCAACGGCCCCCCCATCCGCGCCACCCGGTAGAGCGGCCCCTGCAGCGGCGTCGGCATTCGAGAAGTCCGGCTGCCGAAAGGGGTACCCGAGCCGTTCGCCTTTCTCCTCATCGCACGAGACCCAGTCATCGTCCATCTCGTGCATGGGGCTCCCGAGGCGGACCCGCTTGCCGGCGGGAGTGGCAAGGGGCGCAACTTCGACTGGCTCTGCCCCAGAAGACGAACTGCCAAATACTCGACGCACTGGAGCGCCCGGCTGTCGAGTGTCCATCGTCGTGGAGCGTTCGAGAGAAAATCGAGCACAATCTGACAAGGTGCAAGGCGTTGGGCGAAGGGGCCTCTCGCTTGCTTGCTTGAGCCCAAATTGCCTCAAGAAGCCCCAAGAGAGCCCCCGGACCCCAGACCCCCCAAAAGAGCCCCAGAAGGGCCCCAGAAGGGCCCCACGGGTCTCCGCAAGGATCCCAAGAGAGACCCAAGATGGCTCCAAGAGACCTCCAAGAAAACACTTCCAAGGCGGCTGTTACGCATTCCCCTGATCAAGGCAACTCGTCTGGAGATATGTTTCTGGATGGGCTGGTGGGGATTTTTTGATCGCGACAGCGGCGAAAGCAAGTCGGGCAACGCCCAGGGCTCTGCAACCAAGCAAGCAACGGCCTAAATTAGCGCGAAGGAGGAGAAGGAATACGGCCGGTGGGGATATGCTTTGTCGCAGCTGCAAGCGAAGGCGCAGGCGGCGTCAAGGGTCGACCTGGGCCACGGGCGGAACCTAATGAACCGGCGAGCGCACTCACGGCTGCCAAAGCTGCCGCCGAGGGACGCCGAGCGGCGCTGGGGGCTGAGGGCAGACCGCGGGAGCTGCCAGGAGAGCCAGGCGGCCGAAGCGCAGCCATCCCAAAAGGCGAGACCACCGGGAAGACGAACGAATTGCACCCTGTCGCGCCAGGCGCCAGAGGTAGTCGCGCCACCGAGCGCGGCAAAGCGCGAGGCTGCAAGAGCCGCCCAGCGCACCAGTGCTGCATGCCAACGGCGAGCTGGCGGGGATACTTTTTGATTGCGAGTGGCGCGGAATCAGCGGCGCACCGTCAAGAAAGGTCGAACGAAGTGCAAGGCCGCGCAAGTGCAAGGCAGCGGAAAAAGAAACGAGCCACTACGCGGACAGCGCAAGTGGGACGAAGACAGAACGAAGCGAGAGAGAGAGAGAGAGAGAGAGAGAGAGAGAGAACAAAAAAAAAAACAAACAAAAAAAAAAAAAAAAGGCGAGAGAGAGAGAGAGAGAGAGAGAGAGAGAGAGAGAGAGAGAGAGAGAGAGAGAGAGAGAGAGAGAGAGAGAGCGGAAGACGCAAGAGCGAGGAAAAAGTGGAAACGAGGCGAAACAGACGAGAAGGCAAGCCACGGCTCACGCCCAAACCGGGTAGGAGACGACCGCCCCTTGCCGAACAACCGAAATTTGTAGCAAGGCTGACCCAAGCCAGTCCAACGCACGCAGCTCTAACGTCACAGAGCGCCCGCAAGTACGAGGGGCGAGTGAGCGCACGGCACGCAGACACCATCCGCCAGGTCACCTCCAGGACCGCGCACTCCGCCGAAGGTCGCCGCCACAGCGTGCCACGAGAAGGCAAGCCACGAGCCCGGCCAGGCAAGCGCACGGCACCGTCTCGGGTCCTCCGCCGATGGAGTACGCTCCGGCGGCGACAGAGGCATACCAAGCCAGCCCGGGGGGATGGCCAGCCTGGGCCTGCCACGTGCGCAAACTCAGAGCGGGGGGGTGCGCCGCCTGAAACCAGAAGCTCGATGGGGGGGGCCAGCTCAGGCCCGCCGGGCGGGCAGCCTCCGAGCGATGGGGGGCGGCATCGCGCGAGTCCTGTAGCACACTGAAACATACTGGTGACTGGCCTGGGAGCGGCGAGCGGGGGGGTATCCAAATGCCGCTCTGTGCCAAGAGCAAGGTGGGGGGCTCACGGCTGCACCGCATGAGAATGCCAGGTGCTCTGGTAGGGCGCGGCCAACAGCCGCGGAAACGTGGGAAAGAGGCTGTCGCTTGAGACAGACTGGGGTCAGACATGGAGAGGCAGGCGCGGGGGAAGCCGATTGCTGTCCACGACCAAGAACGGGGGAGTGGGGATCACCCCTCCTTATTTCCAGGCCGATCTGTGTTGACTACCTCTCTCCATAAGGTTCGCCTGCCGCCGTAGTCCACTCGCAGGCCCGCGACAAGCGAGGCCATGCCCACTGTGAACAACCTTACCTGATAATATAGTGTTCCTCGGAAGCCGAGTCGCATATGTGATCGGATCTGGAACTTCAACGCGAGTGTACCCACTCTGTTGTATTGCAGCGTCGATGAGTGTCCTAGAGGTACTATATCATCCCACGTGAGAAAAAGTTGTTGACGTTCTGCAACCTCCTGCTTAGCTTTCTTGATCACAATCGGACCCTGCCCGCTCATACTTATACCGTGAACATGTTAAGATATGGAAAGAAGCTCGACTGCTTGAGCACACATGCTAGAACATATATAGTGGCAAGCACTGCAAGATGCAGGGTATGAACAAGAGCTTCGCCAGGATGGTGACTCTGCTGTGCTGGCTTGCAACTAACAGCAGAAATAATAAGGGAAAAGCTCGGACCGAAGGGAAAAGCCGCAGTGCGACTGGGGGTAGCTTCGCCTGCAATGAACGGATCCTGTGGTAGGGTGCAGCTGACAGGCACGGAAGGCTTGCACTGGCAACGCATGAGAGTGCCCGGTGCTCTGGTAGGGCGCAGCTAACAGCCGCAAGAAGGGGGAACGATTGCTTTCGCCTGAGACAAATGAATTGGCGGCTGGCCTGGGAGCGGTGAGTGGGGGGGTAGCCGGACGCTGCCCCGTGCCAGAAGCGGGGGGGAGAAGCTCGCGAAAGCACCGCGGGAGAATGCCAGGTGCTCTGGTAGGGTGCAGCTAACAGCCGCGGACATGTGGAAAATATGTTTTCGCCTGAGACATACAGGAGGTAGGACGGGGAGCGGCACACGGGGGGGTAGCAGATTGCCGTCCACGACCAAGGGCGGGGTTGAAGTGGCACCCCACGCTGCAGGATGCTGGGTATGAACAGTAGCCTCGCAATGGTGGTGACGACGATCCGCTGGGTTGCAGCTGACGGCCGCAGGAATAGGACAGACTCTTTTGTAGCCAGCCGCAGGCGAGCGCGCCGACGGCGTGTAAGGTCCGAGCGGGCCGCACGAGGGCCTAAAGTACCCAGCAAGAGCAGGCCAGGCCTACCGCCGAAGCCTCAGCGCTGGGCCAGCAAGAGGAGCCGGGGGGGGAAGGCTGCGGGCTGCAGACTGCCAGCGGGCTGCAAACGTGCGACAACCTGAGAGCCGGGCTACCAGGTGTGAATTGAACTGCAGAGAATTAACCAACCGCTGCGAACTGCAGGGGCTTACCTCAAGCCGGCGGGGCCTCAGGCACCACCACGGCGGACAGGGCCGGCGGGTGGGGGCGTGCAGGCTGCGGCTGCCAGGGAGCTGGACCAGGGCAATAGTAGGAAAGATACGCGAAACGTCAAGAATCCGAAATGAACAACAGCATGATGACAACATAAGCAATCAAAGATGGTGGTGCGAACACTGACAACAGAAACCTAGTTATGTAAAAAATATGAATATATGAATATATAATAATAATAATAATAATAATAATATTAATAATAGTAATAATAATAATAATAATAATAAAAAAATAATAAGAATGAAAAAATAATAATAGTAGTAATGATAATAATAATAATAATAATAATAACAACAACAACAACAACAACAATAATAATAATAAAAATAATAATAATAAGAATAAGAATAAGAATAAGAATAATAATGAACAGACGGAGAAAGAAGAACGAAACGAGAGCAGATGAAAGCGAACACGGGAGACCTTATGGTCCTCCTCCTCCTCCTCCTCCTCCTCCTCCTCCCACCCTTCTGATTATCCTCCTCCTCCTCCTCCTCTACCATCCCCGTCCTCCTCCTCCTCCTCCTCCTCCACCATCCACCCTCCACCCTCCACCCCTACTCCTCCTTTCCATTTCCTGCCTCTTCCCGTTTTCGCTTTCCTCCAACTCCCCCCTGCTCCTCCCGCGCTCTCCTCCTCCTCCTCCTCCTCCTCCTCCTCCTCCTCATCCTCCTCCTTCTCCCTCCTACCCCTCGTCCTCCTATCCCCTCCTCCTCTCCCCCCCCCACGTCCTCCTCCTCCTCCTCCTCCTCCTCCTCCTCCTCCTCCTCCTCCTCTTCCTCCTCTTCTTCCTCCTCCTGATGCTCGCCATCATACCACCATCGCCATCACCACCACCATGGTCATCATCACCACCACCACCACCACCACCGTCATCCTCACAGATCACCATCATCGTACCACCATCCTCGTCATCATCCCCCTCCCCCGTCCTATTCCTCCCCTGAGATCCGACGCTGCGACAAAAATTGCAGTACCGTGAAAAAACGCAGAAACCCTAGACCCCATCATTCTGCAGCACTTTTCGAGCCAGATCGATCTGAGGGTCCCAGAGACCGAAAGCGGGCGAAAAAAAAATGCGAAGCCTGGATCTGAGGGTCCCTCCCCCCGTCGGCTTCCTGGTCATAGCTCGGGTCTCCGGCGGCTGTTCGGGTCGATCTAGGCACCCCCAGAACGCTCTTGGCGAGGCGCAGCTGCCAGAAGGCATACCGAGGTTGGAGAACCTGAGGGGCAACGATTGGCGGGGCTGGCATAGGGGAGGAAATATCGACCTGGAATCGGCGATGCATCGCAGATGGGTCTGCGAGAGGCCCCCGATAGCGAAAAAACGCACGTTCCTGGGCGGGGTAGGGCTATCAGACACCTCTCCGCAATCAATGTGCGATTGAGGGCCAATGCATCCCCACCAATGCCTGCCACCCCCTTGTCGTGGCCCCCGAGAACCGCCGAGCACCGACGAAACCGTCCAGAAGCCTCCATCTCAGGGGGCCCGAGGCCCTCACGGTCTCTCGGCGGCGAGCCCAGGGGGGGAAGGTGAGCAGCGGCGGGCCCTCCTCGGAAGCCTTGGAAGCCCCCGTGGCCTTCTGAGAAGTTTTCTGGCCCAGATATGCGACGTCCTGATCCTTTCGGGACGGCGTCCCTCCCGGGGCCGGTTCTTCATCCTGAGTCGTTCTTACGGTCCTGGGGGCCAGCGAGGGCCTCTATAGGTCGAAAATTAGCGAAACACCTCCCGTCCTGATTTTTGCACGACGCCATCCTGTCTGGGGAGCCTCCCCCGAGGACACCGGAAACCCTCTCAGAAGCCCCGACGAGGCCTTCTGAGGATCCCCGCCGCCCTCTGACAAGGCCTTCTCCTTCTTCCTTCCCCCCCCCTCGCTCGCCGCCGAGTCTCGCTCGCCACCGGCCCCTCCTCCTCCTCCTCCTCCTCCTCCTCCTCCCTCCTCCTCCTCCTCCTCCTCCTCCTCCTCCTGCTCCTCTCCTCCTCCTTCTCCTCCTCCTCCTCCTCCTCCTCCTACTGCTCCTCCTCCTTTTTCTCCTCCTCCTCCTCCTCCTCCTCCTCCTCCTCCTCCTCCTCATGCTCCTGCTCCTCCTCCTCCTCCTCCTCCTCCTCCTCCTCCTCCTCCTCCTCCTCCTCCTCCTCCTCCTCCTCCTCCTCCTCCCCCTCCGCCTCCTCCTGCTCCTTCTCCTCCTCCTCCTCCTCCTCCTCCTCCTCCTCCTCCTCCTCCCCTCCTCCTCCGCCGCCTCCTCCTCCTCCGCCTCCTCCTCCTCCTCCTCCGCCTCCTCGGGGCCGCCCCGCGGCGGGCGCCTGCCAGGATCTGGTGCAGGAAGCGACACGCCTCCGGCTCCTCGGCCCGCCCATGCTGCACGATGTAGGCCGCCGGGCCCGGGGGGAGCGGGCCGCCGAGGGCACGCGGGAGCGGGGGCGCGCCCTCGGAGCCCTCCGCGTGCCTCGTCGTCGTCGTCGTCGATGTCGTCGTCGTCGTCGTCGTCGTCGTCGTCGTCGTCGTCGTCGTCGTCGTCGTCGTCGTCGTCGTCCGTCGTCGTCGTCGTCGTCGTCGTCGTCGTCGTCGTCGTGGTCGTCGTCGTCGTCGTCGGGAGCGTCGTCGTCGTCGTCGTCGTCGTCGTCGTCGTCGTCGTCGTCGTCGTCGTCGTCGTCGAGTCGTCGTCGTCGTCGTCGTCGTCGTCGTCGTGGTCGTCGTCGTCGTCGTCGTCGTCGTCGTCGTCGTCGTCGTCGTCGTCGTCGTCGTCGTCGTCGTCGTCGTCGCCGTCGTCGTCGTCCGCCCACCCCAATGTCGCTGGCGCCAGTCCGCCTGGCATGTAAGTTCGCGTCCATGGTCTTGAATCCTAGCTTTCCCTTCCAATCCACTTCGAAGAGGGCGGGGGGAACAGAAGGAGGGAGGGAGGAAACGAGGGGGGGAGAGAGGGAGGAGGCAGTGGGGATGAAGCAGGAGGGAGTAGGGATGAACGATGAAAAGGAGGAAAACAGGGAATGCCAAGACGAGCTCGCGCCACATCTGATATCCTGCCCCTCCCACTCATTCATCCCCGTTGAGCTATTTGTTGCATCTATCCTCCGACGGGTGTCACAGCGGACCTGGAACCACCAAACGGACACAACCGTGCGATGCACAATCGAAGAGAGGGAGCATTGTAAAGAGGAGGAAAGGGAGGACGACGAGGGATTCTCTGTCGCTCCCTCCTCCCCCTCCTCCTCCTCCTCCTCCTCCTCCTCCTCCTCCTCCTCCTCCTCCTCCTCCTCCTCCTCCTCCTCCTCCTCCCCCCCTCCTCCTACACCCCCTTCTCCTCCTCTTCCCTGTCCCCCTCCTCCCCCTCCTCCTCCCCCTCCTCCCCCTCCTCCTCCCCCTACTCCACATCCTCCTCCCCCTCCCTCCAGAAAAGTAGCTGGGCCCAGCCCGCCCCCCCTCTCCGGTCAGTTCCTGCTCTGCGCGCCGGCAGAGCCGACGCGGTATTAGGGGCACCAGCGCAGGGGCGCGGCCGAGGCGAAAGCCGCACTCGCCCCGCACCGCAGGCGATGCCGCACGAAGGCGACGGTAGCAACGCTCAGCATGTCGGTGGCCCACCAGAAGGCTCCTCCTCCTCCTCCTCCTCCTCCTCCTCGTCCTCCTCCTCCTCCTCCTCCGCCTCCGCCTCCGCCTCAGAACAACATCGAACATGAAAGGCGCCAGCAGAGTTCGGGAAGGGTTGCCACGTCAGTATCAGGCAGTGCGACACACATATACACCGAGGCGCTGGATACTCTCAGGCGCACCAAAGGATTGCAAGCAGAATCAAGACCGAGAGGTCCCTAGCAAGAACGCAGCCTCGGCATGTGTCGTTTAGGTGCCGCCAGGTCAGGGCGCATCTTCTTCCGCCGTTTGAGCTGCACCCGCGGGCGCCGCCAGAGGGGCCTGGCCGCGCAGCTCCAGGCGCCCTGGCCGGAGACGACCCGGGGCCGGGGCGGGGGCGGCGACAAGGAGCGGAGCGGGCGAAGGCCTCGATCTGATGCTGGACACCATCGCCGTTAGAACAAAAGTCGCGATAGGTCCCCCTCTGTCGTTGGACGCCCTCGCGGGCCATCGCGCGCCCTGCCTCTCGGAGCCCCCGCCGCGACCAACCCGCCTCGCTCGACTGCCGCGGGGGGCGCGGCCGCTCGCGCACTGGCCCCCCCCATCCCCTGCGCGGCGCCGCGGACAGGGCGGCTCCGACGGGGGCCCCTGCTCTCTGGATCTGCACGCGCGGGCTCGGCACCTCCGCGGGCCATCCTCTGGGAGCTTGGCTGCTTCAACCAGCCAGCCGCGGCCAGCCATCGACCTCGGCAGCGCGGCTTCTCCGCGGCCGCGGAGCAAAGTGCGCACCTTGGGCTGCGCGCCTGGCTCCTGGGAGGCGGGCAACATTGAAGGGGCCCTGGGACACGCAAATAAATACACACAGGCAAGAGGACGGCCCAACGGGCCAGAGGCGTGCTAAGATCTCCGGTAACTGGTTAACAATTCTCTAGTTCGCGCGCGCGGGGCAGCCCCTGGGGGTCCCCGGACGAAAAGTACCCCGGGCGACTCCCGGCTGATCCCCAGGCGAAGCCACCAGAGCGCTCCATGAGCGCACCAACAGGGCTCCGAGACGTCCCCGAGAGCCCCAAGAAAGGCCAAGAGGCCCCCAAGAGGCCCCCAAGATGGTACACGAGGGGTCCGACATGCCACAAGATCGCTCCAAGACGCCCAAGATAGCCCCCAGACGCCCCAAGAGGCCTCCAAGAGCACTCCCAAGAGGGCCCCCGGAGGCAAAATTCATTGCTTTTCCTTAGGTTTTTGAAAGATTTTGGAGCTTCCACCTTTTCGGCTTCCCGACGCCCCAAGACGGCCCAAGAGGCCCCCAAGATCGCCCCAAGAGGGCCCAAGAGGCCCCCAAGAGGGCCCCAAGATGGCCCAAGAGGGCTCGAAGACGGCCCAAGAAGCCTCCAAGACGGTCCAAGAGGGCCCCAAGAACGCCCCCAAAGGGGCCCCAGAGAGGGAACACGAAACAACATTTCGAGCCCTCGGCCCTAAGAAGCCCCTACGAGGCCCCAAGAGGCCCCTAAGAGGCCCCAAGAGGCCCCCACGAGGCCCTCAGGAGGCCCCCAAGAGTCCCCCAAGCGGCCCCAGGAGGCCCCCCAAATGCCCCCCCGAGCGCCCCAGGAGTCCCCCAAGCGGCCCCAGGAACCCCCAAAGCGCCGCATTGACACCAGGCCCTCGGGCAAACGGCAGACATGAGACCGTATGGGCCAGCGGAATGAGCGAAGCGATTCAATAAATACACACAGACAAAAGGATTCCCCATATTTTCCCATATCGTCTGGGTTTCTGTCTTCCCCCCCACTGCCCATGCTTTCCCATATTTTCTGGGAATCGACGATTAACTGTGTCTGTGTGTCTTTCTCCTTCTGAAACATCACCCATTCCTCGACCCAGAAGCGAGCCGTGTCCAGGCCCCCCGACTCCAGCACCTCGCGGAGCCCGCCGCAGCCCCGCGGGCATCGATCGAAGCTCGACCGAGGCACCCCCTGCGCTCGATGCGCAGCAGAGCGCCCAGGGCCCCCGAGAGGCAGGCGAAACTGAGGAGACAAACCTCGCCGATCCTTCCTCGATTCACTCCTCCTCCTCCTCTTTCTCCTAATCCTTTCCCCCCCCCCTGGGCACGGCGTGGCGGCGGAGAGGAACCATCGGCGCACCTTGCAACCGCCCTCTCCTCACCCTCCTCCTCGCGGGCCCGCCCGGGCGCGATCCGCGCCGGGCGTTGCCCCCTCCATCTCTGGGCGCCCCTGGAAGCACGAGCTCATCTGGCTTACGACCTCGCACTTCCGGCCGCTGGGCAGCGGGGCGCGGGCTTCTCTCCGGCGCTGGAGCTCGCCCCCCTCGGGCTGCGCGGTCGGCGACTACACGACATCTGGCGCGCTGTCGACGCCCGCGCCCTCGCCCTCGCCCCGGCA
Source organism: Prorocentrum cordatum (assembly GCA_963575745.1). NCBI lineage: Eukaryota > Dinophyceae > Prorocentrales > Prorocentraceae > Prorocentrum > Prorocentrum cordatum. Next base: position 70,811 of record CAUYUJ010022383.1, read on the forward strand.
TCGCCGTCGGTTTGCGCCTGCTGCCCTGCTGGGCCTTCCCTGACTCCGGATCCGCCCGACTCTGGGGAAATTCGTAAGTAGGGCTTGGAATTTCCGCCTTACTTTTCAAGCCCCGCTGATGCCAATTTCCGCCCTACTTTTCTGTTGCTGCTTCCGCCCTACTTCTGTGGAGTTCCGCCCTACTTTATGCTGGGTGCAGACATTTCCGCCCTGCATTTTCGGCTTCTTAGAGGTGGATTTCCGACGCAATTTTAAGTTGGAAAAAAACCAAAGTAGGGCGGATCTGGAGTCAGGGTTGGGCGGGCACTGACCCGCGAGGCCGCGCTGCTGCTGGCCAGCTCCGGCGCCCCCGGCCCCCGCGCGCCACCCCCTCGAGCCGGGGGCCACGCGCCCTCGAGCGCGCCTGAAATCATCAGGTCCTCCTCCTCCCCCTCCTCCTCCTCCTCCTCCTCCTCCTCCTCCTCCGCCTCCTCCTCCTCCTCCTCCCTCCTCCTCCCCTTCCCCCTCCTCCTCCTCCCTCCTCCCTCCTCCCTCCTCCCTCCTCCCTCCTCCCTCCTCCCTGCTCCCTCCTCCCTCCTCCCTGCTCCCTCCTCCCAGTTGCGGACTCAAATGTGGCCGGGCACACTACGCACTCGAGCTTCGGTTCTCTGGCTGGCGCGGCGAATCCATCTCGGGATGTCGGGCAGCAGCGGCGAAGAGGCGAAGAGGGCTGCGTGCCACGCGCAGCGCGACTGCGTCGGCATCTCGGCACGTCAACTCGCGCAAACCGCAATCGCTCGCATTCGCGAAGACTTTCGCTACGTTCGCCCTCCAATGCGACGCCCCACCGCCGATGCCACGCGCGCATAGAACTGCTTCCTTGATGGGCAGAACGAGTTGCGCGCGCCCCCGTCGCCCCAGCAGCCGATGGCCATCTGCTCGGCAGCCTCGCAAGCATCCGCGCCCCGAAGGAGGAAGCACACTGCAAAAGTCAACGGGGCCCCGAGATCAAAGATCTAACGGGGTCGGCATATAAGAGAATACTACACCTCGCCATCGCTCGGAAGTCCATTCCCCGTGCATTGTTCGATTTCGTGCGTGCATGTTTCGCCAAGGGATCAAAAAAGCTCCTCAATGGCCCACGCCGAGAAAAAATGCACACGTCCGAGCGACGCCAAGACACCAGCCCCAAGCTCTTGCAGGCTGACACACGGTCAGCCCGAGCCTGACGAGCCCACGGGTTCGCGGTCTCAGCCACCCGGCCCCGGCAATCAAAGTCGGATCGTCAGGCCTCGCGTCAACGCGAACCGTCGCCAGGCACTGCGCGCGCTCGCGTCGGTGCGACACCACTTGCCGAAGCCCCATGAGCCCGCGAATGCGAAACTCCAGAAATAAAGGAGCTAGTTTGAGTCGCCGAGGTACATCGCGATGACGAGTGGGGCGCCGGTACCGGGCCTCGTGGCCCCAATACGAGGCGCCCTGGAGGATGGCCCTGCGCTTCTCGAGCATGGAACCCTGCAGGCGCCGAACGTCGCTTTCCCAACGCGGACCAAACCCATGGACCACGACCTCCACCCCTGATAAGGCTGCATTGACCAGGGGGCCCTTCCACGAAATATATGCTTACCAACCCTCCGCTGGTTGGGCTGGGGGGGGGGGCCGCACAGCCGGGCCCCACGCACAGCCGCACAGCCGGGCCCAATATCCCTGG